>JBBBVM010000023.1:1200000-1559803 GCA_037355625.1 Petunia x hybrida | reverse complement strand
TTAGAGTCACAATGATTATCATTATCCCAGAAATGACCAATTATACTTGTAAGAATGACAAATGATTATCATTTTCACTACAAATTACCACTTCTACTTGTTAGAGTGACAAATAATGATGATTATCACACGAAATGACCCATTATACTTGTTAGAGTTACAAATGATGATCCATCCATCATAGTGTTGTATCGAACATCTTATTGATGTTTGTCACATTTAAGGAGTCGTTCCGAGTGCGATCTTTAATTGTTACAATCTTCATCGTATTGTTTCCCAATTAGAGTAGTTAGAGTGACAACTTATGATGGGGTTATCACTATAAATGACCAATTATACTTGTTAGAGTGAGAAATGATGATCATTATCACTAGAAATGACCAATTACACTTGTTAGAGTGACAAATGATGATCATTATCAATAGAAACGATCAATTATACTGGTTAAAGTGAGGAATGATGATCATTATCACTATTCATGACCAATTAGAGTAGTTAGAGTGAGAAATGATTATCATTATCACTAGAAATGACCAATTATACTTGTTAGAGTGAGAAATGATGATGATTATCACTATACATGACCACTTACACTTGTTAGAGTTACAAATGATTATCATTATCCCAGAAATGACCAATTATAGTTGTAAGAGTGACAAATGATGATTATTTTCACTACAAATGACCACTTCTACTTGTTAGAGTGACAACATATGATGATGTATGGGCCTAAATCAGTTTAGGTGTACAAATAGAATTTGGATTCGGATACAAGCAATTCTTCGTATCAAAGTAGAAATAATGCGTGAAAAAGATGTAAAATGCGAGAAATTAACTTCTTTTCAATATATGGATGTTGTGTACAAATTTGGGCAGAGTTTCAGTATGTATTTTCGGATCCCCGTTATACAAAATGACCTACTATTTATAGGCCTAAGCCTTGCCCACGATCTCCACTATCAGCTGCTATGTTATCCCACGATCTTGGTGTGAAGTGGCTGAGTTAGTGGGGTGAAGTAGTGGGCTGCAAAGCCGCTTGACCCGAGGGGATCCACCGAGGTGCGAATGATTCACCTCGGTGGCAAGACCCCATTGCTTGACCGAGGTAGTTACTGACCGAAGCTCAGCTTACGGCTCGCCTTCGGTAGCGACCTCGGTACCATGCCCTCGGCGATTTGCTTGACCGCTTCAGCGCTTGCCTTGTTAGTGCGCGTTCGGTGGGTTGAGATTCGCACGACCGAGGCGAATCATCGCGAGTCGATTTTTGCCCAATACAGATAGTCCCCCCACTCCTCAGTTGCCTACCGAGGTGACCGAGGAGTGGAGTGAAGTTTTAGCGGGAAAGCGACGTAGCTTGATCTTATCCAAGTGTTTCAAAATTCGCCAACGGTTCGCGTCCCATCAGGTCACTTCCCCTTGGACACGTGGCGTTCATCCACTGGTCGCTCGAACTACCGCGCCGTAATCCTCGTTTCTCCCAATGTTACAATGATGACGATGACGTCATCCTCTTTTAGTCTTCCATACCTATAAAAGGGGCGTTTCACCAAACTTTCTCCTCACTTTTCTTTAAGCGATCAACAGTACAAAAGCCGAAAAACATTTTCAAACCCTTTCCAACTTTCTGATTTCAGAGAAAGCTTCAACTTCCATTATTCCCACCATGTCTACCACAATTTCCAGGCAAGACTCCAGTGACTCTGGCGAAAGGGCCAAGGCCAACCAGTTTGCCGCTATTATTTCTAGTGGTGAGTCCATCACCACCCTACCGGCGCTTCAAATGATAGAGGCGGAGGGTGGTGAAGAAGTGACTTCCGACGCTGGCAGCTTTGGCCGGTGGAGGGAGAGAGCTAGGCATGACGTCGCTGCTGGAGGCGAGGACGTCAGCTTAGAGGAGGATGATACTGCACATGGGGAAGAGGGTGCCGAGGGCGACGAGGCCGCTGGCGGAGGAGAGAGAGAGAACGTCACCGAGGGGGGATCTTCGGGCCCTATAATTCCCCTCGAGCAAGAGCTCGAGCCTCACCAGATAATCCCCTCCCATTTTGACAATACCAAGGACTTAAAGCTGCAAGCTCAGACAGCTGACCAGGAGGAGAAAAACAGAAATATTCCTGTGAACACCACCGCGACTCGCATAACTCAAGCTCACATTGAGCGAGTTCGGAGGGAGTGCCGGTTCGAGCCCGAGGTGAAAGTGATCATGCCTGATCCAACGAGCCGGGTATGTCACAACATCGAGGGATTATCCTTTGCTTATACTTATCCCTTCACCCTCGGATTCTCCCTCCCAGTCCATAGAGTGATTGATGAATTTTGCCGGGCTTACAATTTATGTCTGGCCCAACTTGGCCCCGGCATTTGGAGGGTTGTCCAATGCATGGACTGGTTGAGCACGAAAGCCGGGGTAGACTTCACCTTCCAACACCTCATCTCGCTTTACTACCCCTATTTTCACAAGGCCGGGGTCGTGGCGCTGAATAACCGGGGTAAATTTGCTCTTCTACACAAGAGCGAGGATCACGGGGACCGAGGCTGGAGCGACCGGTACATCTTGTTGGAAACAAAGGTCCTATCCGCCGAGCCTGACTTCCCCGAGCGGTGGAATAACACACGTAAGTATACTTCTTTTCGTATCTCACTCCTCGGTGGTTCGCCTGTGTTAATTGCCTTCGTTTCTTTGTTATTTCCTCAGCCAACAAGGTGGATATCGTGCCCCCGGCAGGTTTGACTGAGTGGGTCAGAGCAATGAACGGGGCTCGCCACCGCCCCGAGAGGACATGGATGAAAATGGCCACCGACTTCGGTTGGCAGTGCAAGAGGCACGGTAAGTTTTTTATAATGCTTTGGTAGGTGGGTCGTTTTGGGATTCTGACTATATTTTTCTGACTTTCCTTTCCTCGGTGTCAGGTTTTCCCAACCGTGCTATCAACACCAAGAAAAGTAAGAAGAAGAAGAAGGAAGAGAAGAAAAAGAATGATGAGGAGACCCGAGTCAGATGATGATCTAGTTGCGGTAGCCGGGGAGTATAAAGGGTTGAAGGCTTCCAAGTCTTCAAAAGCAACAAAGGGAGTTCCCGATCAAGGGACTTCCAAAGGTATATCTTCGTCTTCGGTTCACATCATGAAGCATCGTTCCTTTTCCGCTTTCTTACTCTTTTAACTTCTTCCCTCGTTGTAGGCGTGAATAGGAAGAGGGCAACTTCAAAAAAGCCATCCCGCTCGGTGACTCCTCGTACCGAGGCGGAGATTCCTCGCCAGCCCAAGGCAGTAGTTGAAAGGCGCAGAGGATTGGTGGATGAACCCGATGATGCAGCTGCCGAGGCTTGGGTTCGAAGAGACGTAGATGTCATTGATCTCGAGGGCCAAGAACTCGAATCCGACATAGCTGCTGCAAAAGCTAAGGGCAAGGCTAAAGTCGCGGAGGCTAGCGCTGCAGCACTTGGAGAAGGAGCTGGCACCGGGGCGGTTAGAGCGCATTCCGAACCCGCAGGGATTTCACCCTCGGTGGGGTCCTATCGGAGACTCAAGGTGCCAGTTTCCTCGAATTTGCTAGCCTGCGGCCCCGAGGATCTCTTAAGCCTAACGCCGTTGCTGGGGCCAATCGAGGACAAGGTTGTGCAGGAGTTTACTTCCAGCCAGCTATACAGTACCATGGCCTCCAACGCCGTAAGGGTAAGCTTCACCATCCTTGAAACCAAAAAATTTAATTTTTATCTTTACCTTCGGGTTATTGCTGACCTCGGTTGTTTGATCTTTGCTCAGAGCGTCATTCTTTCACTGAAGGCCATCGAAGTCGAGTCCTCGAGAACTGCTGAGGTTCGGCGTATAGCTCGCATATGGGATCAGCAAAGGGACAAATTTAATGCCCAAATAGCTTCGCTGAAAGCTGATTTAGCCAAGTCCCAGTCCGATCTACGCGAAGCTGAGGCGAATTCCGAGGCTAAGATTAAGATCCTCAGTGATGATTTCCAGGCTGAACGCTCGAGGCTGGGAGAAGAGGTCGCGAGGCTGGATGGTGAGCTGTCTCGAACTAAGGCCGAGGCCGTGAACTTGGCCAAGAAGCATCACGAGCAGTTAAAAAGTCATATGCTCCACATCAAGAAGCTGGAGAGTGAAAACTCCAAGCTTTCAACCAAGGATGCTCAGATTGCCGCCCTTCAAGACGAGATCGCTGATCAAAAGAGTAGGGCTGCACTCAAGGTCAAGAGGGCCGAGCTTGACAAGCGGTGGGCCATTATCAAGTCCCGGTTAAGGCTGTTCAAGCGGTGTCGCGCCGGGGAGATCAACTTGAATGAATAGATTGAAAAAGCCGAGGTCAAGTCGGCTGAAGCCCACGCCATCATCGACGAACTTCCCTCAAGTGAAGCCTCGAGCGGCGATGAAGAGGAAGGAAGTGATGAAGATGCTGAGGGGGGCTCCGAGGATGGAGGCGATTCTCCCGAGGCATAACTTCTTCTAGCATCTCTTTTGTAAGCCTTCGGGCTTTTAAGCTTGTATTTTTGGACCTTCGGGTCATTTTCGAATGTAAATATCCAGCCTTCGGGCTTTCAATGAAAGTATTTGCATCTTTACTTCGTGTGATGGCTTTTTACATATACCGAACACTTCGATGCAAACTTTAATATTTGCTTGCAAGGCTTAAACAGAATTTGACCGATGCAAACTTAGGACGACGTCTCGCCCTCGAGTCGATGCATTGCGCGGCTTCAGAATGTAAGATTCACACAGATAAAATGAGTGTAACCGAAGTCGTTTTATTGATATCAACGAGCCAAAAGGCTATGTACATAAAACCGATCCGCCCTTCAAGACTAAATCACTGATCAAAAGAGTAGGGCTGCACTCAAGGTCAAGAGGGCCGAGCATGACAAGCGGTGGGCCATTATCAAGTCCCAGTTAAGGCTGCTCAAGCGGTGTCGCGCCGGGGAGATCAACTTGGATGAAGAGATTGAAAAAGCCGAGGTCAAGTCGGCTGAAGCCCAGGCCATCATCGACGAACTTCCCTCAAGTGAAGCCTCGAGCGGCGATGAAGAGGAAGGAAGTGATGAAGATGCTGAGGGGGGCTCCGAGGATGGAGGCGATTCTCCCGAGGCATAACTTCTTCTAGCATCTCTTTTGTAAGCCTTCGGGCTTTTAAGCTTGTATTTTTGGACCTTCGGGTCATTTTCGAATGTAAATATCCAGCCTTCGGGCTTTCAATGAAAGTATTTGCATCTTTACTTCGTGTGATGGCTTTTTAAATATACCGAACACTTCGATGCAAACTTTAATATTTGCTTGCAAGGCTTAAACAGAATTTGACCGATGCAAACTTAGGACGACGTCTCGCTCTCGAGTCGATGCATTGCGCGGCTTCAGAATGTAAGAAAATGAGTGTAACCGAAGTCGTTTTATTGATATCAACGAGCCAAAAGACTATGTACATAAAACCGATCCGCCCTTCAAGACGAGATCGCTGATCAAAAGAGTAGGGCTGCACTCAAGGTCAAGAGGGCCGAGCTTGACAAGCGGTGGGCCATTATCAAGCCCCGGTTAAGGCTGCTCAAGCGGTGTCGCACCTGGGAGATCAACTTGGATGAAGAGATTGAAAAAGCCGAGGTCAAGTCGGCTGAAGCCCAGGCCATCATCGACGAACTTCCCTCAAGTGAAGCCTCGAGCGGCGATGAAGAGGAAGGAAGTGATGAAGATATTGAGGGGGGCTCCGAGGATGGAGGCGATTCTCCCGAGGCATAACTTCTTTTAGCATCTCTTTTGTAAGCCTTCGGGCTTTTAAGCTTGTATTTTTGGACCTTCGGGTCATTTTCGAATGTAAATATCCAGCCTTCGGGCTTTCAATGAAAGTATTTGCATCTTTACTTCGTGTGATGGCTTTTTACATATACCGAACACTTCGATGCAAACTTTAATATTTGCTTGCAAGGCTTAAACAGAATTTGACCGATGCAAACTTAGGACGACGTCTCGCCCTCGAGTCGATGCATTGCGCGGCTTCAGAATGTAAGATTCACACAGATAAAATGAGTGTAACCGAAGTCGTTTTATTGATATCAACGAGCCAAAAGGCTATGTACATAAAACCGATCCGAAACGGACCTTGGGTGAAAAACAAATTTTCAAATAAAAGCACGCTAACATCATGCCGCTACCGGGCTAATTTACGATGTACTAAATCGAATCCGAGGGGGTAAGTCCCCTGTTGTCGGATAGATAAGCTTCAAATTGGAAATATTCCAATTCAGAGGTTCGGGCTCTCCTTGCAGATTCTCGATTTGATAAGAGCCTTTCCCAACAATTGTTCTGACTCTATAGGGTCCTTCCCAATTTGCAATGAGCTTTCCTCCGTTCTCTTCTTTTGTTGACTGATTCACGGTTTTCAACACATAATCTCCAACCTTGAAATCTCTAACCTCGATCGGCCTCTTTTGAGCAACTAACCGGACCAAAGCTAGCTCCCTTTTCTCCTCGAGCAGATCCAGCTCTATGCGCATCGCCTCTTGGTTTGCGTCCTCGGCAGTGTGAGCATACCGAAGGCTTGGTTCGCCCACCTCTACGGGGATGAGGGAGTCCATGCCATAAGCCAGTGAAAAAGGAGTCTCCCCGGTGCTATTCTTTTCAGTTGTTCGCATGGCCCACAGAACCCCATGCAACTCCTCGGGCCAAGGACCTTTTTTCTTCGTCGAGCCTTTTCTTGAGATTTTCAATTATGATCCTGTTCGAAGACTCAGCTTGGCCATTGGCAGTTGGGTGATAAGGAGTCGAGGCTATTCTTTTGATCCCCCACTGTTTGAAGAAGTCGGTGATAGCTGCCCCCATGAATTGTTTGCCGTTGTCACAAGCGATTTCTCTTGGAACGCCGAACCTGTAGATGATGTTCTTTTTGATGAAATCGATTACTTGTTTTTGCTTCACCTCGGTGAGGGCCACTGCTTCCACCCATTTGGTGAAGTAATCGGTCAGCACTAAAATGAAACGAACACCACCTTTTCCCTTGGGTAACGGTCCAACAACGTCCATCCCCCATTTCATGAAGAGCCATGGTGACACCACCGAATGAAGATGCTCGGCCTGTTGGTGGATCATCCGCCCATGGCGTTGGCACTTGTCACACTTTTGCACGAAGGCCCTCACATCGGTACTGATCGTGGGCCAATAATACCCAGCTCTTAATAACTTATGCACCAAGGCCTTTCCCCCCGAGTGGTTGCCGCACTCGCCTTCATGCACTTCGGCCATCACATATCTTGCCTCATCGGGACCCAAGCATTTAGCCATCGGGCCGCAGTACAACCTCTTGTATAGATTACCCTCGATCATGTGGTACGAGGCTGCTTGGGTCCTTAGCTTCTTTGCTTCTTTCTTATCTTGGGGGAGAGTCCCCGAGTCGAAGTAGGAGATGAACTTACTTCGCCAATCCCATCGGTTGTCCACCGAATTGACTTGCAGCTTCATCTCTCTCATTTGTGCGGACAGCAACCGCACCACTGAGTCAGTCCCCGAGTGAGCTTCATCGATCGCCGAACCAAGATTAGCCAAAGCATCAGCTTCGGTATTTTCCTCCCGAGGCACTTGTTTGACTTGCCACTCTTGGAATTGAGCCAATATTCTTTGTGCCCGGTCCAAGTACAATTGCATTCTGGGCTCACGAGCCGTATAATCACCGAGGACCTGGTTCACCACCAGCTGTGAGTCGCACCTCAATTCGATTCTTTCGACCCCCATTTCCTTTGCCAGCTCCAAACCTGCTAAAGCTGCCTCATATTCTGCTTCATTGTTGGTTACTTTCTTGAACCGAACCGAGTGCCTGACTTTCTCCCAGGTGGGTGCTCTCAAGACTATGCCTAACCCCGAACCTTTGGAGTTTGTTGCCCCATCGGTGTAGAGTATCCATAGTCCCGGGGTGGTTCCTTTGGCCATGGCGTTTTCCTTTTCAGCCTCGGGCAAGATTCCAATACTAAAATCGGCCACGAAGTCCGCCAAGACTTGAGACTTAATAGCAGTCCGAGGCTGATAGGTGATGTCATTCTCGCTTAACTCTACCGCCCATTTTGATAGCCTCCCCGATAACTCCAGTTTATGCAATATATTTCTTAAAGGGAAGGTTGAAACTACTGCTATTGGATGACATTGAAAATAGGGTCGTAGTTTCCGAGCGGTAACAAGTAAAGAAAGTGCTAGTTTTTCCAAATGTGGATACCTGGTTTCAGCGTCGAGGAGTGTCTTGCTCACATAGTAGATGGGCTGTTGCTTGCCATCTTCTTCCCGGACCAGCACAGCACTGACTGACACCTCGGACACTGCCAAATAAACTAGCAATGTTTCACCCTCTTCTGGCTTGGCAAGCAACGGTGCGTTAGCCAAGTATTGTTTCATGTCTTTCAACGCTTGTTTGCACTCCGGTGTCCACTCGAAGTGATTGTTTTTTCTCAAAATGGAGAAGAATTTGTGGCATCGCTCCGAGGACCTTGAGATAAATCGACTCAAGGCAGCGACTCGGCCAGTCAAGCGTTGTACTTCTTTCACCCCGGTCAACTCCTCGGGGATCTCCTCAATAGCTCTAATTTTGTCAGGATTAGCTTCGATGCCTCGTTCTGAGACAATGAATCCCAAGAACTTGCCTGATCCAACGCCGAAGGCACACTTCTCAGGATTCAACTTCATGCCATATTGTCTCAGCACAGCAAAGGCCTCCCTCAGATGATTCAAATGATCCTCCATTCGGATCGATTTGATGAGCATATCGTCTATGTAGACCCCCATAGACTTTCCAATATATTCTTTAAACATGCGACATACCAGCCTTTGGTAGGTCGCCCCGGCGTTCTTCAACCCGAAGGGCATCACTTTGTAACAGAAGGTACCTCGGTCAGTGATGAAAGAGGTCTTTTCTTCATCCTTCGGGTCCATGAGGATCTGATTATAGCCCGAATACGCATCCAAGAAGGTTAATAGTTTGTGTCCAGCTGTTGCTCCCAACGCACACGCAAGTATACGTGGTCGACAAGTAATAAAGTGATAAGTAGAGTATCGTTCCCACGAGGACTATTCAGACTGGACTCCTAACAAACAATTTCTTAAGAACTATTCAGGGATCTTTTCCAATGGTTGAGATTTTTACTAACTAAATGCAATAATTAAAACAAGTAACTAAAATTGAGTATTGGAGAGCAGACTATAGTTGTTATCAATAAAGAAGAAACGGTCCAGGGTCAGAGTTACAAACAATCCAGTTGAGTTCTCCAGTTGATTCTACTTCTTGATTTCCTAGATTGCTAACTGCAGGTTAAATGTACCCATGAAAACCTTTCGATTCTTCACGGTCTATGCAGGCTACTCCAATCCCTATATGTCTATGGGTTGAATCACGTGCACGCATTAACGAATTCTGTGATTAGTTAAACTAGGCGAGCAAGTATATGTCTATCCTACCCGCGAATTGGTTCCCCGATGCCCTTGTTCACAAACTAGTTCTATTCTTTCTTATTACGTTAATAAATTCCCTCTGTCGAGTTCAATCTAAAAACCATAGGTAATGCGTAATAATCGGGCCCTGACAATTACACAAGTGAAATCAAGAAAGAATAAGTAACCCGTAATGGGATTCAATTAATGGGAATCAATCTTCAAACATCAACCTTCATGTAATACTCTAACCCTAGAACTAGAGAATTAGCCACGCATACTCATAATAACAACACAAGGATTTGATGAAATAATGAAATAATGATGTAATAGATTAATGGAAGGAAGAAAAACCCTTGTTCAAGATGTTATGAGCTCTCCAATTGCTCCAAAGTCTGAACTCCTCTGAAAAACTAAGTAAAAGAGTATTTATAAAGTTTACAAACACCTAGTAATAAGTTAGACCCAAGCCTAGACGAAATAGGACATAAAATCGCGCACAAGGGGCGCTATAACGGGCGCCCCGCGCCTCGGAACGCGTGAGGATGGACAGAACCCGTCGAAACTCATCCGCTTTGGGCCTGCGGCGCGCTGAAAAACGCGCAGGAACAGTGGGCGCTTTGGGGCCCGCGGGGCGCCCCCTACAGCGCCAGGCCAATTTTTGTGTTTTCTCGCTCCTTTGCTCGCTCGTGTCGTGCCTTCGTGTGCTCGATCCAATCCTCAATCAAAATCCAATCTTTTCTTGCTCAATCAAGCTCCTAAAAGCTCCAATTACATTGCATAACAACCTACATACACACGACATAAAATCAGTGTAAAGCCACAGTCACAAGCTATAAAACGAGCGAATAAGGTACTAAAACGTGAGGAAATATTAAGGAAATATAGGCATAAAATGCCAAACATCACCACCCCACACTTGAACCCTTGCTCGCCCCTCGAGCAATCACCAATCACTTCCCAACCTAGGTAAAACAGGTCTGCCTATGGCTATGGTTGATACCGACCATTGAACCAATGCGCACATGACCACCATGGGTCCACAACATGCCAACAATTACCAAAACCAAAAATATGAGAACAACCACCCCAAAATAGCTCAAATGCACAAACTCAACTTATTGCAACCATGCTCCCATAAAATCACACCTATCTACTCAACCAAAAGCCATCAACTTTACCTACTCCATGCAAACCATGTGCCCTCACCAATATGAAGCAAAAGAGTGTCCCCCAAATATCACACACAACAATGAATATCAAGAATAGAATGGGGACAATAGCATAGAAAGAATTCACTCACTCTCATAAAAATCTCACATGTCACACACAACGTACCATAGGCTTGCCCGTAGTGTAGGACTCCACTAATGTAAGCTCACTCCAATCGGGATTAACTAGGACTTTAGAAAGGTTGTAATGTAGGCTACGGGGCGGGTAGGATACATATGGTAATAGTGACTACCTCCCTAAGCACTTTAATACATCACAATTAATTCATCACAATTCTCAACAAGCCACCCAATCAACAACTATCACACATACACCTTCTCAACAAGTAGCATATTTCTTTTAAACACACACTAGCAAGGAATGGATATTCTCTCTTTTTTTTTCTTTTCACAACTTTTTCAACTTTGCATTTTTTCCTTTTCTTTTTCAATTCACTTTTTTCATCAACTTCCAACCTTGCCAAGGTTTTTCACTACTTCACAAATTTTCACAAACATTCCCCTTCATTAGTTCCACTCAAGAACCTCCCAACATCCAACCACAACTCCAATCATCTACACAATATCAATAAAGTGCTTAAGGAGTAAAGGGCCAAAAGAGTCAATTTAAAACAAATGGGTAGGCTCGGGGTGTGGGTGCCAACAAAAAGGGTCAAAGAAATCACAACAATAATAATTCCTTTTTTTTTTTTTTTTTTCAAGGTATATATATGAGGGTAGGCAAGTAAAAGAAGGCCTTTTATCATTTCCCGACTAGAGCAAACCTAGGATTTTGCTTTGCACACACACGGGGCAAGTTCTAGACATCAATATGCAACATGGAGCAACAAAAATATGCCTCACAACACACCTTGCACATGGTTCACACAAAAAGGCTCCATCAACAACTCTCAACTAAGCTTCTAGAATGCAACTTGTGGAAATTTAAGCACTAATGCACAAAGGTTAGCAATCAAGTCAAGCAAGCGGACTCAAGCATCTCAAGGGGGTCGTTCCATTTTTTCTTTCCTAGGCATGCATCAAATTAAAACCAAGGACACCACACATAGCACATGCAATCAAGTCCAAGTACACCGGTATCAAACAAATCAAAGGCACCTAGCATTCCACCTATTCCTTTCGTCTAGGATCACCTACAACTAACTATCCTAATCCTAAAAATAAAAAACTACCCGGTTCAAAGGTCTCCCCGTGGAAAAGAACCGTGGCCATAAGAAAAACCACGGGGCGGATAACATGTACCACTAATAAAACTAAAAAGAAAATCTTTTTGGACTTTTTCATTGGTTTTCTAATTTTTTTTTTTTTTATTAAAGCAAGAAATAAATAAAAATAAAGTCAAGTGACAAAGGAAAAATCCTAACGGTACATGCATCCATAACCTCAAAAATAAATAAAAGGGTAGTTCTCCCACCCCACACTTAAACTAAGCACTGTCCTCAGTGCTAAAAATAAGAAAGTGCAAGGTAAAGAAAACTTCCCTGAAGATTCTAGTCCTTGGTGCTAGCATCCTCCAAGCTTCCATATCGTATGAGGTACTCAGACTTCCCTCATCAGGTCATCAATATTAGGCAAGGGTGAGGACACCCCACACTTAGACTCGCCATTACATGAACCTGCAATCCAAAGAATCACCCAAAGTAATATACAATCATAAAAATAATAGTAAAATAAATAAAAGTAAAGCAAACAAATTGGGTTGCCTCCCAAGAAGCGCTTGATTTAACGTCGCGGCACGACGAAGACAACTTCATCACTTTTTCCTCCACCTCGAACTTATGAATTGAATCCCCAACTTTGCCTCAAGTTTACAACTATGGTATTGGGGTGGTGGCAAAAATACAAAAGGACCAAGTAACCATTGTCGCATTTTGCACTTCTTGGCCTTTAAATGAGGGATGTCATTTTGTCTCCTCGGCATCACAAACTCTAAAATATAGGCACCTTGTTCCTCCTCCCTTGGTTTCTTCATAGGCTCGGGTGGCTCAATTTTCATGTCACCATCCAAACACAATGTTGAAAAATGATTGGAATGAGGCCCAATGCGCTTCAATTCTAAAGTTGCATTACTTTTGACACCCTCGCTTGCACACACACTAGAGTCCTCAAATATGATGTTTTCTATTTCCTCACTTGACTCTAATGTGATTTCCTCAACCTTGGCATCATCAACTAATATTAGGTCGATTGGTAGGAATTCCACTTTTTGCTCCTCAAATTGGCTTCTAAGCTCTTCTATCTCAAATCTACTAAGCACGACAACTGATAATTGAGCTTCAGACACCTCAACCATATCACTCAAATTCTCCTCTAAGTCGTGAATAGTCAAGCCAAATTCGTCGATCTCTTGCCCGAGCACAACCCTTTCTTCCATAAATTGCCTTGTCATATTTGTAAGTTCACTCCTGAAATCCCCATAAGCTTCTAAGAGTTTGGCTTGCTCCATTAGCCAAGTTTCGCTAACAACCTGCACTTTATCGCTCCTGTCAAACTCACAAACATCATTAGAATCATCACAAAAATTATTGGGGGAAGGAGCATGACACTTAGGACAATCATTCCACCGACCACCACACAATTTACAAAAATTCCAATCAAAGGTGGTAGAAAATTCACATAACCAATCTCGCAGGGTTGAAAGAGTTGGGCAATTTTCCCAAAAGTGAGTCCCTCCACAAAGTAGACAAGAATCAACATTCAACCCACTTTCATTCAAAGATGCCATGTAAACTAGTAATAAAATAATAAACTAAAAATAAAATAAAATATTAAACCTGAATAGAAAATAATAAATTGTTCAAAAAGAAAACAGTCAATTTAGTCCCCGGCAACGGCGCCAAAAACTTGTTGCTCCCAACGCACACGCAAGTATACGTGGTCGACAAGTAATAAAGTGATAAGTAGAGTATCGTTCCCACGAGGACTATTCAGACTGGACTCCTAACAAACAATTTCTTAAGAACTATTCAGGGATCTTTACCAATGGTTGAGATTTTTACTAACTAAATGCAATAATTAAAACAAGTAACTAAAATTGAGTATTGGAGAGCAGACTATAGTTGTTATCAATAAAGAAGAAACGGTCCAGGGTCAGAGTTACAAACAATCCAGTTGAGTTCTCCAGTTGATTCTACTTCTTGATTTCCTAGATTGCTAACTGCAGGTTAAATTTACCCATGAAAACCTTTCGATTCTTCACGGTCTATGCAGGCTACTCCAATCCCTATATGTCTATGGGTTGAATCACGTGCACGCATTAACGAATTCTGTGATTAGTTAAACTAGGCGAGCAAGTATATGTCTATCCTACCCGCGAATTGGTTCCCCGATGCCCGGGTTCACAAACTAGTTCTATTCTTTCTTATTACGTTAATAAATTCCCTCTGTCGAGTTCAATCTAAAAACCATAGGTAATGCGTAATAATCGGGCCCTGACAATTACACAAGTGAAATCAAGAAAGAATAAGTAACCCGTAATGGGATTCAATTAATGGGAATCAATCTTCAAACATCAACCTTCATGTAATACTCTAACCCTAGAACTAGAGAATTAGCCACGCATACTCATAATAACAACACAAGGATTTGATGAAATAATGAAATAATGATGTAATAGATTAATGGAAGGAAGAAAAACTCTTGTTCAAGATGTTATGAGCTCTCCAATTGCTCCAAAGTCTGAACTCCTCTGAAAAACTAAGTAAAAGAGTATTTATAAAGTTTACAAACACCTAGTAATAAGTTAGACCCAAGCCTAGACGAAATAGGACATAAAATCGCGCACAAGGGGCGCTATAACGGGCGCCCCGCGCCTCGGAACGCGTGAGGATGGACAGAACCCGTCGAAACTCATCCGCTTTGGGCCTGCGGCGCGCTGAAAAACGCGCAGGAACAGTGGGCGCTTTGGGGCCCGCGGGGCGCCCCCTACAGCGCCAGGCCAATTTTTGTGTTTTCTCGCTCCTTTGCTCGCTCGTGTCGTGCCTTCGTGTGCTCGATCCAATCCTCAATCAAAATCCAATCTTTTCTTGCTCAATCAAGCTCCTAAAAGCTCCAATTACATTGCATAACAACCTACATACACACGACATAAAATCAGTGTAAAGCCACAGTCACAAGCTATAAAACGAGCGAATAAGGTACTAAAACGTGAGGAAATATTAAGGAAATATAGGCATAAAATGCCAAACATCACCAGCCGTGGAGTCTATTAACCTGTGGATTTGTGGCAACGGATAAGAATATTTGGGGCAAGCTTTGTTCAAATCAGTGTAGTCCACACACATTCTCCACTTGCCATTCTTCTTCGGTACGACCACAACATTGGCCAGCCATTCGGGGTATTTCACCTCCCTTATGAAACCATTCTCCTGTAGCTTGGCGGTTTCGTCCTCGATCGCCTTCTTTTTGACCCCGGCATGTGGCCTTTTCTTCTGTTTCACCGGGGTAAATTTTGGGTCCACATTCAGTTTGTGGGTCATGATCTCCGGATCGATACCCGTCATGTCTGAATGGGCCCAAGCAAAACAGTCATGGTTGGACCTCAAAACTTCCATGATCTCCTCTTTCGACTCCGGGTCCAACTCCGAGCCGATGTGCACCTTTCTTTCTGGACAATCTTTCAATAGAGTGAAAGAGTCCAGCTCTTCAATGGTGGAGTCCTCGGCTTTTTGCTTCCGAGGCTCATGAACGCATGCCGGGATCTTTTCAATTTCATTTTGGAGGTTCACCTTGCTCGACCCCGGTTGCGTTGGTTTCTATTTCTTTGGCCCGCTCGGGGTGACTCCACTCTTCAGTGCGACCGAGTAGCACTCCCTCGCTACTCGTTGTTCCCCCTTAATTGATCGAACTCCCCAAGGCATTGGGAATTTAATCACTTGATGCAAGGTGGAGGGAACAGCCTCCATGGAGTGGATCCATGGTCTTCCGAGGATCACATTGTAGGCTAGATCCTCGGGCATGAATTGGAACAGTGTTTCTTTGGTGACTCCCTCTGCGAATGTCTTTAGTGTGATCTCACCCAACGTTTTCTCCATCGAGTTGTTAAAGCCAGCCAACACTGTTGATTTGGGAATGACTTCCCCTTTTAGCCACATTTTCTTCACGGCCCCGTAGCTGATGATGTTTACTGAGCTGCCGGGGTCGATCAAGACTCTTTTGATGTCAGAGTCGTTGATTCTTAGCATGATGACTAGAGCATCGTGATGGGGGAACATCATCCCATCACAGTCATCTTCATCGAACACAATGTCTTTGCCCGAGCCTCCAACTCGGGTCCTCTTCCCCATGGTGATGGAGAGCTTAGCAAATTTCTTGGCCGCGGTGAAGTTTACGCCGTTCACCTCTGACCCCCCGGTGATGACGTTCACTACTCTCTCCGGAGGTGGAGCCTGAGGTGGTTGTCCATCACCTCGGTTCTTGGAGAAATTGTCTTTCCCCTTGTCAGTAAGGAACTCGGCCAAAACTCCTATCTTCAGCAAGTGGGCTACATCGAGGCGCAAAGCTTTGCAGTCCTCGGTTCTATGGTCGTAATCTGCATGAAATTCGCAGTGCATATTATGATCTCGTTTGTCCGCCGGGGTCCTCATATCTTTGGGAACCCTCACCCGGGCGGTCTCCTTGACTACATTGACCAGCTCTGAGGTCGATATGTTGAAATTGTAGTCTTGGATACGGGGCAGATCCTTTTTTGGGGCCGAAGCGGAGCTCGGGGGAGTTCTTTGGTTCGTGTTGGGCTGAACCTTCCCACCGAGCCTTTGGCCTATGTTTTAACTTGGGTGCGTGCCGCCGAAGGTGTTCCCTAGCCTTTGGCTAACATGCTGTCTTGTCGAGGTGTATGGTTCATACCTCCCATTAGAATTACTTCGTAGCGCCTCGGCGCGATTTGAAGACTCGCCTCGGTTACGTTGATGATAACCTCGGCTCTTGAACTCAGCTTCCTCCAATCTGATCTTGGAGTAAGTGCGCCTATGCAAGTCCTCCCACGTTAGGACTTGATATTGTTGTAGCTCTTTTCGCAATTCAGCGGCGGCGTCGGAATTGCGAGTATTGATACCTTTTTCAAACGCCATGATGGCCAAGGTATCATCCATCCGAGGCAACTCCATACGTTCGGCGTGGAATCGCTCAAGAAATTCTTTAAGAGGCTCACCGGGCCTTTGCTTCACTTCACATATGTCCTCCTTCCTTTGGAGGATCTTTTGAGCCCCGGTATGCGCCTTGACGAAGGCGCTTGACATCTCCTTAAATGAGGAGATCGACCCAGCTGGCAAACACATGTACCAACGTAGGGCCCCCTTCTCTAAGGACTCCCCGAATTTCTTTAAGAACATCGATTCGAGCTGTATAGCAATTAAATCGTTGCTCTTTACCATTGCCATGTATTCTCTTATGTGCTCCTTGGGATCGGTAGTCCCATCGTACTTCTTCAGGAATATGAGTTTGAAGCCTTTGGGAGTTGGGGTTGGAGCCGCTTCGGGCTTGAAGGGTAGCTCCCTGTATTGATCGATGTCGAGGTCGTCCTCCTCCTTTGTTATCCCCGGAACTCCCTCGAGGCGCTTTTCCACTCGCGCCTCGATTCGAGCTTCGATCTCCCTGCTCATCTTTTCAACGTCAACGGAGGACGTTGTCTCAGCCACCGAGGGGAACATCTTGAAGTGTGGCGTGGAAGTTGGATTGTTCCCCGAGCTCCCAGACATGGCTCCGTTGTGAGGTCCCCCTGTTGTCGTGCCCGGAGGAACGAAGGGCGGGATGCCTCCAACAGGAGCCATGGGCTGGGTGCCGTTAGGGGCAACACTGTTTCTCGCCTCTAACGAGGCGCGAAGTTCAACGTTAATGTTGGCTTGCTCATCCTGCTTGGTTTGGAGAGCTCTTAGCGTTGTGATAACATACATCTGGAATTCTTCAGTTGTCATTGGGGCGATGGGCTTGTATGGGCCTAAATCGTTTTTAGGTACACAAATCGAATTTGGATTCGAATATAAGCAAATCTTTGTATCAAAGCGATAAATAATGCACGAAATAGATGAAAATGCGTGAGAATAAACTGTATTTCAATATGCGAAAGTTGAGTACAAATTTGGGCAGAGTTTCAGTATGTATTTCTGGATGCCCATTACATGAAATGAACTGCTATTTATAGATATAAGCCTTGCCCATGATCTCCACTATCAGCTGCCATGTTGTCCCACGATCTGGATGTGTAGTGGCTGAGTTAGTGGGGTGAAGTAGTGGGCTGCAAAGCCGCATGAACCGAGGGGAATCCACCGAGGTGAAAGTTTGCGACCCCGGTGGCTTGACCCTGTTGCTTGACCGAGGTGATGGTTACCGAAGCTCAGCTCACGGCTCGCCTTCGGTAGCGCATCCTCGGTTTCAAGGCTTCGGCGACTCGCTCAACCGCTTCGGCGGTTGCTTAGTCGCGACGTGTTCGGTCGCTACGATTTACGTGACCGGGGTAAATCGCCGTGGGTCGATTTTTGCCCAATACAGATAGTCCCCCCACTCCTCGGTTGGCTACCGAGGTGACTGAGGAGTGGAATGAAGTTTTAGCGGGAAAGCGACGTGGCTTGATCTTATCCAAGCGTTTCAAAATCTGCCAACGGTTCGCGTCCCATCAGGTCACTTCTCGTGGACACGTGGCGTTCATCCCATGGTCGTTCAAACTGCCGCGCCGTAATCTTTGCTTCTTCCAACGTTACAATGATGACGCCGATGTCATTATCTCTTTGTCTTCCATACCTATAAAATGGGCATTCTGTTGAACATTTTCTTCACTTTTTCTTGAGCGATCAACAGTGCAAAAAAGAAAACTTCATAACCCTTCCAAAATTCTTCCAAGTTTCCGATCAACAGTGAGAATTTAGCTCTTATTTCTGTCATCATGTCTACAACGATTTCTCGACAAGATTCAAGCGATTCTGGTGAGAGGGCCAAGGCCGACCAGTTCGCCGCCATTATTTCCAGCGGCGAGTTCATCACCGCCGTGCCGCCGCTTCAGATGATAGAGGCGGAGGGTGGTGAAGAGGTGACCTCCGATGTCGGCGTCTCTGGGCGACGGAGGGGAAGAGCCAAACACGACGTCGCAGCTGAGAGTGAGGACGTCGGCTTGGAGGAGGAGGATACCGTTCACGAGGAAGAAGGTGCCGAGGGCGACGACGCCGTGGGCGGAGGAGAGAGAGAAGCTGTTACCGAGGGGGGGTCTTCAGGCCCTGTTATTCCCCTCGAGCAGGAGCTCGAACCTCATCAGATAATCCCCTCACACTTTGACAACACCAAAGATTTGAAGCTGCAAGCTCAAACGGCCGATCAGGAGGAGAAGAACAGGAATATTCCTGTGAACACCACCCCGACCCGCATAACTCAAGCTCACATTGAGCGGGTTCGGAGGGAGTGTCGATTTGAGCCCGAGGTGAAGGTCATCATCCCCGACCCCACAAATAGGGTGTGCCACAACATCGAGGGGATGTCTTTCGCTTACACTTATCCCTTCACCCTCGGTTTCTCCCTTCCAGTCCATAAGGTCATCGATGACTTCTGCCGGGCATACAACTTGTGTCTGGCTCAACTTGGCCCCGGCGTTTGGAGGGTGGTCCAATGCATGGATTGGTTGAGCACAAAAGCCAAAGTGGATTTCACCTTCCAGCACCTTATCTCGCTCTACTACCCCTATTTTCACAAAGCCGGGGTGGTGGCACTCAATAACCGAGGCAAGTATGCCCTCCTCCACAAGAGTGAGGACCACGGAGACCGAGGTTGGAGTGAGCGGTACGTCTTGTTGGAGACGAAGGTCTTATCCGCCGAGCCAAATTTTCCCGAACGGTGGAATAACACACGTAAGTACGCTGCCTTTCACGTCTTACTCCTCGGTAGTCTGTCCATACTTTATTGATTTTGTTTCTTTGTTATTTCTTCAGCCAACAAGGTAGACATCGTGCCCCCAGCAGGTTTAACGGCATGGGTCAAGGCGATGATCGGGGCTCGTACCCGCCCCGAGAGGACATGGATGAAAATGGCTGCCGAATTTGGTTGGCAGTGCAAGAGGCACGGTGAGTTTTGATAGTGTTTTGATAGGGATCTTGATTATTTTCCTGACTTTCTTTTCTTCGGTGCTAGGTTTTCCAAACCATGCTATTAACACCAAAAAGAGTAAGAAGAAGAAGAAGGAAGAGAAAAAGAAAGATGATGAAGAGACCGAGTCAGATGATGATCTGCTGCGGTAGCCGGGGAATACAAGGGATTGAAGGCTTCCAAGTCTTCAAAAACCTCAAAGGGAGCCCCTGATCAAGGGACTTCAAAAGGTAACGTTTCTCCTCGGTCCACATTGTGAGTTATCCTTCCTTTTTCGTTTTAGTATTTTTAACTTCTTCTTCGGTTGTAGGCGTGAAGCGGAAGAGGGCTACATTGAAGAAGCCATCCCGCTCGGTGACTCCTCGTACCGAGGCGGAAACTCCTTCCCAGCCCGAAGCAGTGGCTAAGAGACGCCGAGGACTGGTAGATGAGCCCGAGGATGATGCAGCCGCCGAGGCTTGGGCTCGAGGGAATGTTGAAGTCGTCGATCTTGAAGGCCAAGAAATCGGGGCTGACGCCGCTGCGGAAAAGGCCAAAGGCAATGCTAAAGTCACCGAGGCGAGTGCAGCTGCACTTGGAGAACAAGCTGGCGCCGGGGCGGTAAGGGCACACTCCGAGCCCGCGAGGATTTCATCCTCGATGGGGTCTTATCGGAGGCTTGAGGTGCCCACCTCCTCGAACCTGTTAGCTTGCACCGCCGAGGATCTCTTAAGCCTAACACCTCTGTTGGGACCAACCGAGGATAAGCTGGTGCAAGAGTTTACCTCCGGCCAGCTATACAGCACGATGGCCTCCAACGCCGTAAGGGTAAGTTTTGTTGAATTCGAACCAAAAATCTTTGAACCAAAAATTTATAATGTTTACCTTCGGTTCATTGCTGATCTTGATTCTTCAATCTTTGTTCAGGGCTTCATCCTTTCGCTAAGAGCCATCGAGGTCGAATCCGCAAGGACTGCCGAGGTCCGGCGCGTATCCCGCTTGTGGGATCAGCAGAGGGACAAGTTCAACGCCCAAATAGCTTCGCTAAAAGCTGATTTGGCCAAGTCCCATGCCGATCTGCAAGAAGCCGAGGCGAATTCTGAGGCCAAGATCAAGATCCTCAGTGATGACTGTCAAGCTGAACGCTCGAGGTTGGCTGAAGAGGTCGCGAGGTTGGACGATGAGCTGTCCCGAACCAAAAACGAGGCTGTGAATATGGCCAAGAAGCACCATGAGCAGTTGAAAGATCACTTGCTTCATATTAAGAAGCTAGAGGGCGAGGCTTCCAAACTCTCAGCTAAGGATGCTCAGATTGCGGCCCTGAAGGATGAAATTGCCGATCGAAAAGATAGGGCTGCACTTAAGGTGAAAAGGGCCGAGCTCGACAAGCGGTGGGCCATCATCAAGTCTCGGCTAAGGCTGCTTAAGCGGTGCCGCGCCGGGGAGATCAACTTGGATGAGGAGATCGAAAAAGCCGAGGTCAAAGCGACCGAAGCTCAAACTATCATTGAAGAGCTCCCATCAAGTGAAGCCTCGAGCGGCGATGATGAGGAAGAAGAAGATGAAGAGGCCGAAGGGGGCTCCGAGGGCGGAGGTGATTCGCCCGAGGCATGAATTGTTTTTAGCACTTCTTTTGTAAGCCTTCGGGCTTTTAAGTTTGTACCTTGGGCCTTCGGGTCCTTTTTTGAATGTAGATATTCTGCCTTTGGGCTTTTAATGAAAATATTTGCATCTTTATTTCATGTGATGGCCTTTTAAGTATACCGGACACTTTGATGCAAACTTCAATTAAATCTTGCAAGATGTAAACAAAATTTGACCGATGCAAACCTAGGACGACGTCTCGTCCTCGGGTCGATGCATTGCGCGGCTTCAAAATGTAAGATTCACACAGATAAAGTGAGTACAACGGAAGTCATTTTTATTGATATCGACGAGCCAAAAGTTGGCTATGTACATAAAACCAAGCTGAAACGGACCTTGGGTTAAAAACACAATTTCGAATGAAAGCAAAGTGACAACATGCCGCTACCGGGCTGATTTACAATGTACTAAATCTAGTCCCCGGGCGTAAGTCCCCGGTTGTCGGATAGATAAGCTTCGGTTGGGAGGCTCGATGTCGACCTCGGTGTCAACCCTTCTCACTCCCCCCCAGTGTTCGGTTGTGAATCTTGATGAAGATCCGAGCACTGGAATCGGTTCGGTTCGCTTCCTGAAAAGGTCAAGCAAAAAGATGGAACGAGGAGTGAGTTAGTACATTGTTTATCAATGCGATGGGAGCGTTGTTCGGCTCGGGGCTATTTAATTGACAAAGAATTAAGGGATACTTACCTCGGTTAAAAGTAGTATCGCTTCAGATGAGAGATGTTCCAGTTCAGAGGTTCGGGTTCGCCTTGAAGATACTCGATTTGATAAGAGCCTTTTCCAACGATTGCTTTGACCCTGTAGGGCCCTTCCCAATTTGCAATAAGCTTCCCCCCGTTGTTCACCTTTGTTGATTGATTCACAGTTTTCAACACATAATCTCCCACCTTGAAGTCCCTAAATTTAGCTTTCCTGTTGAGGTAAGCCTCGATCTGTCTTTTTTGGGCAACAAGCCGAACCAAAGCTAATTCCCTCTTTTCTTCGAGCAAATCTAGCTCAATGCGCATCGCCTCTTGGTTGGCATCTTCGGTTGTGTGAGCGTACCGAAGACTCGGTTCGCCCACCTCTACGAGGATAAGTGAGTCCATGCCATAGGCCAATAAAAAAGGAGTCTCCCCGGTGCTGTTCTTTTCAGTTGTTCGCATGGCCCACAAGACCCCATGCAACTCCTCGGGCCAAGGGCCTTTTTTCTCGTCGAGTCTTTTCTTGAGATTCTCAATTATGATCCTGTTTGAAGACTTGGCTTGGCCATTGGCGCTTGGGTGATAGGGAGTCGAAGCTATTCTCTTGATCCCCCACTGTTTGAGGAAGCTGGTGATTGCGACCCCCATAAATTGCTTGCCATTGTCACAAACAATTTCTCTTGGAACGCCGAACCTATAGATGATGTTCTTTTTGATGAAATCGATTACTTGCCTTTGCTTAACCTCGGTGAGAGCCACTGCTTCCACCCATTTGGTGAAGTAATCAGTCAATACAAGGATGAAACGAACACCACCTTTTCCCTTGGGTAATGGTCCAACAACGTCCATCCCCTATTTCATAAAGGGCCATGGTGATACCACCGAATGAAGAGGCTCGGCCTGTTGGTGGATCATCCGCCCATGGCGTTGGCATTTGTCGCACTTTTGCACAAAGGCCCTCACATCGGCACTGATTGTGGGCCAATAATACCCAGCTCTCAATAACTTACGCACCAAGGCCTTTGCCCCCGAGTGGTTGCCACACTCGCCTTCATGCACTTCGGCCATCACATATCTCGCCTCATCGGGACCCAAGCATTTGGCCATCGGGCCGCAATATAATCTCTTGTATAGATTACCCTCGATCATGTGATATGAGGCTGCTTGGATCCTTAGCTTTTTAGCTTCTTTCTTATCTTGGGGGACAGTCCCCGAGTCGAAGTAGGAGATGAACTTACTTCGCCAATCCCATCGGTTGTCCACCGAATTGACTTGCAGCTTCATCTCTTTCATTTGCGCAGATAATAGCCGAACCACCGAGTCAGTCCCCGAGTGAGTTTCATCAATAGCCGAACCAAGATTCGCCAAGGCATCAGCCTCGGTATTCTCCTCCCGAGGCACTTGTTTAACTTGCCACTCTTGGAATTGGGCCAAGATCCTTTGTGCCCGATCCAAGTACAATTGCATTCTGGGCTCACGAGCCGTATAATCACCGTGGACTTGGTTCACCACCAACTGTGAATCGCACCTTAGTTCGATTCTTTCAACCCCCATTTCTCTGGCCAACTCTAGACCTGCTAAGGCCGCCTCATATTCTACCTCGTTGTTGGTTACTTTTTTGAATCGAACCGAGTGCCTGACTTTCTCCCCGGTGGGTGCTCTCAAGACTATGCCTAAGCCCGAACCTTTGGAATTTGTTGCCCCATCGGTATAGAGTATCCATAAACCCGGGGTTGTTCCTTTAGCTTCGGTGTTTTCCCTTTCAGCCTCGGGTAAGATTCCAACACTAAAATCTGCCACGAAGTCTGCCAAGACTTGGGACTTAATGGCGGTCCGAGGCTGATAGGTGATGTCATATTCACTTAACTCTACCGCCCATTTCGATAACCTCCCCGACAACTCTGGTTTGTGCAAAATATTTCTCAAAGGGAAAGTTGAAACTACGGCTATTGGATGGCATTGAAAATAGGGTCGTAGTTTCCGAGCGGTAACAAGTAAGGCAAGAGCTAGTTTTTCCAGATGTGGATACCTGGTTTCAGTGTCGAGGAGTGTCTTGCTCACATAGTAAATGGGCTGCTGCTTTCCATCTTCTTCCCGAACCAGCACAGCACTTACTGACACCTCGGACACTGCCAAATAGACTAGCAATGTTTCACCCTTTTTTGGCTTGGCAAGCAACGGTGCGTTAGCCAAATATTGCTTCAAGTCTTTCAACGCTTGTTTGCACTCCGGTGTCCATTCGAAGTGAGTATTTTTCCTCAAAACGGAGAAGAACTTGTGGCATCGCTCCGAGGACCTTGAGATGAATCGACTCAAGGCAGCGACTCGGCCAGTCAAGCGTTGAACTTCTTTCACCCCGGTCAGCTCCTCGGGGATTTCCTCAATAGCTCTGATTTTGTCAGGGTTAGCTTCGATGCCTCGTTCGGAGACAATGAATCCCAAGAACTTGCCAGATCCAACGCCGAAGGCGCACTTCTCAGGATTCAACTTCATGCCATATTGTCTCAACACAGCAAATGCTTCCCTCAGATGATTCAAGTGATCCTCCATTCGGATCGACTTGATGAGCATGTCGTCTATGTAGACCTCCATAGACTTTCCAATATATTCTTTAAACATGCGACATACCAGCCTTTGGTAGGTCGCCCCGGCATTCTTCAGACCGAAGGGCATGACTTTGTAACAGAAAGTACCTCGGTCAGTGATGAATGAGGTCTTTTCTTCGTCCTTCGGGTCCATGAGGATCTGATTGTAGCCCGAATATGCATCCAAGAAGGTTAATAGTTTGTGTCCAGCCGTGGAGTCTATTAACCTGTCGATTTGTGGCAATGGATAAGAATCTTTGGGGCAAGCTTTATTCAAATCGGTGTAGTCTACACACATTCTCCACTTGCCATTCTTCTTCGGCACAACCACCACATTTGCCAGCCATTCGGGGTACTTCACCTCTCTTATGAAACCATTTTCTTGCAACTTGGTGGTTTCATCCTCGATCGCCTTCTTTTTTACCCCGGCATGTGGCCTTCTCTTCTGTTTGACCGGGGTGAATTTTGGGTCCACATTCAGTTTGTGGGTCATGATCTCCGGATCGATACCCGTCATGTCTGAATGGGCCCAGGCAAAACAATCATGGTTGGACCTCAATACTTCCATGATCGCCTCTTTCGACTTCGGGTCCAACTCCGAGCCGATGTGCACCTTTCTTTCTGGAAAGTCTTTCAATAGAGTGAAAGAGTCCAGCTCTTCGATAGTGGAGTCCTCGGCTTTCTGCTTCCGAGGCTCTTGGACGCATGCCGGGATCTTTTCAATTTCACTTTGGAGGTTCGCCTCGCTTGACCCCGGTTGCGTTGGTTGCTATTTTTTTTGCCTGCTCGGGGTGACTCCACTCTTCAGTGCGACTGAGTAGCACTCCCTCGCTACTCGCTGTTCCCCCTTGATTGATCGAACCCCCCAAGGCGTTGGGAATTTAATCACTTGATGTAGGGTGCAGGGAACAGCTTCCATGGAGTGGATTCATGGCCGCCCGAGGATCACATTATAGGCCAGATCCTCGGGCATGACTTGAAACAGTGTCTCTTTGGTGACACCCTCGGCGAATGTCTTTAGCGTGATCTCACCCAACGTCTTCTCTGTTGAGTTGTTAAAACCAGCCAACACTGTTGATTTGGGAACGATCTCCCCCTTTAACCACATCTGCTTCACGGCCCCGTAGCTGATGATATTTACTGAGCTGCCGGGGTCAATCAAGACTCTCTTGATGTCGGCGTTGTTGATTCTCAGCATGATGACTAGAGCATCGTGGTGGGGGAACATCATCCCATCACAGTCATCTTCATCAAACACTATATCTTTGCCCGAGCCTCCAACTCGGGTCCTCTTCTCCATGGTGATGGAGAGCTTAGCAAATTTCTTAGCCGCAGCGAAGTTCATACCATTCACCTCGGACCCCCCGGTGATGACGTTGACTACTCTGTCCGGAGGTGGGGCCCGAGGTGGTTGCCCATCGCCTCAGTTCTTTGAAAAATTATCCTTCCCCTTGTTAGTAAGGAATTCAGCCGAAACTCCTTTCTTCAGCAAGTGGGCTACCTCGAGGCGCAAAGCTTTGCAGTCCTCGGTTCTATGGCCGTAATCTGCATGAAATTCGCAACGCAGATTGTGGTCCCTTTTGTCCGCCGGGGTCCTCATATCTTTGGGAACCCTTACCCCGGCTGTCCCCTTGACAACATCGACCAGCTCCGAGGTCGATATGTTGAAATTATAATCCTGGATCCGAGGAAGATCCTTTCTTGGGACCGAAGCGGAGCCCGAGGGATTCTTTTGGTTCACGTTGGTTTGAACCTTCCCTCCGAGCCTTTGGCTTATATGAGAGGTTGGGTATGAGCTACCGGGATTGTTTCCTAACCTTTGACTAACATGTTGCCTCGTTGAGGTGTACGGTTCATACATCCCCTTCGAATTATTTCATGGCGCCTCGGCGCGGTTCGAAGTATCACCTCGGTTATTGTAGTTGTAACCTCGGTTTTTGAATTCCTCTTCCTCCAATCTGATTTTTGAGTAAGCGCGCCTATGCAGATCCTCCCATGTCAGGACCTGATACTGCTGCAATTCTTTACGCAATTCAGCTGCAGCGCCAGAATTGCGGCTGTTGATGCCTTTTTCAAAAGCCATGATGGCCAGGGTGTCATCCATCCGAGGCAATTCCATGCGCTCAGCGTGGAATCGCTCGAGGAATTCTTTAAGGGGCTCGCCCGGCCATTTTTTCACTTCACATATATCCTCCTTCCTCTGGAGGATCTTTTGTGCGCCGGTGTGAGCCTTGACAAAGGCGCTAGATAGTTCTTTGAACGAGGAGATTGACCCCGGGGGCAAGCACAAATACCACCGAAGGGCCCCTTTTTCTAACGAACTACCAAACTTCTTTAAGAACATGGACTCAAGCTGTGTGGACGTCAAGTCGTTGCTCTTTACCATGGACATGTATTCCCTAACATGCTCCTTGGGATCAGTTGTCCCATCATACTTTTTGAGGAATGTAAGTTTGAACCCCACAGGAGTTGGAGCTGGCGCTGCTTCGGGCTTATAGGGCTGCTCCCTATACTGCTCAATATCAAGATCATCTTCCTCCTTGCTTATCCCCGGTACGCGCTCTAGGCATTTTTCGACGCGCGCCTCGATGCGAGCCTCGATTTCTCTGCTCATTCTTTCAACGTCGACCGAGGACGTTGTCTCCGCGACGGTGGGAACCGTCCCGAAGTGTGGCGTGGAAGATGGGTTACTCCCCGAGCCCCCGGACGTGGCTCCGTTGCGAGGTCCCCCTATTATCGCGCACGAAGGAACGAAGGGCGGGATGCCTCCACCGGGAGCCGTGGGCTGGGTGCCGTTAGGTGTAGCACTATTTCTTGCCTCCAACGAGGCACGAAGCTCAGCATTGATGCTTGCTTGCTCATCCTGTTTGGTTTGGAGAGCTCTTAGCGTTGTGACAACATACATTTGGAAGCTTCTGTTGTCATTGGAGCGATGGGCTGTTGGTTCAACGGAACGCCAACCCGATCACCGTTATAACCACTGTTATCGTTATCAGTCATAACGTCGAATCGAAAATTTTGGACAAAAGCAAACGCGGAGCTTTGGAACAAAGTGTCACTGCTTATATCCCCACAGACGACGCCAATTTGTATGGGCCTAAATCGTTTTTAGGTACACAAATCGAATTTGGATCGAATATAAGCAAATCTTTGTATCAAAGCGATAAATAATGCACGAAATAGATGAAAACGCGTGAGAATAAACTGTATTTCAATATGCGAAAGTTGAGTACAAATTTGGGCAGAGTTTCAGTATGTATTTCTGGATGCCCATTACATGAAATGAACTGCTATTTATAGATATAAGCCTTGCCCACGATCTCCACTATCAGCTGCCATGTTGTCCCACGATCTGGATGTGTAGTGGCTGAGTTAGTGGGGTGAAGTAGTGGGCTGCAAAGCCGGACGAACCGAGGGGAATCCACCGAGGTGAAAGTTTGCGACCCCGGTGGCTTGACCCTGTTGCTTGACCGAGGTGATGGTTACCGAAGCTCAGCTCACGGCTCGCCTTCGGTAGCGCATCCTCGGTTTCAAGGCTTCGGCGACTCGCTCAACCGCTTCGGCGGTTGCTTAGTCGCGACGTGTTCGGTTGCTGCGATTTACGTGACCGGGGCAAATCGCCGTGGGTCGATTTTTGCCCAATACAGGGCTGTTGGTTCAACGGAACGTCAGCCCGATCGTTATTGTTACCACTGTTATCAGCCATAACATTGTTGATTCACGAAATTTTGACAAAGAACGAGCGCGAAACTTTGGAACAAAGCGTTACTTCTTATATCCCCACAGACGGCGCCAATTTGTATGGGCCTAAATCAGTTTAGGTGTACAAATAGAATTTGGACTCTGATACAAGCAATTCTTCATATCAAAGTAGAAATAATGCGTGAAAAAGATGTAAAATGCGAGAAATTAACTGCTTTTCAATATATGGATGTTGAGTACAAATTTGGGCAGAGTTTTAGTATGTATTTCCGGATCCCCGTTATACAAAATGACCTACTATTTATAGGCCTAAGCCTTGCCCACGATCTCCACTATCAGCTACTATGTTATCTCACAATCTTAGTGTGAAGTGGCTGAGTTAGTGGGGTGAAGTAGTGGGCTGCAAAGCCGCTTGACTCGAGGGGATCCACCGAGGTGCGAATGATTGACCTCGGTGGCCAGACCCCGTTGCTTGACCAAGGTAGTTACTGACCGAAGCTCAGCTTACGGCTCGCCTTCGGTAGCGACCTCGGTACCATGCCCTCGGCGATTTGCTTGACCGCTTCAGCGCTTGCCTTGTTGGTGCGCGTTCGGTGGGTTGAGATTCGCACGACCGAGGCGAATCATCGCGAGTCGATTTTTGCCCAATACAGATGATTATCACCATAAATAACCCATTATACTTGTTAGTGTTACAAATGATGATCCATCCATCATAGTGTTGTTTCGAACATCTTATTGATGTCTGTCACATATAAGGAGTCGTTCCGAGCGCGATCATTAATTGTTACAATCTTCATCATATTATTTCCCAATTAGAGTGGTTAGAGTGACAAGTTATGATGGGGTTATCACTATAAATGACCAATTATAGTTGTAAGAGTGACAAATAATGATCATTTTAACTACAAAAGACCATTTAGAGTAGTTAGAGTGAGAAATGAGGATCATTTTCACTACAACAGACCACTTAGAGTAGTTAGAGTGAGAAATGATGATCATTTTCACTACAAATGACCTATTATACTTGTTATAGTGATAAATAATGATGATTATAACTATACCTGACCCATTATACCTGTTAGAGTGACAAATGATGATCATTATCATTAGAAATGACCAATTATGCTTGTTAGAGTGAGAAATGATGTTGATTATTACTAGAAATGACTCATTATACTTGTTAGAGTGACTAACGATGATCATTATTACTAGAAAGGACCAATTACACTTGTTAGAGTGACAAATGATGATCATTATCACTATTCATGACCAATTAGAGTAGTTAGAGTGAGAACTGATGACCCGTGTCATATTTTTACAAATCATCCCATAAGTAACTACGCTATTTTTGCTACACGCTGAAGAGTTTCTTTCTTGAACTTTATGCTCGCGAAAACAACCATATAAAATGAAACAAACGAGTAATAAAAAAATAAAAATAAAAATTAACGAGTAGTTTGGTTTAATAATAATGATAACAATAAAATGTTAATCATATTAAAGATTGACTGGTTGTCCGTTGCCCACTTGCCCAGTTGTCACCAATAGAAACTCCACCAGGTCAACGTGCACAAGTTGTATGAAACTTGTTAACATTCACATGCAAACACATCCTTCCTGCAGAAATCACGTAACTTAAATGTCAAGAATTAGAAATCGCAATTCATCAAAACCCAGAGAAGTACTCAGTCGTTCTATACAAATATTTTCAGGATTTTGTATCCAAAAAGGGTACAATATTAATCATGGAGGCATATGCTATAGTAAGCATCGTCCTCCTTTCTGCGTTTGTCATTTTAGTAATCTTCTTTACTTTCTGTAAGAAAGGCAAAAACGAGAAGAATCACGGCGAGCAAAATCATGCAAGTAGAATTAAAAGTAGAGTTTCTGTTCGTCACACATATGATGCTGGTGGAAACGGAGGGAACGTGCATGTGAACGGGAATGGTGATGGTGGTGCTGCTGTGGTGGCAGGTGCCGCTGCCGCGGTTGCGCTGACGACCATAGCTATTGATGCAAGCGGTGGTTATGTTGGAGGTGGTGGTCATGGTGGTGTTGGTGATGGAGGCGGTTGAATAGGTCAACTTGTAAACTATACGGTTCTTTAGGATAATGTTGTGCATTCATGTGGCTGTTCTTCGCTATTTCAAATCTATTGGTTAGTTTGGTTGAGATCTCGATGCCCGGTACTTCATTAATGTTGCGGGACATCTGTTTTTGGAATTTTTTGAACATTTTTCCTAATATTTTATCGTTTTTCAGTTCAATAAGTTTAGATTAAGTTTTGGTCGAACCAATCGCATGTGTAATAGTGTAAGTAAGACTTCTTCAGTTTTTTAAGGCTTGTGTAAGTAGTAAGAAACGTTATTATGCAAATAATCATTCTCATTAATTTTAGGTGTCACCGTAGACAAGTAAATTGTATTGAATTTAAATCTATAAAATAAATTGGATTATATTTAAATTAGGACAAATAATAATATGGGCTAATATAATTGGGCTAATTGTTTAAATCCAATTAAACATATGAGTTTTTTACACTATGTACCTTTGAAATTTAAAGTATTTATATACCCTATCTATTAAAAATTACACTACCCATAAAATTAAAAGTATTTACCCGACCTATCAATTTATTACTGTATACATTTGTTATACCTTATGGGCGTATACTTTTATAGTATACTGCATAAATAATGGTATACAAGTATGGATGGATAGGACATGCAAATAGTTTATGGGTAGGACTGGTAAATATAAAACTTATGGGTTGTGATGGGTAAATATTTTGATTTAGATGGTATTTTCGTAAACTTCCCTAAGTATATTTAAATAAAAGTCCAATCTTATAAGGCTAGCCCAACTAGCCTAAGGCTCGATGGATATAAGTTTTCCTAGAGGCCCAAAAATATACAACTTGGTAAGTGACGCAGCGCCAAATCAAATGAAAGAGCCAATTGGATCATGCCACACGGTAAATGATGTGGCAATCCAAGTCAAATCCAAAGACCAAAGAAAATGCGCCACATGGACATGTGACATATTATGACCAATCAAATACGACCTTGTCACTGCTTAAATCTGATAGGTGAATTACAAAATTGAGCAAAAAGGAGCATGGTCTTAAAAAGTTGAGCTTTTTTTAGTGGTGTTAAAGAATTGAGCACTTTTACATTAAGAGCCCGTTTGGGTGGGCTTATTTTAAGTAGCTTATAAGTCATGCGTTGCTTATAAGCAACTTTTGAGAAGTTCAGATTTTCTAACTTCTCACTTTTGGCTTATTCTAAGCACATAAGTGCTTATAAGCCCATGGCTTTTTGAGTTACCAAACACTCATTAATGGGCTTATAAGCACATATTTGCTTTTAAGTCACTTTTAAGCTTATCCGAACGGGCTATAAATGAAGCTAAAAATACAGAAATATCTTTAGTAATAGAGAACTTTCTGTAATTATAAAAATGCCACCGCACCTTTTTGATGTTGTAATTACAAAAATGCCACTACACCTTTTTAAATATGAAATTACAAAAAATGCCACTGCTTCACACAGCAAAAGATAATGTCAATCCGGCTGTATCTCACATCTATTTTATGAATAAATAACGCCAAATCGTCATCCTTTCGCTCATAAACAAGGCAGCAAAAAATGTCAATCCGTCTGTATTTCACGTCTATTTGGTGAATAAATAAAGTCAAATTATCGTTGTTTCGCTCATGTACAAAAATCAAAACAAAACATAACATAAGACCAATCCGGCATCATTTCTTGATACAGTGAGCAAAAAAATATGTTAATTTTGTAAATAAATGATGCCAAATCGGCCTTACTTTATTGATTCACAAATAATACCTTTAAGTTCATATATTTTTAGAAATAACGACAATCTGGTTGTGTTTATGCATATAACTGTGTTCGTTTTATGAAGTAATGAGGCCTAATTGGGCTCACTTCACAAATCCACAAAAAAAACTTTTAAGTGCTTATATATTTAAAAATAACGACAATTCGGCTGTATTTATGCATATGTTGAACCAAAAATTGCATCCGTTCTACAAATAAATGAGTGAAAATCGTCTTTACTCTGTTCATCCACAAAAATACATATGAAAATAAAAAAATTAACAAAACTCCAAAGAAAAACATAATTATCACAATTCGTTATCATTTATTCATAATGTGAGCCAAATATTAAGTATATTTTGCAAACAAATGAGTCCAAGTTGTATTAACTTCATTTATCCATAAAAATACATATGAAAATATAAAATGAAGAAAATCCGGTCGTAGCCGTATTTATTCATAACTAAGCAAAATTACTATGTCTATTTTACTAGCAAATGATACCAAATCATCACACTGCTCATATACAAAAATCCAAAATAAAAATAAAACAAGGTCGATTCGACATCATTTATTTACAAGTGAGTCAAACTACTATATCGATTTTACAAGCAAATGACACAAAATCGTCATCACTTTGCCCAACATTAACAACAACAACATACCCAGTATTACCCCATAAGTGTGGTCTGGGGAGGGTGAGATGTATGCAGACCTTACCCCCACCAAAGTGGAGAGGCTGCTTTTGAAAGACCCTCGGCTAGAGAAAATGTTTAGAATACATGTTTTAAAACAAGGGGGAAATATCATCATGCTAACGAGAGAAGTAAAAAGAAAGTATAGCCAGATAACAATAGTAGAGATAAATACAAGACTAATCTATATAGCATATAATCTAATAATGTCTAATAAGAGACGGAACACTCGACAACTACCTAACCTTCTACCCTAATCTTCGGCCTCCACACTCTCCTATCTAAGATCATATCCTCGGTGATCTGGATCTGGGTCATGTCTTGTCTAATCACCTCAACCCAATTCTTCTTCGGTCTACCTCTACCTCTCCGTAGATTCAACACAGCCAACCTCTCATACCTCCTCACCGGGGCATCTCCACTTCTCCTCTTCATATGACCGAACCATCGCAACCTTGCTTCTCGCATCTTATCAGTCACTGGAGCCACGCCCACCTTGTCACGAATGACTTCATTCTTAACCCTATCCATCTTAGTGTGCCCACACATCTATCTAAGCATTCTCATTTTTGTCACGCTCATCTGCTGAATGTGTGAGTACTTGACTGGCCAACACTCTACCCCATACAACATAGCTGGTCTCACGACCACTTTATAAAATTTGCCTTTCAATTTAGGTGGCACTCTCATATTACATAGTACTCCGGAAGCCAACCTCTACTTCATCCACCCAACTCCTATACGGTGTGTGACATCATCGCCGATTTCTCAATTGCCTTGGAGGATTGAGCCAAGATATTTGAAGCTTCCTTTCTTGGGAATGAGTTGAGAATCCAGCCTCACTTCCACGTCCGACTCCTCAGGCGCGTCACTAAACTTGCATTCCATATACTCTGTCTTCGTCCTGCTTAGCCTGAAGCCTTTAGACTCTAAAGTATGCCTCCACACCTCCAGCTTCTCATTGACACCCCTGCGTGTCTCATCCACCAAAACTATATCATCTACAAAAAAACATACACCACGGCACCTCACCTTGAATATTTCGAGTCAATTCATCCATAACCAACACAAATAAGAAAGGCTAAGCGCTGACCCATGATGTAGCCCCATCTAAACTGGGAAGTGCTCTGAGTCTCCTCCTACTTTTCTCACTCGGGTCTTGGATCCATTATACATATCCTCGATCACCCTGATGTACCCCACCGGAACTCCTTTAGATTCAAAGCATCTCCACAAAACCTCCCTAAGGACCTTGTCATACACTTTTTCCAGTTCAATGAACACTATATACTGCTCAATCAGCCTCTTCAGAAGACGAATGGCATCCGTAGCTGATCTCCACGGCATGAATCCAAATTGGTTCTCGGAGATAGTCACCTCCCTTCTCCTCCTAATCTCCACTACCCTCTCCCAAACTTTCATGGTATCGCTGAGAAGTTTGATGCCCCTATAGTTATTGCAGTTTTGAACATCACCCCTGTTCTTGTACAATGGTACCATGCTACTCCATCTCCACTCCTCAGGCATTTGTGTCGTCCTAAGAATGACATTAAACAGCCTGGTTAGCCACAAAACCTGCTCTGCCTGCACTCTTCCAAAACTCAACTGGGATCTCGTCAGGCCCAGTAGATCTCCCCCCTCGCATTTTTCGGATTGCACCCTTAACCTCCTCAACTCTTATACGCCAACAATACCCATAATCTCTGCAACCCTCTGAGTGTGCTGAGTGTGCTAGCTCACCCAGCACAATATCTCTGTTGCCCTCTGAGTATAAGAGGTTATGGAAGTATGACTGCCATCTCCGGCAAATATTCAAAGTAAAAAATAAAACAAGACCAATCCGGTAATATTTGTTTATAGTGTGAGCCATATCTCTCTCAAGCATTCTATCAAACGCTTTACGAGCATCTTCTCAGCTCGTAAACTTGTAAAGAGCAAGAAGCCAATCTACTAAACAAACTAAAAATCGATCAAATTTTCAATTGTAATAATATTAGTAGATGAAGATAAAAACATATAATGAAGGTGTCTTAAATTGTAGAATGAACTCTTTTCAGTTGAGCAGACAATGATTCAAGAAATACCAATAGCTTTTCCAAGCAATTAGAGCACCGGTGCGAATTCTACACCAAAAATGGAGTGAAGATAGGTTTTGTCTATCATAAAGCCATGCATCGTAACTCCTGCTTTATTGTTCTCAAAATATGTTACTGCAACAAAACAAATTATTGGACAATTTTTATTGAGAGAACTGATCTGCTAAGGCCTGAGAAATTTGGAGCACCATCTTTAGTTTCAGACCTTAAATGAACAAATAAACACATAAAGGACAACTCAAGAGCCACTATTCAACAATTTTATCTTCTTGTTAGTTTGACATTTGAGCATATATCTAGGTACATATAAGTCAACTAAGCTGCCAAGAGGAATGAGGAAGTCCCTAATTTAGTGTTTTGATCACCTGAAAATGATTTTTTTTTTCATATTTTCAAAATCAAATCTACATTGATATAGTGTGATTTTTGGAAAATCTATGGTAAAAATAGAAAGAGGAGGCACAGATGAATCTGGGGATGTAATTTTTTCAACACTCCAGCGGCGGCCAGTGGTTGCCCTACGGCAGTCAATGGAGGTTCTGATGACGGAGCCATGGTGGGAGAAAGAGAAGAAGTGGGAGATGGGTTTTCTATATAAAGGTGTCAAATCTCTCATTTGAGATTATCAGAAATCAGAAGCAAAAATCCATAACAAGAAGCAAGAAAAAGCTCGTGGATGAAAGCAAATAATTTCTAAAAAGCTGCAAGCATTCAAATATTTCTCTACAAGTTCTAGAGATCAAAACAATGATTCAAGATCAAGCTTCAAGCCCTTGAATCCAAGAACAAGCTCAAGATCAAGACCAAGTTCAAGATCAAGCTCCAAGCCCTTGAACACAAGTTTAAGTCAAGATTAATATCTGACCAAGTTCAAGACCAAGCTCCAAGTCCTTGAATTCAACAAGTCAAGATCAAGATCAAGATCAAGTTCAAATCCAAACTTCAAGATCAAACTCAAAAGCTCTTCAAGTTATTATCTTGAAAAGACAAATCAGAAGAATCGTAGAGATTGTAACACTTATATTCTTGAAATAAAATATACTTGTTGCAACATTTTCCTGTCTCGATATTTATTTTCTTGACGCAAATTTAGTTGTTACAAATTCTAGCATGCCCGCTGAACAATCTCAACCTCTCATCTCAACTTTTCAACTTACAAAGATCAACAACATTGAGATGGTTTCCAAGTACATAAACTCAGAATCTGCTGCTGGAAAATCTGCCTTGCCTCACGACCTTGATGCCAACTCCAAGTTCTCTTCTGATGTTGAAGACGTCATGCGTGCTACTAAGGGAAGCTTTGGAGACTTGGGGACTCTCCCAACAGATAAGAGAGAGGCCAAAAAATTTAGGACCCAGGCAACTTCCTATTCAATGGTCCTAAGGAAATTGTACAAAAAAATATACAGTGACCCGATGGACAAATGTCTAGGAACGGGGGAGGTCGAATACGTGATGAGAGAGGTACATGAAGGCGGATGCGGCAACCATTTGGGAGGAAAAGCTCTAGTGCACAAATTGCTTTGGGCTGGTTACTATTGGCCAACTATTAGCGCAGACGCCAAAGCCTTCGTGAAAAAGTGTGACAAATGCTAGGGACACGCAAAAATGGTACATCAACAGGCTAAGCCTCTCAATTCGGTTGTGTCACCTTGGCCCTTCATGAAGTGGGGGATGGATATAATTGGGCCACTTCCAAAAGCCAATGGAAGTGTTCGGTTCATACTTGTGCTGACCAATTACTTCACCAAATGGGTGTAAGTAGGGTCTTTCGCTAAAGTCAGGTAAAAAGAGGTGATTGATTTCATTCGAAAAAATATTATCTACAAGTTCAGCGTCCCGAAAGAGATCACTTGCAACAATGGCCCTCAATTCATAGGCACCAACGTCACAGATTTTCTCAATAAATAGGGCATTAAACAGATTGTATCGACCCTCTATCATACAAGTTCAAATGGCCAAGCTCAGTCTTCAAATAGAGTGATCGTTGAAAATATAAAGAAGTGGCTCGATGCAGCGAAAGGTCCATGGCTCGAGGAGTTTCTCGGGGTATTATAGGCAATACAAATCACGGAGAAGAATAGCACTGGTAAAACCCCTTAGTCCCTTGCCTATGGAATAGATTCATTGATCCCCGTGGATGTTGGCGAACCCAGTCTTCGGTATGCTCATGCCACCGAGGAGTCAAACCAGCAAGCTATGTGTATAGAATTAGATTTGCTCGAGGAGAAAAAAGAGCTAGCATTTGTTCGGTTAGCCGCACAGAAAAGAGAAATCGAGGCTTATCTCAACAGGAAAGCCAAACTCAGAGACTTCAAAGTCGAGGATTATGTGCTGAGAGCCTCGAATCAATCCACCAAGGAGAAGACTGCAGGCAAGTTTGTTACTAACTGGGGAGGACCCTATCGGGTCAAATGAAATCGTTGGAAAAAAGTCTTATCAACTGGAAGACTTGAAAAAAAAACTCGAAACCTTGAATTGGAACGTTTCCAATTTAAAGTGGTACTATTTCTGACATCGAGGTACATTACCCTTCGTCAATAAAATTTCGCCTACGGCAGCGAGCCGTGAACGCTCATACGCTTAGGTTGAAAAATTCTAACTAACCCCCCCTTTTTTTTTCTTTGCTTGATCTTTTCAGGAAAAGGAGGGAAAAAATACAGCACTCGGGTCTTCACCGAAGTTCACACCCGAACACTGGTATGCAGTCAAGCTCGACTCGAAGCCTCTCATACCGGGGAAAGTCTAGCTTCGACTAGGTTGAAACTTTTGTAATGCCTATCATAGCTTATTGCTATTAATGAAATGAACTTTATTCAACATCTCTTTATTTCAAAGCTTAATTTACCGAAGTAGTATTGATTGACCGAGGTCACTCCAACATGCCTTGGCTCAGGAATGAGACGTCGTTCTAAGCTAGCATCGATTATTGAATGTTATTAAGTCTTGCAAGCGAAAATTATCCTATAAATGCCTAATCGAACACTTTCAAAGTAAAGTAAAGACACACTTAGAAACGGAAATGAAATTCATTAAACCTAGCTCGAAGGCTTCAGAAAATGTACATTAAACAAGGCCTGAAGGCAAAAAAAAGTTGATTGAACAAAATGGCTCGATGACCATAACAAAATACAGAAGCATATAAAAGAAAGTGCTAAGTTTCGGGACCATCTTCCTCCTCGAAAGTCCCATCTTCAGCATCTTCGGTGTCCTCTTCATCTTTGTTCTCATCACCTTCGGCATCATCATCGCCCAAAACTTCACTCGAGGGGAGCTCATCTATCACAGCTTGGGCCTTGGCTGCATTATCCTCGGCTGTAGCAATTTCAGCTTCCAAATTAAGCTCTCCAACTTGACACATCTTAAGCAGCTTCAACAGAGACTTAATGACAGCCCAACGTTTGTCCAGCTCTGCCCTTTTGACCTTGATTTTAGCCTTCGCTTTCAAATCCACAACTTCACCCCAAAGTTACTCAGCTTCACCTTCGAGAGCTGTGATCCTCACGGTTTGACCCTCCAACCTTTGGATCGTGAGCACATGCTCTTTCAGCTTCTCGTGGTGTTTGTTGGCTTTCTTGATGAATTCATCCTTTAATCGAGCCAACTCACCATTGAGCCTCACAATCTCCTCATCCAGCCTCGAGCGCTCCATCTAAAAGCCATCATCCAGGGTTTGAATTTTAGTCTCGGAGGCGGCAGTAGGCTCTTGCATGTCGAAATGAGACTTAGCCAATTGAGCCTTCAACTCAGCGATCTGGGCATTGAAGCTGTCCGTTTGCTTGTCTCAAGCACTTGCAACACGTTGAACCTCTTCAAACCTCACGGTTTCGAGTTCAACAGTCTTCAAGGACAGAAGGAAGCCCTGAACAAAAGTCATCGAAGAGTTATAAGTTGGAGAAGTGTTCGAGTAAAAGGAAAACGAAGATGGTGGAAGCTTACCCGAAGTGCGTTAGCAGTAGCAGTGGCAGCCAGCTTCGCTGGGGTGAACCTCCAGATAAAATTATCCTCCTTCAGCCCCAACAATGGCTTGAGGCTTAGGAGATCCTCGCGATAGAATTCAAAGAGGTTCGATAGAGCTGAAACTTCTAATTTTCTCAAAGGCCTCTCCGAGGCTGAAGCTTTAACAGGCTTGGAATATGCTCGAGCCACGCTCGTAGCTGTATCCTCCTAGGCAATAGGGGCCACAGCCTCTCCAACCTTGGCTATTCCCTTAGCCCTGGTGACAACCATATCAAGTTCTTTCTCCATCTCTTCGAGATTTATCACCTCGGTCTCCTGGGGAGCTTTGAGGCCTTCATTGTTGGGCTCATCAATCAAGCCCCGATGTCGATCAATAACCGTTCCGAGCCCAGGGGTGGTTTTCGCCTCGGTTCGAGGGTGGGCCAAATGAGTAGACTTCCTTGAAGTTGCTCTTTTTGTTTTCGAATCTGTGAGAGATGGGTTGGAAAGCTTATGAACGAAGAAATAGAATGAAGTTGAAACATAAGTGAAGCGACCAAGGAAGATGTCGTCATCACCTTTTGTGGTCCCCTGATAGGAGGACCCCTTCGAGGGCTTGGAAGCCTTAGAAGCCTTAAGCTCCTTCAAGTCACCGACTAGATTCTCCATCGAGGCCACATAGTCGTCGGCATCGGAGGCTTCTTCTTCTTTTTCTTTCTTTTTCCCCTTCCCTTTCTTGCTCTTTTTTTTTTTGGCTCGGTGTTAGCCGCATTTTTGGGGAAACCTAACTAAGATGAAACATTAGCAACAAAAAGGAAACTTCGGGGGATACACCCGGGAATCAAAATTGTGACAATACTCCCCGTGCCTCTTCCACACCCAACCATTGCTGGCGGCCATACTCATCCATGACCTGATAGGATGAGTGTGAGCCTTAGTTATAGCCTTAAGTCCTCGGGAGGAACAACAGTTACTTTGTTAGCTGCGAATGAGGAACAAATCATAAAGCAAAAAAAAAAAAAAAAAAAAAAAAAAAAAAAGAGGAGAAGACAACAATAGAAAGGAGTAAAGGAAGCAAGTCACTTACGTTTGTTATTCCATTTCTCTGGAAAATTGGGTTCAGCATATAGACAGCTGGTGTTCAAGAGGATGTAGCGATCATACCAGCCTCGATCTCCATGATCCTCACTCTTCGCGAGAATCGAATATTTGCCTCGGTTGTTCAAGGCGACAACCCCACCTTTATGAAAGTATGGGCAGAAGAGAGAGATGAGATGCTGAAAAGTAAAAGGTACCTTAGCTTTTTGGCTCAGCCAATCTAAACACTGAACGACGCTCCAAACCCCAGGGCCAAGCTGAGCTAGACAAAGATTGTATGTGCAGCAAAATTCATCAATTATCCTGTGAATAGAAAGTGAGAACCCGATGGTAAATGGGTATGTGTACGCAAAGGATAGCCCCTCCACATGGTCGGAGCATCTACTATTTAGGTCGGGGATAACAATTTTATCCTCGAGCCCTCATAGGCATTCCTTCCGAACCAAATCCACGAGGGCTTGAGTAATCAAGGAAGGCGTGGTCAGCACCGACACATTCCTATTCAATTCTTGTTGATCAGCCGATTGATCTTGTAGTTTAAAGTCCTTGTCTGTCTTAAATAACGAAGGCATGATGTGATAAGGCTCGAGTTCTTGATCGAGGGGAATTTTATTCCCTTTTTTTGGCCCCGAGGGTTCATCCTCGATTTTGCGCCACTCCCTTGGCGCCGAGTATTTCTTCACCAGCCTCTATAGTGACGTCGGCATCATCATCTTCGATGTCAGCATTATCATCTTCGACGTAGGCGGCATCGTCATCATTGCCTTCATCATCTTCGACGTCATCACCTTTGGTACCATCATCATCTCCTTCAACAAGCCTGTTGCGGCCAGCGGTTTGCTTGCGCTGCCTTAAACTGCCAACCTGTGTTGATACATCGTCGTCACCCTCTACTGATGTTACGATGTTCAAGGGCTGAGGCATATTCACCAACTCACCACCGAAGTTCATGGCGTCGATGTTAGGAACTCTTCCCTCTGTAGAACCACTAGAACGCTGAGCGGAATTTGTTGCAGACATGATCAGAAAATATACTGAAGGCAATTTCTTTGGAATTTGAAAGGATGGCTTATAGAGGAGTAAACTGGGATTCTAGCTTACGATGAAAGTTTTTACTGTTTTTCAGTGGTCACAAGTGGAGAAAAATTGTTCAAGTTAGAGTATTTATAAGGGAGAGGTCATCATTACTGTAACATTGGGAAGACCAAGTGAAGCAGCGATACCGTTCGGAACCAACCAATGGTCACCACGTATTGCTCAACAAGAAGTTGAAGTGACAAGCGACTTTTTAAATTCCTTGGTGTATGTTCAGCCGCGTCATTCTCCCGCTCAAATTCATTCAACTCCTCGGGAACCCTGGCACTTGCCCGAGGAGTGGGGGGACTATCTGTATTGGATAGAAAATAACTTGCACACATGGCACCTCGGCAACATAACTCGGAGCGCGTCAGGCGAAGAGTTGCAGATTTGAGCCCGAATTAAATAGCACGACCACCAAAGCTGTCAACCGAAGGCATAGTCCATGATGCACCTTGGAGAACATTTGCCTCGTTAGATGGACAAACTTGCACCCCCGAGGTGGAGAATCCACACCTCGGTGAACCACTCCTAACTCAGCGGGAAGGCTGCCACACGATCTCAGCCCACTAACCTATCTTGCAAAGAGGTGGATAGTGGCAAGCTACGATAGAACATAAAGGAAATAACTGAAAATCGATGGCTTATAAATAGCAGTTCATTTTGTATTGTAATCATCTAGAAATATATAACGAAACTCCATCAAATTTTGTACTCAACCTTGTGATTATTGAAATACAACGTTCTTTTGTTCTTCATTCGATTGGCTTTGATACTTGGCATTGCTGGTAAACTCGATCAAATTCGATTTGTTGACCTAAATTGATTTAGGCCAATACAACAGGATGTTTTGTGCTGCCCTTTAGTTTAATAATCACTAATATTTAACATACACTCTCCTATTTAGTGGAGTCATTTTTTTTAATGGAGTAATTCTTTTCTATTTAATAATTTTTTTTTTGTCCCGGAAAATGTAGACAATGTAATGTAAAGAAAGAATAAGAGAGGAACTTTAAAGTTTAATATGCGCAAGTTAATTTAGTGTTAGGCATCTTCAATTACACATATGCAAGTATGTCAGAAACTTACTGCGAGTTTAATGAGTCAAATCTGTCAGATGGATAAAACACACGCCGCAAGTACCTTATAACCATATAATTCCACTAGCAAATCAATGGCAAATATGCTAGCAGTTAAAGAGACAGTGCAGTAGCAGTTACTTTGTACCTTTCGTCCATTCATTAATTCCTACTTTGTGCAACTGTTACCGCCTTTTTCTCCCTACGGTTATGTGTAATAATCTCATGGTAGCTTTATAAGGGAGTAATGTATTACATTATGCCCCGTTAACCTTGTTTCTACCTTTCGAATCTTTTAATTTCACTTCATAAACACAAAAAGAAAACATTTCACTTGAGTCTTATAATTTTAACAGAAGAAGACACTAGTGATGGACAATACAAAGAAAAAAGAGAAGAAGAAGGAAGTGATTCGACTGGAACGCGAATCTGTTATTCCAGTCCTAAAGTCCAGGCTGATTATGACATTGGCTGATCTTATTGAACAAGATTCTGATAGGGATGAATTTCTCAAACTTTGTAAGAGAGTTGAGTACACAATACGTGCGTGGTATCTTCTACAATTTGAGGATCTCATGCAATTGTATGGCTTATTTGATCCTGTCCATGGTGCTCAAAATCTAGAGCAACAGAAATTATCAGATGAAGATATTGACGTTCTTGAACAGAATTTCTTGAAATATTTGTTCCAGATTATGGACAAGAGCAATTTCAAGATCGCGACTGATGAAGAGCTTGAAATTGCAAATTCTGGGCAATATCTTCTAAATCTCCCAATCTCAGTTGATGAATCTAAGCTTGACACTAAACTTCTAACCAAGTATTTTGCCACCCACCCTCGCGATGAAAAACTTCCAGAGTTTGCTGACAAGTATGTGATTTTTCGACGTGGTATTGGAATTGATAGGACAACGGATTGGTTCATCATGGAAAAAATTGACATGATCATTGCACGTACATGGAAATGGCTTATGAAGAAAACAGGAGGTGATAAATTCTTTCCAAAGAAAGCTAAGAAGAAAAAGCCTCTGAAGAAAAGGATCCCATCTGAAGCGGAACAAGATTTCTATGTTGAACGTATCCGAATCCAAAATATGGAACTTACTGTTCCTAATGTTTTGAGCAAGATAACAATTCAAGAACCAACATTTGAAAGGATCATTGTTGTTTATAGACGAGCTACTGAGGAAGACGAAAAGCCAGATCGAGGAATTTATGTGAAGCATTTGAAAAATATTCCAATGGCTGACTTGGAAATTGTTCTTCCTGAGAAAAAGAATCCAAGTTTAACACCAATGGATTGGGTCCAATTTATTGCATCTGCAGTAGTTGGTCTTTTTGCTGTTGTGACATCCCTTGACATGCCACAAGCTGATTTATGGGTCCTATTTGCTATTCTCTCAACAGTTATTGGTTATTGTGCAAAGATATACTTTACGTTTCAACAAAATATGGCTCAATATCAGAACTTGATCACTCAATCAATGTATGATAAGCAACTGGATAGTGGACGGGGTACACTTCTTCACTTATGTGATGATGTGATTCAACAAGAAGTAAAGGAAGTGATTATTTCGTACTTCATATTGATGGAACAAGGTAAAGCTAATTTACTGGATCTTGATCAGCGATGTGAGGAGTTGATAAAAGAGAGGTTTGGTATAAGCTGTAATTTTGACGTAGATGATGCTGTTCAGAAACTAGAGAAATTAGGAATTGTCTCTAAGGATGAGATTGGAAGGTACTTTTGTATTGGACTCAAACGTGCTAATGAGATTATTGGTACAACAACAGAAGAGCTTGTCCTTAAGGCAAAACAAGGTCAGGCTGCAATTTCTTCTTAGTGTTACCTACAAGAAGATTAATGTTTTCCTAACTTTTGTATCTTCTTTTTCTTTTCCTTAATTTTTTTCTCTTTTGATTAGTAAGAATAATTTGGAAATGACTCGATGAGGGCAGTTGAAAGGTAACAGTAATATCCTCGTCGAGTATTGCAGACGGAGTATTCTCCAAAAATTTCCTGTATTTTTCATTATTACTACAACGTCATTAGTTTTTGTTTCAGTTTTGTAGCCAAAGGAATAAATGTGAGTTGAATATTCTATATTTGTTAATATGTGATTTGTATAGTAAATTTTATTCTCTACTAGGCTACCTACAATACACCTCTTTGGATTGCAGCCCTTCCTTAAACCCTGCGTGATCCCGTAATGCTTCTTGCATCAGGTTTTCCTTTTTCCTTCCTTTTAAGCGGTGATTGTTGCTTTTCAGTATTTTGCAACGAAAACAATGTAAAAAACTGGAGCCAATCTTGGCTGGTTGACCAAAATGAGGATCCCAAATTGCATTGTCAAACATCACATCAGGTGCAAGCGAATTGTTATGAAATAAAAGTGAATGAACAATATTATAAAGAGAAATAACAAGATTATGAGAGAAAGAGGGAGAGCACTTCCTATTTCTTCTAGTGTTTGTCTTATGACACCACATATATATACTAATAACAAGGGTGTGCCCGTGCCCAGCCCGGGCTCAACACTGTAGACTTGTAGACTTTTGGACAGGTGTTTAGGCTCATATATATACCAAATTGACTGGAAAAACACCATACATGTACGACTTGCCTGAACTCTCCGCTTATACAAAAAACATTTATAATAGTACCGAGTATGCAACAACATCCAAGACATACAAGCCTCTTCAAACAAGAGAATGGGCTAAATAAAGTATCCCTTAAAAATGGATAACCATCTGTGTACCACTTCATCTGGAGCACCTCATACACTTCAGAAAGATTCAACTTTGAACACTTCAAACTTTCATAACAATATTCAGTATATAGGATAACAATCCTCTGTTTATGCATTTGAAAAAGCCTAAAAGGGGATAATCTACATTCTTTAGAATATTACATGGCACTAGTTTCAACTTCTAAAGCAGGGAAGATTTATCACCTTTACATTCACAAAAGCATAAACTGAACAATTTTAGAATTAGTTTCACTTGTATTTGCTGTGAAGTTGAAGCCTCGAAGAAAAACTGAAACATTCCTACTGCTTCATGGCTAATCTCTCTGTTAGAAAGCCAACAATTTCATCATCATTCACCAGGGTAGCGCTCTGAAAAGTGAAAACTTCCCTCCAGTCCTAACGTTTTAGTGTGTTATTGGTGCCAACTCAAAGAAGATGCTTTGACACGTTGAGCTGAGTTGTCCTTTTGGCTGGATCACTTTATTTTACAATACATACATGACCGAGAAATTCAATAGAATGACCAAAACTTTTAAGATTGGTGTACCAAGTATAACTACAGACATACCTCAGAAACACATAATTTGCTGATTTCAATTTATAGTGTGACAACTCCTCAGGCGCATACAATAAGAAGTTCTGTCGAGGATAACTGGAGTCAAGGAAGTGCAACTGTCAATTTTCATAGAATCACCAGTCAACTTGCTAAAAAAATAGTGTATGTTAACCAACAAAAAAATATGCCTAATCAATTTAATTTACCCATATAAGTAGCTTACTAACCATGATGAAAGATTACAAACTTTAGTTACAGTGTGGCAGCCGGATTAAATCATAGATGAGGAGGCAAGAATTAGCCATAAATACCATAAGAGTTTTCAATCCATTGAATGTGTTCTGCCAAGTTTCCTTTTGTTAATTACCAATGCATTGCCTACTTCACTCAGTTAGGTGTGGACTCTTTCTTTCCTTCGACGGAGGGTTTCGTGGTGGAGCTGCAACACCTGGTTTAGATGGAAACAAAGTCTGACATCTAACATTTCCAATCGACTTTCCTGTAAAAAAAAGTAGTGAATAATTGGACACACCTATGCGAACATCTATATGAAAGCTCGCAATGCAACCCATGCAGAGATGAACCAAGTCTTTCTCAATTTTACACATTGACCATGGGTTAAATTTCTCTAATTTCTTGTCAAGGATAGGCAGACATAATCTTGAAGTTGATTAACTATACCTTTTTGTCATGCTTCCTGGAGAAAGTAATCGATCTTCGGTTAGCTTCACATTTTCACTCCAATGACATCCCTACCTGCAGATCAAGTCAGTGGTGATAACTCATAGTAATGAATCCTCCTGATCTTTAAAGGCTGACTCATAAGGTATAGTATGAATAAATCTAAGCACTAAATGATAGGAGTAATTGAGTTGCAAATTCAAAGAGACAACACCTCTATAGATGTAACTTATAGATGTAAAAAGTATACACACTTTGATTTGCAGCAAGAGATGGTCAAAACTCTAATACCACCAACCCCTTATATATTTTGTTTTCTTAAAATTTATCTAAACAACCATTTGTAACTGATAGGAAAATTCCTCAGCTGGTCATACTTTGAGGTATAATTACAAACAAATATGCTTCTTCCCCTTGGCCGACAAAACCCCAGTTAATGAACATTTGTTCATCACACAAACATGCAAGCAAAATCCCACAATGAAAAAACAATAACTCTACTCATGTAGCTCACCCTGATTTATACAGGCATCAATGTTACATATCAGCCCACTAAATTTATAAAACAAGTACTGACAAACTAACCTAGAGCCATAACGCTACAACCTAGTGCTATGCCTTAAAAACACGTTTTGACAAAATAAAATATAGAAGCACCACATGATTGGGGATAATGCAAACCTATACTAGCATATTATACTTTATCTTTCACTATTAATCAAAATTTTCAGTTTTCGGGAAAGTGTATATCATTCGGCCAAAAAAATCAAACACAAGAATTATCTACCCTCCACCATCCTCTACCATCCTCCATCACGCACAGCCACCTTCTACCATCTTCCACCACCCACCACCACCTTCTACCACCCCTCCACCACTCTAATATTGGGATGTTTCACATCTGTCGAGATGTGTACACACACATCTGAAGGGATGTGTAAACATATTTCCAAACGTGAAAACATCTCAAGAAATGTTTCAACATACAAGAAATATGTTTACACATCCGAAAAGATGTGTAAAACGACGATAAAAAATATGAAAACGAATGAAATAGAGACAAAGAAGAAGAAAAAGGAGGAGAACGAAGAAAAAATTCAAAGTGAAGAAGAAGAAGAAGAAGAAGAAGAAGAAGAAGAAGAAGAAGAAGAAGAAGAAGAAGAAAGAAAAATAAAATGCATGGTGATGAAATAAAATTTGAAAAGAAATCTAGAAGAAAGAAGGAGAAGGAAAAAGAAAAATGAGGGAGAAAGAAGAGAAAAAGAGAAGTAATGATTTGAAAAGTGGAAATGAGTAAAAGTGGGAGAGAAGGAGGGAAATGAAATGTTTGAATATTTTGAATTGTGGAGCATTTTTATAAATTTTGTAAGTTTTTTCTCCTACTCACAAGTTTTAAAAGTTACATTTCAGTCTTCACTTAAACTAATTAGAGATTGACCAGTCAATCTCCCTTTACTTATTTGCAGACTCGTTAATCTCTAGTAAAAGCGTACTAAACATGAAAAAATTGAGGTAAAGGGTCCTCCCAAGTCTCCAAATAAGAAAAGGGGACACCATTTTCACTTTCCTTTTCTTTTATTCCACAGGCAAGATTAAGGGGTTAATTATGTAAGACGGGGGCCTGTTTACAAAATCTAAAAGCTGAGGGCAAATAAAAAAAAGTAGGCTAAAGTATATATACACTCTCTGTTTCTCTTTTCAATCAAAGCTGACACAACACACCAAGTTCTCCACACTCTCTCTCTCTCTTTCAAAATTCAAAATTCGAACTGTTTATCGCTGATTTTGTCTTTGTTTTCTCTGTTTCTATAAAGCGTTGTTGGTTTTCACCGATGATTATTTAATATTTCCTATTATCGTACAATTTATTTGAGTAAACAAGGTAAATTTTTATTTTTTTAATAGTAATTTCAATGTGGGTTGTTTGAAAACCCTAGTTTTTTTTTTCTGATTTGAGTTGTGCTTCTAGTGTTTTTTTCTGAGTTCTTTGTGGTTTAATCTCACAAAAAACCTAGAACAAGTGGCTCTTGAGAACATCATCGATTTTATGTTTTCAATATCTGAAGTTATGTGTAAACATCATGACTATATTATAAACATCTCTCTAGAGGGCTCTGTTCTGCATCCCCTGTAGTCTACACATATTAGACGGTGATTACATATCTTTGTAGATGTGTAGACAATTGATGTGCAAGTATCTTCAAAGATGTGCACACATCTTGGCAGATGTGTAGACAGCAAAGAAGTTGAAAAAACATCATCTTATTTTTACGCATAAGAGATGTGTACACATATTCTAGTATATGTGCACATCTTCTTATATGTGTAGGCACCGACCTAGATTTATTTATGTTGGAAGCTATGGTCATTTGTCTGATTCTATTATTTGTTTTCTTTATTTTGCAAATAAAATGGTAAGCACACGTCGTGAATGTAACAGTAAAAGGAAGACGAATGGAGGCGAGACGTCTTAACCACCTAGCAAAATAACTAGAACTGCTAGCGGTAGATCACGATCTAATGAGGTCCAATCGGAGAGCCAAGCCAACATCGATATAAGTCATACAGTAGAGGTTGATCAAATCATTAGAGAAATTAATCAACAAGCATAACTCATAGATAGCAGATCAAATAATAAGGGTTCTACAACTCATGTAGTTGGTGATGAGGAAAATCAGAATGGTGATTGAGAATGCAATATTGATGGTGCAGCCTAAGCACACGTCGTGAGTGTAACAGTAAAAGGAAGACGAATGGAGGCGAGACGTCTGTACCGCCTAGCAAAATAACTAGAACTGCTAGCGGTAGATCACGATCTAATGAGGTCCAATCGGAGAGCCAAGCCAACATCGATATAAGTCATACAGTAGAGGTTGATCAAATCATTAGAGAAATTAATCAACAAGCATCACTCATAGATAGCAGATCAAATAATAAGGGTTATACAACTCATGTAGGTGGTGATGAGGAAAATCAGAATGGTGATTGAGAATGCAATAATGATGGTGCACCTTGCAGGGGTAGTGTGAGTTCAGAAGCTACTTTTTCTTACCATGTTCACTCTAGAAAATGAAAATGATGCATGTGATGGTCCGTCTAGAGAAGAAGGTTGATAGAAATACATTTCTGCTACTGATAGGGGGAAAGAAGAAGATAGAGAGGCTGGTAACAGGGAAAAAGAAGTAGTCGATAGTGGAAAGGGTTTAAAAGAAGTTGTTAGTGAGCATGGAGAAAAAGATGTTCGTGGGACTGGTGGAGAAGAAGATGTTGTTAGTGGGATCGATGGAGAAGAAGAAGAACAACAAGTTTTTTTAGTGGGAGGGATGAAGATGAAGAAGAATAAGAACAAGCTGTTGCTAGGGGAAAAGAAGATGAAAAGTGTTGTTGAGGAAAATATTACAGGATGCAAGCGAGATGTTTGTACCTCCTAGTGAAAGAACTATAGAGATGGATGATGTTGAAGCTGCTGAATCAGGGGAACCAGTCCTAGAAGAGGTACGAATTTATGTGTACACATCGTTATTATGTGTACACATAATAATAGATGTCTACACATACCATTCATGTGTAAACATTTTAGCTAGATATATTAATACTCTTGCACATCTGGCATATGTGTAAACATTTACATCGATATTTGAAAAAATGTATTTAATCAACTTCTCTTAATCATTTGCAGATCAAGGATGAGGTCCCTGAGGTCGCTATGTCTTACCATCTTGATATCAGCCTCAGGTCGTTTATGGATAAACATGGTGAGTTCATGCTGGCGAAGGTTACACTAAGATCCTCCCTTAGTGTGGAAATGAAGAAGTTCTGAAATGCCTTGACCGATTTAAAGATTGTGGATTTTTTTAAACATTCTGTTTTGGGCATCTGTTGGACTTGAGTGACAAAGCCATTTTTCCTCCAAGGTTATTTCAAAGGCTCCGACTGCGCAAGATAATTTGCTAGAAGAACAAGGTGCTATGGGTTAAATTTAATGGACTGATAGCTCAGTTTGGGCTTAATGAATTAGCAATAATGACTGGACTACCATGCCATGAGTACCCCGATAAAGAACATCTGAATGAGGTGATGAAGAGGTGGAAGCACTTATGGGAAATGGTTTCCGAGAATGCAAAGAAGAAGGTTATATCAGGAAGTGAACTGCGATAAGTGATCACTTCCAGTTTTCTAAATTCGAGAAGGAATTTTCGACCTTGTTTGGCTTGGTTTGCACACTCAATTCTATGTTCAAAGGATTTGCGTACACATGTTGATCGTGAATTTGTCTACTTAGCTTCTAGGCCCAGCACATTTTTCAGCAATTATTCTTTGGGGTGAAAGAGCTTTAAGATGACAATTTAATATATACCTGCTTAAGCCTGTGGATGCAGAGATGAAGGGCTACAACCTCTATGGCTTCCCCTAGGCATTCATTGCTTGGGCTTATGAAGCCATTTCATCGCTTCGACACCGGGACTTTCATGGCAGACCGACAAAGCCAAGGATGCTAAGGTGGATTCCCACCAAGCAGGAGCGGGAATGTGATTTTTATTATGTGTACTCAGTTGTTTGATGTTTCACTTATCTATAACTTTCTTGGGTTGATTTTTTATTTTTCTTTTATGTTGGTTATGATGGGGTTGCATGTGGTGAGCCCATGTCTTGTGCGTACTCCAAGGGAGAAGAAAAATGAGTTCATGATAAAGTTGGTGTCGTTTATTAATGAGGAGGACGAGTTGATCGATCGTTTAACAGGAAGGCTTGAGTGTGTGAAAACACTGAGGCTAGGTAATGTTGAAGTTGTTGGAGACAGGGATGGTGTTCAAAGATCAGTACCAGAGAAAATTGTTAGAAGAGGAGATGTTGGAGACAGGAATGGATTTTGTAGTTTATGGAGATCAGGAAGTTGGTGGAAGAACAAGAAACTTTAGTGGAGGTGGTTGTAGGTTATTTCATATGTCTGGTGGCTTTGAAGGTGATGCTAGAGAGGTACCTCCAGAAGCAACGACTGTTGCAGATTCAATTTGTGCACCGAATACAAGGAAGAAAGGGAGGAAGAAAAGACGTTGTTGAAAGAGTTGAAAGAAACAGTTAATTTCTTGAAGATGTGTGCAAAGGAGAAGACAAAGAGGATTGTGTACCCTTCCAAGGCACATATATCTCATTTTGTTGCTTCTTTGAAAAAGGCAAGGACAACAAGGGCAAGAGCGGCAAAAGCCAAGAAGTCCACTGCCTTGGTGGCAAATGTTCATGAACAAGTGAGACTATCTGTTGACACCTATTGATCCACAAAAAGGAGGTTGTTTTTTATGCATATATGGAAAAGAATTCCAAGGAGAAGCACCATTTTAAGGGTCATGAATACAACTATCTGGACTTTAAAGAGTTAATGACCAGCATATATGGTTAGAGAGTTAAGTACATTTTCCATCTCTAAGCTAAATTATTTGTACACATCCGTAAGTTGTGTACACATATTTGAGATGGTTCAATCTCAACACTGAGGGGATTGCAACATCCCGAAGATCTGTACACTTATTTTTGAAGTCTGCACATCCTTTGAATGTGTACACTTAACATGTGACCTCATATTGACTGATTTTTTAAATTACCATCTTTCATGATTCTATTTTTTTTTCTTTATCATGCATCACGTTGATGAGATCATGAACTTAATATGGATGAGGCACAAGGAATTCCAAACGCACTATGATAAAAACTATCTCATCTTGGATATGAACTTTTGTATGCTCTTAACTGGTCGCTTCAGGATTTGATGAAGATGAAGCAGTTGGAGAAAAACCTTTTGGGTAATCTTTGTGCCGATAATAATATTGGTAGAGGAGAAAATCATGCGAACCGGGGTGGCCATGGAAACAATACAAATAGGGGTTTCGAGGGAAATAATGCCAATCGGGGTGCCAATGCAAACAATTGAGATCACGGAAATGGTCAGAATGTAAATAGAAATCCGAGGAACCAACGAGGTGGAAGAAATGTGAACAAACAAATCCCCCGCATCGAAGATATTGATGATGATGAAGAAGAGGAGGACCCAGGGGAAGGGTTTGCTAGTGCAATCATGGTATCTCCAATCCGAGGTGATGCTATTTCCAATGCACCAAATGTTATTCTTCGTGGATCAAAAGTACGGGGTTCTTTGCAGGCAACAAACATGAGGATGCTAATGTGCATCTCTAGAACTTTCATCAAACTTGTTCGTTGTACAAGTCAGGCAGATGTGTCCGATGAAGCTTTGAGACTTTGGGTCTTCCCCTTTTCACTTTAAGGGAGAGCAAAGACTTGGTTGAACAGGATTCCAAGTAACTCATACCTATACTTGGAATGATTTGGTGAGGAATCTATTAGCCAAGTAACGACCTGCGGGGAGGCAAGAATCACTAAGTGATAAACTCTATAGGTTCGAGCAAGAGTGCTCCGAGTGGAAGTTTGGGAAAGATTTCAGGATGTGTTACTCGATGTCTTACCCATAGTTTTTTGGATGAGATGTTTCTAGCTTTCTATCAAGGCTTGAATTTGATATATCTAATAGCCGTGAATAACTTGTGTGGTGTTGTTGTAATTGAGAAGAAATATGAAGAGGTGAAAAAGATACTTAATAAAATGATGAAACAATCTCAAGATTGGCAATCAATGGCTCAACCGAACTTTGGTGACGGGGGAATAAAACTCCTATAATCAAAAAAAGAATGGATGAACAAGATAAGGAGATGGCAAAACTCCTCACTACTATATCGGTACTCCATCATAATTATAAGAAGATACAATAAGCAAATGAAAGAACGTGAACAATGTTGAGAATCTCAAAATGAAAAACACCAGCAATCAAGTTGCTCCTATGGGTTATGTGATTCCAGGAGGTGTTCCTTTGACACTTCTCAACATTCTCAAGAAAGGTATATCAGTACCATTGTTTTAATGTGCAAGAAGAAGAAGAAGAAGAAGAAGAAGCTAACTACATTGATTACCAAGGCCAAAGAGGTGGTTATCAAGTTGGTTACCAGAATCAAACCAACAAAGTGGTTATTATAATAACAAAAGGCAATAAAGGTCTAACTAAGAAGGCAAAGGGTGATCTAATTTGAATAACAATCAAGAAGGTAGAAGAGCCAGATCCTCTCAAGCAAAACAATCAAGTTGATCATGACAGTCAAGACAACTCCAAGTTAGGGGATATGATGAATAGGATGTTGAAGTTGCAAGAAGAGTATTCTGGTGATATTAAAGAAATCAAGCAAACTATGGCTTCACATTCAACCTCAACCAAAGTACTCAAGTCTAAAATGGGACATATATCCTAACAAGTGAATCAACGACCTCAAGGGGCTTTCCCTAGTGATACAGTGGTGAATACTAAGAGGAAAAATAAAGATCAAGTGATGTCAATTACTAAAAGTGGAAAAAACATGGGATGATCCCAAGGCTAGTAGTGAAGATAAGGTTCCTTTGGCAATGATATTGATAATGATTATATTGGTGCTGAGTTGAATGTCTGTGATGCTAGTGAATGAAATAATGTAGTGCAAGAGTAAGATGCATACCTAGAGGATGTTGATCCAAGAAGCAAAATGTTAATAATGAGGCAATCCACAGCTGCCTATCTAACAAACAACTACTACCCAAAAAGTTAATCCATGACAAAATAAACAAGACAAAGAAATCCCTCCTAAACCGAAACGACCTTAGGTAGTCATTTCGGGAATTAGGACCCCGATAGGCGTGCCGATAATTTGAAAATCTTCGTAGGTCTATTAGGACCTGTCTGTAAAATTTGAGCTAAATCGGACTTCGTTTGGTACGTATCGGAAGAAGATTTCAGTTTTTACTGTCGATAAATATTAAAAAGAGATTTTCGAGCTCGATTTCTGTGAATGAACTCCGATTCGAAATCCGAAAGTTCCGTTAGGTTCGTATGATTATTTGTGACTTTTTTGAACTTTCGAAAGTGAATTTTGAGGTTGTTCGGCTAGTTTCCGCTAAAATGCCGAAAGTTAAATAATTTGACATTTTTCCATTTAATTTGCATATTGAGTTTCAGGAGTCTGATTTGAGATCCGCCTTAGCTAGTGTGTTACATATATTTTGTATAACTTACTTGAGAAATTTTGGATCATTTCAAATTTCTTAGAGTTCTGTTTTAATTTTAGTCGCGAAGAGAAAAGAAAATAAAATAAAAGAAAAGAGAAAAGAAAAAGGAAAAGAAAGAAAAAGAAAAGTAACCATGGGCGGTGCTAAGGGATATATATATATATCCCTTATCTATCTTACAACTAAAGAATAGGAACAAAACAGAAACAGAAGCGAGAATTGAGAAAGAGAAAACGCAGCAAGGGAAAATAATGCCTGAAAATGAGAAAAGAGCCGGAAGAAGATAGAATTTTCACCCCGAAACATTCAGGTAATGATCTTAATATATTATTTGAGTTTATTACGTGTGTTTGAATATATTTTAACGTTAAAAATTGGGATATTAGACATCGTTTTAATAAGTTCAACTGAAAGTTTAAAGGATCAATTGGATTCCGATAATGGAATTGATTATATATTCGTACTCAGTGAGTTATGGGCAACATATAAATGTAATTTATTTAGGGTTTGGTTATGTGACCTTAAACCCTGTACATAGGCCTGGCCTGTGCATTGCGTATGCGAATAGGGTATCGGGTACCTAATTGGATTGCCCTAAGACGTAAGGAATGAAGCCTTTAGCCTTATGTGATATATTTTTCTGCTTATTGAACACAGTGGGATCGTGTGACAATGAATCCAAAGGATAAAGCAGTTGTTGAGTAGCTATGCTAACTTGGTAACAAGGTAAGTGTTTGTATCAATTTCTTTGGAGGCCCTTGGCCTCGTGGATAATCTACCACGTGTTCCTTACGTGCGCAGCTGCCGATAGGTGTACTCATTATGCCTTAGCTTTGGATTTAAATTATATATTATATGTTATGTCATGTTGTTGGTATTGCATTGAGGATCTGAGCATTATTCTCTGGCTGTGAGTTGGCATATACTTTCCGGCTGTCGATGAGAGTCTCGTGCTGGTGATGGGTTATTATTGCATCATATTGAATTCATATGCATTATGTTGCATTCATACATATTATGTTGCATTCATATGCATTATATTGCATTCATATTGGGTTCAGGAGTATTCCGCCCAGGAGAGTGCAGGAGTATTCCGCCTCTGATTCATATTATATTGGGTGCAAGAGTATTCTGCCCCAGGAGAGTGCAGGAGTATTCCACCTTTTATTCATATTATATTGGGCGCAGGAGTATTCCGCCCCAGGAGAGTGCAGGAGTATTCCTCCTCTGGTTTATATTATATTTGGTGTAGGAGTATTCTACCCCAGGAGAGTGCAGGAGTATTCTGCCTCTGGTTTATATCATATCGGGTGCAGGAGTATTCCTCCCCAGGAGTAGGAGTATTCCGCTCCAGTTGGTTACTATATTGCATTCCCCTCAAATGCAGGAGTATTCCGCTTCACAACGGGATTACGGGCACACGTGACCCCATTGCATCACACTGCATTCATCCCTTCATTGCATCACATGCTGACTATTCTGTGACTATCATGCTGTGTTTTGTGTATATGGTATGTATACCATGTTGTGGACATATTTCAGTTTGCCTATATATTTCTGGCTCATATTCTGGGTTGCACGCCGCGACAGTATGAATATATGGATCGGTTGCACGCCGCAACAATATGTATTTCTGATTGTTGTGTTCGGGATACTAAAAAACCTATATGTTCTGTCTACCTTATGTCCCTGGTTGTTTATGATTCCATACGTGTTTCCAGTTATTATCTGCCTCTGCCTTTTTATAGTTTAAATAAGATGGATTTGGTTGACCTGTTTTTCTTCTCCCTGGCTAGCTATCCTATTCTTTGAGGTGGCTAGTCTGCCCCGCTTATTGAGTCCTTTTGACTCACCCTTGTTTGTTGTTTGTTTTTGTCTATCTATTTCATTCCGGCAGGTTCGCTCCAGGATTGAGTTCGCCATGTTGTGAAGGAGCGAAGACGACTTCAGCTGTCAGGGTGAGCCAGCTTTTATTCAGGATGGCCACCAGATCTATGTTTATTATTTCAGTTTCATTTTGCTCCCTTCATGAGGTATCTGTCTTCTTTCGTACTCTTAGATGTCTAGTCTGGATAGCCCTAAACCTAGTATGTTGGTTAGTCAGCTGTAAATTCCTTTGTACAGCTTAGAAGTATCAGTATGTCTGTGCTTTTTCTAAGTCTTGTTCGTATTTATGCATTGAATTATATTTATTTTCCTAATTTAATTGGTAAGTGTTCACCCGAGGGGTCTAGGGGAGGATGTCAGGTGCCCGCACGGCCTAGCCGGATTCTGGGTCGTGTCAGTTAGTATCAGAGCCCGGTTTAAAGTCTATCCAGACTAAGACAGTGTCTAGTAGAGTCTCGCTGATGGGTACGTAGACGTCTGTACTTATCTACGAGAGGCTATGATGGTATTTAGGAAGTTTCACTTCCTTCTTTTCTGATCGTGCGTCGGTCTAGGATGCAAAAGTATTTTCGTTAATTTCTTCGTGGTAATTGTGAACCCTCGTGCGACAAATCAGCAAATGGTAGGAGTTCAGGATGAAGTAGTCTAGCCTGGGGATAGAGCTACTCAAGCCCCGAGAGTTGTGGATCGTGCTGATGATCAAGTTGCGGAGGCCTCAGCTGTACGAGCTCGCAATGGACAAGGGAGCAGGGCCTTGTGGTTCCCTTGGATCTCTACGATGATTTTACGAGGATCTTGCGACACAGATACCGCAAGAACCTATTATTCGCTAGGCAGCTTATCAGGTTGTCGCAGATGGAGACGTTCGGTCTCAGGGAGCTCCTATTTCAGTCCCTAATGTTGTCCTAGTAAATTATGTTCCAGAAGCAGCATGTGTTGTGCCTCTAGTTATTCTGGCTGGTTAGCTAGCCCGAGTAATGGCTCGGTCCGAGTGTCTGAAGAGGCTGCATTATTCTACCTAATTGAACCTTCTGATGTTCTTAGGCCATGCTTTAAATAATCCCTCTGTAAGTTTTTTTAAAAAAATAAAATGATGTCAGCGTATCATTCAGGCTCTTGATTATATCGAGCGGGATGGTGTTGATTATTCTGCTTTCCAGTTTAAGGGTCCAGCCTTGAATTGGTGGACCGCTCTCCTATTAACTAACTTGCTTCGATTTTTCTTCTGGATTCTTGGAAAAGTTCCTTTCGAGTAGCGAACGAGATGAAGAGTGTCGCCAGTTTGAGTGAATTAGACAGGGTAGCCTGTCAGTTAGCCTGTTGGTTTCAGAATATGAGATTGAATTCTATAGAATGGTTGGATATGAATTAGAACTAGTCCATGAGCCTTTCGAGAGATTCAAAGATTTATTGATGACCTTTCTTTTTCCTTGAGATCCCAGATGGCTCAAGAGATTGATGTCAGGATTTTATTTGATGTTGTTGTTGATATTGCTCGAAGGTACAAGGCGTACCATAAGTTAGAGCGGGAGAGCAAGCGATCATGTGGCCCTAGTGGGTAACCATGGTACCTCATTTGGAGGTAAGAGTTCAGATTATTTTGGGAGGTCACCTTCCAGGTTATCTCAGCTTGTGTCACGTGATTCTTAGAGTGCGCCAGTAGCTCGTCAAGATCAGATTCAGTCTTTTCTTTACAGCTATCAACAATCTTTCCAGCTTCCATTTTCAGCGAAAAGGTGTTATCATTGTCGTGAGTCTGGCTATCCTTTGAGGAGTTTTCCCTTACTCCGACAAGTAGACAGTCATCTTTTTTCTCGTCATCAGGCATCTGCACAGTCGCAGGGGATTTCATTTAGATCTCAATCAGCAAAAGAAATGCCACCATCCAGTAGAGGTTGAGAGTGTGGTGGCAGTGGTTCTTCAGAAAGTGATTGTCAGGGTAGTGGCTCAGCTCAGCTGCAGAGGCAGTTCTATGAGCTGCTAGTCTGGCGAGATGATGAGGTATCCGATGTAGTAGACCCTGGGATTTCTTCTTCTCTTAAATGTGAGTAAGATTTGATTCTTTCGATCGATCTGGAAATGGTGTATCTTATCATGTTTCGATGGTTTCCTTGGATGCCGTTTCTACTAAGAATCGGTAAGATTTGATTCTTTCGATCGATCTGGAAATGGTGTGTCTTATCATGTTTCGATGGTTTCCTTGGATGTCGTTTCTATTAAGAATCGGTTGTGGTAGAGGGATGAGCTTCTGATATGATTTATTCCTTGCATTTGTGATGACCCTACTAGTTTATCTGGTTTAAATGTGAGAGATTTGTGAGTATCGGTATTGTTTGCTTGACATCTTGTTGTGCCTCATTCTGTTATAATGTCAAGTCAGTCTACCTCTCTTTGGAACTCAGTGTCAGTAGGATGATGGGATTCTTATTCGTCACCATTAGAAAGTGTCATTGCTTCTTCTGGTGTAAAGTGGTTAGTAAGTAATACTCGATCTACGTGTCTCCTCTTGGTTCAAGACGGTAGTAGAGTCATGTTATTCTGCAAGCTTGTCTCAGTTATAAAAGATTTTCTAGTAAATTTTCAGAGTTTCCTTCTAATAGGAGAGTTAAATTGGCATGGATGTTGTTCCATAGAGCTCATTTAATATCTATTTGTTCAATTGCGATTCTTTGGCTAGCGGGACTCGTAAGTAGTCTAGCTCAGGTAGCCAAGCAAATAAGAAGATGAGCTTCCTAAAGATCTAATTATTTCTATCCTCAGTTTATTGCTATCTCTTCTTCTTCCGAAACTAGTGAGCTTGGGCGTTTAGTAGCCACTTGTAATGTTCCTTGTATTAAGCCAGAGTGTGTGTCAAGATAGCCTGGTAATCACATTATTGTTTTTCAAAGCTACTAAGGCTAATGAGAAGCGTTATCCATCAGGCTGTGGTGCTTAAGGTAAAGGTATGGAATTATGAACTCAAGAGTTGCAGCCGTTTGGCAACTCGAGAGGGTAATTTGGTAGCTCAGGTCTGAGCCGCATTCTATTTTAGCTAAGTTTTCCTTAGTCCAACAGACGGTGCGAGGATGGCTATTTCTATTCAAGTTAGCTGTATGAGCTTATGCTTTAAGTGGAGGAGTTAATATTAAATCTTTAAGGCGTTGCTGAAGTGTAAGCTAATTCTTAGTTCCATCGACCTGTTCTATATCGAAAGGTATATCGAAGAGGTGATTCATCAGCAAAATCATGTTAATCAGAATTCCGTGTATCTTTATTCCGAAAATGTAGAACTCTCCTCTCGTAATCAAGGACGGTTCAACTTAGTAAGAATAAGTTGGGCAATGGTATTATGATATTATGCAGATATGTTTATTTCCAAGAGTTCGGTGTGCGTGTTATAATTTTAATTTTGCAATCATGAGATAATGTCCATGGAGTAATTGGTGAAGGTCGTTCCAGTTCATTTTTTATCTGTGTAAATTTTTCTTGAAACTTGGGCTTGTTCGAGGACGAACGAGAGTATAAGTGGACGAGAATGAAACGACCTTAGGTAGTCGTTTCGAGAATCAGGACCCCTATGGGCGTTCCAATAATTTAAAAATCTTCGTAAGGTCTATTAGGACCTGTCTGTAAAATTTGAGCTAAATCGGACTTCGTTTGGTACGTATCGGAAGAAGATTTCAGTTTTTATAGTCGATAAATATTAAAAAGAGATTTTCGAGCTTGATTTTGGAGAATGAACTCGATTCGAAATCCAAAAGTTCCGTTAGGTTCGTATGATTATTTGTGACTTTTGTGAACTTTCGAAAGTGAATTTCGAGGTTGTTCGGCTAGTTTCCGCTAAAATGCCGAAAGTTAAATAATTTGACCTTTTTCAATTTAATTTGCATATTGAGTTTCGGGAGTCCGATTTGAGATCCGCTTTAGCGAATGTGTTACATATATCTTGTATAACTTACTCTAAAAATTTGGGATCATTTCGAATTTCGTAGAGTTCCATTTTAATTTTCGTCGCAAAGAGAAAAGAAAATAAAATAAAAGAGAAAAGAAAAAGGAAAAGAAAGAAAAAGAAAAGTAACCATGGGCGGTGCTAAGGGATATATATATATATATCCCTTAGCTATCTTACAACTAAAGAATAGGAACAAAACAGAAACAGAAGCGAGAATTGAGAAAGAGAAAACGCAGCAAGGGAAAATAATGCCTGAAAATGAGAAAAGAGCCGGAAGAAGATAGAATTTTCACCCCGAAACATTCAGGTAATGATCTTAATATATTATTTGAGTTTATTACGTGTGTTTGAGTATATTTTAACGGTAAAAATTGGGATATTAGACATCGTTTTAATAAGTTCAAATGAAAGTTTAAAGGATCAATTGGATCCCGATAATGGAATTGATTATATATTCGTACTCAGTGAGTTATGGGCAACATATAAATGTAATTTATTTAGGGTTTGGTTATGTGACCTTAAACCCTGTACATAGGCCTGGCCTGCGCATTGCGTATGTGAATAGGGTATCGGGTACCTAATTGGATTGCCCTAAGACGTAAGGAATGAAGCCTTTAGCCTTATGTGATATATTTTTTCTGCTTATTGAACACAGTGGGATCGTGTGGCAATGAATCCAAAGGACAATGCAGTTGTTGAGTAGCTGTGCTAACTTGGTAACAAGGTAAGTGTTTGTATCCATTTCTTTGGAGGCCCTTGGCCTCGTGGATAATCTACCACGTGTTCCTTACGTGTGGAGCTGCCGATAGGCGCACTCATTATGCCTTAGTATTGGATTTACATGATATATTATATGTTATGTCATGTTGTTGGTATTGTATTGAGGATCTGAGCATTGTATTCTGGCTGTGAGTTGGCATATACTTTCCGGCTGTCGATGAGAGTCCCGTGCTGGTGATGGGTTATTATTGCATCATATTACATTCATATGCATTATGCTGCATTCATACGCATTATGTTGTATTTATATGCATTATATTGCATTCATATCGGGTGCAGGAGTATTCCGTCTCTGATTCATATTATATTGGGTGCCCGCACGGCCTAGCCGGATTCCGGGTCGTGTCATAAATCAGGCTTCATTCCCAAACAAAATCTTTAGTTTCTCTAAAGAAGATGCAAAGCTAAGGCAAACTTCTCATGCTAAGAACATAGGGGAGAAATAGCTACTACCTTAATCAACATTCCATTGGTGGATGCTTGGGGCCAAATTCCCGATGTAGCTAATTTCATGAAAGATTATGTGAAACAAAGGGTGTCTAATGGTCCGGTTTGCACCGAACCGATCCGACTCACCCCTCCCCCGGCACCGGCCTTGACTCGACCTCCCCCTTTTTGATCGAATGGACTAGATTATTTTTGACCGGAACCGGCCCAGACCAAACCAAATCGGTAAAAAAATAATTAAAAATACAGAATTCGGCCGTTAACTAGCTGTTGGCAACGACTCTTTTGACACCCTAGTGTTGACACCCAATTTTGTCCCGATTTTTTTTTTCAAAATTAATAAATTATGGCAATATTTATAATTGAGGATAATTTTTTGAAAATTAAATATAATTGGTTAATTTCTGATTAAAAGGGTCAAATTTTGCAATACATAGCCTAATTTCTATCATACCCGTGCAATCACCCGATTTTCTCATTTAAATCCTAAACTGAGGTCAAAATTGCTCCTTTATTTAAATTCCAGCTTATTTATGAAAAGCCCATATTACACAAAAAACCCCAACCCATTATTCACTATCTCCCTCATTATATTCATCACTCCCACTCACACACCAAAAAAAAAAACCCTAGACACACTATACATAAGTCTTTTAACACAGCAACAATGAAGAATTTTTATTAGCCCAGAAACAAGAATGAGGCAAACAGAGAGAAAAAGGGATTTCTTGAGGGTGGTTGCCCTCTCTGTTTTGGCCTATGATTTCTTCATTCACTAAACTAACAACCCTCTCCTGTTGTTTACTCCACAACAAAACACAAACAAAGAAAGCTACCAATTATAATCACTCTCTCTGTTCCTATTTTAAGCTAGCGTTTGGACATAAGATTCGGTTGAAACTTTGGTCATGGCGTCGTCGCTTTCTCTTTGCTCCCATTTTTTATAGATCTGAGTCTCAAATGGAAACCATATTCATTTTTAGCTCAAACGAATGATGCAATCGGAGAAAAATGGGATTTTTTGCAGGGTGGTTGCCCATCTCTGGTATGGCATATGATTTCTTCTTTGTTGTTATAATTAACAGCCCTTTATGTGATGTTGTTGTATCGTTTAGAAGTTGTCCAAACAGGCTCTTATTGAATAAAGGGGCGATGACGATATGGCATACTAATCTGGGTTACCCATTTACATCATGGATCTGTTCATGTTTCTGTTTGTGTGAACCCTATGCTTGAACTGTTGTTGTCACTTTTCTCAACCGGAAATCCATCTCTTTCCATTGTTTTGCTCTGATCTGTTACTAAAAAGGGATCGTCGGAGTCGTAGCGGCGCCGCCTAAACAGGCCGGTGTTGCTCCTCCGTCCCGTTGACTACTGCTCCGAGTCCGTTCGTTTGCTTATGCTGGTTTGTTCCGTTCCGTCTGATTTTGATGGTTACCGGACTGGTGTATCACTAATCTTGCTCATATTTTTGGTGTTTGGCCTTGTCTGCTCATTTTACAACTTTGGTGCAGTCCACTGTTGTTACATTGACTGGTTCCCCGTTACTGAATTATTAATGCTATGCTGAATTGCACTTTTTGCAATGACTTGGTTTGGTTGGACTTCGATTGATTTTGGACATGATACTGCACTTTTAGCCCCTATGAAAATAATTAATTTGAGGCCTATGTATATGGATTGGTTTGGTTGGACTTCGATTGATTTTGGATATTGACTGGTTGCGACTTTACTGATTTGGACAGATACTACGCTAATGGCCAATGATGAAAATATATACACGTATTGAGGCCTACACAAGGAATTGACGGATAATGAATTGACGGATTTTGAACATGATACTACACTTGATCCGTCCCGTTCCCGTGTCCCTAAAAGCAAAAGGCGATGATGAATGTATGCACTTTAACGCAAAGTAAGTTGAATAGAGTAACGGAATTGGTACCTGGCATGGCAACACGTCCGGCCGGCGTGTTTGCAACCGTATCAATATCCCGAGCCTCTACATGATACGTCATACAAATCTGAGCCTAAATTTTGCAAAAACAACCCCGTCACTATTATTAGTATTATTATTACTATTATTATATATTCGATTATTATTATTATTATTATTATTATTATTATTATTATTATTATTATTATTATATATTTTATTATTATTATTATTATTATATTTTATTACTAATATTATTATTATTATTATTATTATTATTACTACTTTATTATTGTTATTTTATTAATTATTACATTTTATTATTGCACTAATCCAGTTTAATTCCCATTTTTATTGCGAGGTACATCTTTGCATGAACGATTCGGGAACGCTTTTGGCTAACTTACAAATGGGGATAGTCCGTTGCATTGGAGTCGTTTGGCTTGAATTCGGACTCGAGTATTCAACATAAGACCTTAGAAAATTTAGAAAATTCAATGCTCCCGCGAGTTGATCAATTTCCCGGTTCTATCTTTAACTTTGCATTACTTTCCTTGGATATTTATGCAAATAAATGTGTAAAATATTTTATTTATCAATAATATGTAATTGTTTGTTGATTGCTTTACTTTATGTTCATTGCCTTTTATCTTAAAGTCGTTATTTAATTTATTGCAAACCGGGGCCATTTAGCAAAATGCGTGCAAATTAAATATTTTATAAACAAGTTTTATTTCAATTAATTATTTTAGATAAATTTTCTAGAAAAGCATATTTTGCAAATGATTTGGAAACCTGTCGGATTAACCGTTTTTAACGGAATTTCGGAAGTGCCTTAAAAACCTTCTTCCGAAATTAATAAAACCTCTTACCTTTAGAATCTCTGAAAGAAAGACCGTCTTTTTATAAAAACGGAGTTTTGCACGCATTTGCTAATTTGGTTCCCTGTTTTCCTTAAATTGGGTGGTGACTCCAAAAACTCCAAAAGAGTTAGCCCATCCTGTCGATATTCCGGAATTTATCCCTTTCGGGGGTGATTTTTGGGGTTCAACACCTAGCCGTTGTCCAACGACCAAAAATGACCATTTTAGCCCCTACCACCTCATAACCCCTAACTATTTTTTTTTCCTATAAATACCCCATTATTTCATCATATTTTCACACAAATCATCCAATTCTCTCAAATTTTCGATAATATTGCTATTTTGCTACTCTGGCTATTCGTTAAAATTTTCAATTTGGTTACTTTATCAAATTTTAATTGGAGTTGCTATTAAAATTTTATTTGGTTATTTGGTGAAGTTTTGAATTATCAAGTATTGGATAAATTGGAGGCGCTACTTGCTTCAAATATCAAGTTGGCTATTTGTGTAAGTTTTCAATTATCAAGTATTCAGCTAATTAGTTGCAGTGAAGGATCAAGTTTCAACTTCACCACAATTATATCGTTATATTTGGCTGGTCTTTCCTACTTCCTACTCTTTTATAATATTTTGTCATATATTTAATTTTTATTTGCTATAATTATGTCTTGAAGAGGTTCTATTGGAACTAGTGGTGGGGGCCGGCACGTGGTTGTCGGGAAATACGGGTAAAGTAATTGTTGGTAGTTTTAGTCAGCCTTATTGGGATGATTACACCCAAATAGATGATTCTCACTATTATCATGATGTTAGTGCTAATAATCCACTTGATAATGATTTGTTAGAAGCACAATATGGCTATCAAACCGGGGTTAATTTAGAAGAAACACCACCTACTGAATTCCAAGCTAGTCCACCTGAAGTTCAGTCTGATTTGCCTCCTGTAGCTTCTACTAGAGAACCGGCTTTACGTAAGGATAGATCTGAGATGTGGGAATTTGTGCAAAAGAAATTTGAAATACAGAGGGCCGTATGAAATATTTGTAAAATGGATTGGGTTTTTAAAACTACGGGTGGTGAAGGTGGGATAGATAAAATTAGGACTCACTTGTTGAAGAAGCATCCTAAAAAATGGGCATCGAGGTAGGGGTATTTATTTAGGGACTGAAAATCAGAGAGTAGCGCATGATCAGAGTTCGGGTATCGAACAACATCTTAACCCAGTAACAGGAGAGCTTCTTCATTATGATAAGCAAAAGGATAGGGAAAATATTACAAAATTGGTTGCAGTAGAGGCTTTTCCCTTTACTTTTCCTTCGTGTACTCGTGTTGTTCATTATATTCAAGATACATATAACCCTTCTTATAAATGTTTTCCAAAAACTACTGTTAGAAATGATATTATTAAATTTAAGAATGAATATAAAGATTATTGCGATATTTGTTTTATCACTTTGACACTAGAGTATGTCTTACTACGGATATGGGTCGTTTTACTAATAATTGTGATTGTATTACAATTATAGTTCATTGGATAGAACCTGAATGGAATTTTCAAAAACGTATTACTCCCTCCGTCCCAATTTATGTGGCATCATTTCCTTTTTTGTTTGTCCCAAAATAAGTGGCACCTTTCCTTATTTGACAACTATTTAATGCATCATCTCTATTTTACCCTTGTTGGGCCCTACCTACTTTTAAACCTACCAACAACTTTTTTATTACTCAAATCTTCTCTCTCTTACTTTTTCAAGGGTAAAATTGATACTTAACAAGGTCAACCTCTATTTTCTTAAACTCCGTGTCCGGTCAAATGGTGCCACATAAATTGGGACGGAGGGAGTATTGTTTATAAAGTTGTTGATGAACCACACACGAAATTTTTTATTTCAAATAAAGTTTCATCAATTTGTCGATTGTATGGTTTAAGTAACAAAATTTTAAGTATTACGGTAGATAATGCTACAAACAATACAGAAGCACTTAGGAACGTAAGACCAATTTTTAACCTCCTTTTTGAGAAGTTTTTTCATGTTAGATGTGCATGTCATATTTACAATCAATATATATAATAATACTGGGCTATGAAGAAGATGATATGGCATCTCTCATTGTGTAGGAATCCTATTTATCTTTTTTCTTAGTTTTTTTGGCTTTCTCCATTGTTTTTCTACTCAACTTATTGTATCATTGCATTAATTAAGTAAATTCTTTTCAATAATTACTTCTTAACTTTCATACTCTTTATTACAAATCAAAACCCGAAATGTAACAGATTCCATCAACCTTTACTTTTCTACTTTAATGTATTGTAATTATTGTATTTAAAGTCACGCCAATCATTACTACTAACCTTTCATATTCTTTATCCTTATGCTCTATCCGCTTCAAAATATTTGTCCTTCTTACTAAAAGTGGTCGTCTCAAAATAATTGTCCAGTTAGGAGTTCAAGATAAAATTTCTCATATTTTTTCCATTTTACCCTTAGTAATTATTGTTCTTGAAAATACAACTAGAAATAAAATTTATTGAAGAGAGAATAATAAGGTGCGTAAAATAGTCAATGATCCCCCCTCATTAATGATTCCTTAAGGTACGTGCAAAAGTAAAGAGGACAAATAATTTTAGACGAAGGGAACATAAACCAAAATTCCAATATAACTGTTCCCATTTGTGCTCCAAACTAATAGGGTTTATCCTGAATTTGACTTACTATTAAACTGTGATATTCAGAGGGACATTCACAATCTAGAATTCAACACCATACAATTTTGTTTGGGTCCTAAACTTTTCTCTGTCATTGTCAAAAATATATCAGGTTTTCCAAAATGTTGTACTAATGCAATGGCATCCATATATCATCGACACATATCTCTTGGACCTCCAATAAAACTAACTGGAAGAATATTTCTTTTCCTAATATTTGAAGCATCTCTTTCTCCTTGTCTTAACAAATCAAGAATCCCTTGCAATATTTCAATCCTGAATAAATCTTGATTAAAAACATAGCCCATCAATTGAAGTCACGTTCATTATACTCGACAGTTGTTCATATTCACAATAAATTTGGTGAATAGAAGTATTATATATTTTCTTAATTTTTTTGATCCCACAGTGCCTCCCATTTTGACCATATGGGAATAATAACATGATTGTGAGAGTTTTACATATGTATGTATATCTAAGGACACACAAACTCAAACATACTGTATGAGTAGATAACCTATTTTAGAAGATATGGATTCCCGTTACATGTATAGACTCTCCGTCCATTTTTTATCTTCTTTCTTTCGATGAATAAGAATGTTAAAAAGATATGGATTCCATTATCATAAGGGGTCTGAATTTGCTCCATTGAACTATGCTCCATTAAATATTAATATAGACTTAGATAAATGACATGTGGATTAATGAACTTCAATGGTTGAGATCACATTTTCTAAATTTGGTAAAAATATTATTAAATGGTAAAATTTCTAATATGGCAAAAGAATATCACACATATTAAATGCAAGAGGGTCACACCCATTTTATCCTTTTAGTTCATTTTGCAAATTTTTCTCATGTTTTGAACTTCTTCTATATCACCAGCCACATGTATCTAACCATGACAGACGATAAATCAAGCCTGGAAAAAATCAGCATGTTGGCCTTCGGTCATCCACCCTAGTACATAGAAGTATATTCTGAAAGGTAGTTATCTTAAAATCATAGACAACAAAAATAAGCAAACTAACTAGAGGATGCTTGGGCAAGCAACTATACTACGACGACTACTACTGCTGCTGTTGTAACTACATGTATTAGATGCAGTTTGTCTACTACTACTACTACTTATCAGAAAAAAAATGAAAACTACTGTGACCGGTGCATAATTCGAGAGCTTAGTTGCTATACATCTCTTTGAAATATATAGCATCTCGATTAAGGCAACCTTGGAGTAGATTGCTGTATATAGTACCCTAGATCATTTATCACATCCAGGTCTCTCACAAACTCTTTGTATTAATTTGAGTTCATCATTATGTTTTTGTCCCAAAGAAAAACATAATGGGTTAACCAATGAACACAATTAACGTGATAATACTCATTAATGATCTTGCTCATCTCAAGAATCTCTTAATCTCAATTTTATTTGCTTTTCTAAAAATGTCCGGCTAGACCGAATCATCCATGATCTCTAGGCAACACCCTAAGATAGCAAACACCAAATCGAATCTCAAGAAACTGATCAATGTCATGAGGGTAGAAAGAAAAAAAATTACTTATAATTTTCAGGGCTTCACACGATAAACAAGTAGAGATTAAACTTGTATCGCCCATAGGTCACTTTATGCGTACGTGGTATGAATCACGTATCACAGTTACGGATGCCCGTGGTACGGTACGGTATTTCACATTTCGGTTCGGTAATTTTGGTTTTTAAAAATGTCATACCGTTACCATACCAAACTAATTCGGTATGGTTCGGTATTTTCATGTTCGGTTTCGGTAATTTCGGTACGGTAAGTCGGTAACCGTAGTTTGTTCAACTTCGACTTACATATAATAGATATATATATATATATATATATATATATATATATATATATATATATATATATATATATATATATATATATATGTTGCACAGAAATGTGAAAGGAACTAAGAAACTTCATCTGGCAATTAACAATAAACCTTCACAGTACATCAGCGCAAAATACAAAAATACCACAAAACATGTAGCAAAGCTCCAATGTACAAATAACACTAGCCAAAATCTAATTAAACCAACTTTACTACACAAGCTTACACAAAAAAATTTATTATTAAAATTTTAATTCTACTTATGATAAGCTAATATATTTTTTACACACAAAACAACAAACTTTTGAGTTTTGACGGTGCTTGAAAGACAACTCTCTAGTAAAGAATTAAAGTAGATTTGATGGTATTGATACTATTTTATTTATAAATATTTATAAGTTTTAATTAAATATATAATCATATAACAAGTTTTAGATATTCTGTTTAGAATTTTATTAGCTCATATTTAGATTAATTAAGCTATTATGATTTATATAAATATAATATATATAATTTGTATATGTAATTAAGTATTTCGGTATTTTTGGTATTTTGGTATTTTCTTTATAGATACCGAATACCGTACCAAATATCAAATTTTTAAAATTTCATACCAAATACCGTACCAAATACCAAAATACTGTTACCAAAGTAAAAAAAATTTCGGTTCGGTACGGTAGTTCGGTATTTACCATACTATGGGCAGCCCTAATCACAGTATTGACTCCTTTCTCATGGAGCGTATGTCTTTCACAAATAAAAATAATGTGCAGATGATAGTTCAGACAACGCATGTCTAACTTTGAGTTCACACATCTACTCCTACATTTATCCATCAGAACTCACATATGGCATTATGACAAACTGCCACATTTAATCATAATCACTGCAAAAAAAATTAATCATAATCCAAACGACATTCATATTATAAACTTCTAGCTAGCTCTCTGTTATTATCACTTCTGATAATAATAAGTTTATAACTGTCTCATCCCTATTAGTCACCTAGATAATAGAGGCGATTGCCTGTGTGAATAGACCAATCTTTTGTTTGTCCGACATACTTCTTACACTTGTAATTTATATACTAAATATAAATACCAGTTTATGTATATGAACCAACAACAAGCAATTTAGGCTTCAACTACATTAACTTCAATAATGCACTTTTATGTGACCATGCTTGGAAAAAAATTAAAGTATAAATACATCTATGTCTGCACAAACTCAATGTCTTCACATATCATTTATAAGCACCAAATGCTATTTCATGTTCACTTTTCTATGTATGTACAAGTACAACTATGTCTCTAACGAAATACTTATATCAATATAATGTTGTCTTCCAATGATACTTGAGACCTTTTGTGTAAGCTATTGAGACTTGACTATCACACTTGATTGTCACTAATTCAATATCACTAGCAAACACACTTAAATTTATCATAAAGATGTTTAAGCCAAATAGCTTTTTGCACAATTGCCGAAAGTTCTCCAAATCCAGCTTTCATTTTAAATAAGGCTAATGATTGTTCTTGCTCCAAATTCTTGTGAAAGAGAGAACAATCTCTTGAAACAATTTCTTGAAATCTTAACTTCAAGAATCCACCCATATTTTTCAATACTACAATATGTCTTTCACATATTTTGAGAACACATTATTCCCCGATGGCGTAAGGCTCAAAAGTAGATCAACAAATTCCACATCTTGGTTTGGTTTCACTAACTCCTTTTTGTCGCACCCCACTTGAAAGCAGGTAAAGTAAGTGGTTTTCGACTTGAGGTAACTCGTTTGGATTAGAGTTTTGGAGTCGCCACCTAATAAATTATTTAACTAGGCGTATTAGGTCACCTAAATATTTCTAACTAATTTTAATAGATAACTCCAGGTTGGTCTCGCTAACTAGATATTCGGGTAAGTGTTCGAAATAACCTAGAAGGAAGGGGTTAGGCACCTCCTAAGTTCCACTAAACGTGGTTCCCGACCGATTTCTATATTGGGTCTAACATATTGCTTATAAAAGGATAAAATCTAAATAAAATAGACAAAAGAGATATGAGATGCAAAGTAAGTAAATAGACAGTTTTATATATTTGCATAAATAATCTGAAATAGTAATCATGTTGCATAAATAGCCACGAAATAATAAATAACCGATTAATCATTTGAAAAAACAATCCTAAGTTTTATTATCCTATTCGGATCAGAACCCGGCTTTCGTAAGGGACGATAGTTTCAACATCCACTATCAAGTATATAGCTCGGGTAATTTCCATCATATTCGAGGGGCTTAATTCCCTTTAACCCCCATACCCTCTATAAGTATTTAACTAAAGCGAGTTACTAATATTTTAAACGTCCTAAAATGTTTAAGCTAAGGTCCCAACTTAATATCTCGGAGGCTATTGAGACAACTAATTTAAATATCTAGACCCCTAAGTTTATTAATGACCCAAGTCTAGACATCTAGGTGCCAAATAATAAACGGTCATGCATGGCAAATAGAGCAAATTATGTTAACACAACTTTCAATTCAAACTAATTAAAGTGAAGCCTCCAAATTAATAAACATGTGAAAAGGATATAAAATTAAACTCGAATTCTGCTACTGCCTATTTCTAGAATATCAGATTTGCGCCAACTTTCAGCACTAATTGCAAGTTTAGCCACTTTTGAAGCAAAAAAAATGTTAACTGCTCAAATTTTCAGAAATAAATACTTTGCGAAGACAGTTCATTTTTCAATTCCAAGTTTCAGCTGTAGACCTGCTGTAATATCATTTCAGGAATTGCATAAATAAGCCATTTTAAAATCTGCCTTACGATTTTAGCCCTTTTATCTAATATTTTGCAGAAACAGCCCCCTATCATAATATTATTTTAAAAGCCTGTCATACTTTTAATTTTCAACACCCAGATCCTATGACTTGCACAAATAGACCCTTTTTATGTTTTCAATCTCAACATACCAAAATAAAGAATAGGGATAGAAATGGCCCCTGCTATAGCCAATTTGTTGCACTTAGCAACACCACCATGGATTTTCACACATGTCCTAAATAATAAATTACACCTTTAAAAGTGCACAAATATACAGGCAGGACCACCTAAATGAATACACGAACAAAAGGATCTAGAGGGAGGTTTAAAGTTAAAAAAAAGTGCCCTATATACACCATGAGTGAACCCATAGGTTCTTTTCTAGGATCAGAAGCTCAAAGTCTCAACCAAATGGTTACTTCTTAATCCTTAAACCTGCATGTAATAAACCAATGGTGGTATAACCTTTCCAGGCTATCCGATGCTGCATGATGGAGTTAGCACAGAGGCCAGTAAGGCTAAAACTAAACATGCCCAGGCAATAAAACAAATCACAGAAGCATGATTCCTTCACTTTCCAGTGTCATTCAACCAGTTAGGAATTTTTACCTTAGGAATAAACAACAAACAGAAGCAGACAAAGAAAAAGAGTACAGATGCCAGCAAAGTGCAGAGAGACCTTCAAATTTTACTTGGACTTTCAACCAGTAATGTTAATCATCAACAGTCAAAGGCCAGAGCCATTCTTCCTCTGAAAAGAAGAGTATGCAGTGTGTACGTATGCTTTTCAGTGTGCGTGAAGTGTAGAGAAGGAGAAGAAGAGAGTAGTGTAGTGTTCTACTGTATATTCAGCTTGTGAGCTGTGTTTTCAAAGGTATCTTTTCAGTGTGTCGATGCCTGGTTTATATATGGCTAGGGAGAGAGAGGTGTGAATTTCAAATTCTCATTCTAAAAGGAAAAGAAATCAGATGTCAGACAATTAAGTTACCAATCTATACCAAATTAAAGGGATTCTACAACATATAAAGCTTCCAAGAATAGTTCCTCCATTTGAATTTCAAAGCAAATCAGGATGCCTATATATATGGTAATCTGTTAACTGAACTAAAGGAAATGTATTTATTCAAAAACTGAAATTATACATACGGAAAACAATTTAAATTTAAAGGGATTAAATTGAATCTCCTTCCCTTATACTTTCAGAAATCAGGTAAAAATACATATATGCAAAGAGTACAACTATTTTCTTCTAATTGCATAATATCAATCCCAAACCGAAACAAAGTTTTTCAACATCAAATTCACTAAACGGACAGACACTTTAGGACTCGATTTAAACTAAAATGGCTTCTAACAGTTCAAGCATATGTCTAAAATTGGATCAGCTTCAACCAATCGACATAATTTAAAACACTTTCATCTCTCATATTTAATTAACTTCAAGAATCTGAGCATATAATCATAGAACGAGGATAGGCATGTGATTCACAATTTCAGTATAAGAAAAACTTAAAAGAAAACAGAAAATAGAAAGAGGTTACCGAGTTCGATGCTGGTCGGATCGTACTTGATCCGGTTCTTTCTGTTTCTATTAGCCCGATTTGTGAGGGTTCGTACAGATTCAAGTTTGAATGTGATGATTCTTGCTTTTTCTGATCCGAATTTGATTAAATTTAATCGATCCCTTTACCTTCCTTTTCGGTTTCCATAGAAAGAGGGATAAGAATGTTTTGTTTTTCCCTTTTTGCGTGCGAAAACGACGAGGGAGAGAGAGGGATACGTGAGCAAGGCGTGGATGACAGTCTCGCCGGATTTGATGGTGGAGGAGACGCGGTGGAACCTGGACGGGAGTTGGGGAAAGGGGGAGAGAGGGAAATGGGCGACGGCTGTTGAGTAGAAAAGGGGAGGGGGAATTATGATTTAGGGTTTTTAGAATGTGGGGGGTGTGTGTATAGATGTAAGTAGGGAATTAGCATTGGCCGTCAGATCTGTGGGATAAAGGGCTGGGATGCAGCCACGTCATGTGCATATATACACGCGTATATACACGTATGAATATCTGAGGTGAGGTGGAAAGAGATCAGGTGCTTTGGGGGATTGTACCACACGTTTTAGTGAGTTGTACATGTGCTAAAAGTGTGTATAAGTGAGGTGTTAGGCTTGTGTGGAATTTAATTGGCGTATACATGGACAAAGGGTGGTGGCGTGGACTAAATGTAATGGGAATGAGTTGAAAATTGATAAATTTTGCTGGTATTCAATTAAAATGTTTATAAATATGAATAATTAGTATAAAAATATGGAAAATCAAAAATAATTATAAATAAATGTATTCGATCACAGATAATATAAATAATACTAATAGTCACAGGTAATTATTATATGATATCGTAATGCATTAAATTACACAAATAGCACACGTATTTTTTTAGAAAATAGCCTAAAAGATGAAATTACGTAATATAGTCGCAATTAAGTAAGGAATAATATAAATAGAGGATTAATAATAGTATTACGCACATAAATGCAGGTTATCTAATGCAATTTTATTTGAAAAATTACTATTATTAATTTAAATTAAATATAGCCAAATTGCAAAAACGGATGGACAAACTTGGGTGTCAACAGCTGCCCCTCTTTGCCCGGGGATGATGAAAGAGTCTTCGGACAAAGATAGTAGATGGAATAGCCAATTTTGTCACGACTGGTAGGCGAAATGATTGAAAGGAGAAAATGAGAGTTTTGAGGTGTTTTTGGCCGAACCCCAGTCTCTGAGTTGCCTACATATCTCGGGTTTCACAAGAATCAGGCCGTGTGTAGTTCTAGAATGGCATGTTGCCTGTGCGAGATATTTATGATGCACGATTCTAGAATCAGGCCGTGTGTAGTTCTAAATGTATTCATGTATGCTTTGCTTTTTGGCAAGGTGAATCAAGAATAAAGCAAAGTATTGTCGAAGATGAAATAACATCGATAGATCGAGCATGGAAAAAGAGGGCTTATAATCATCCTAGTCATGAAAATGTGGCGCGCTACACAACCATAAAGAGGAGTTTATATGTACATAGTTTCCACTTCATCTCGATAAACAAGCAATCTCGCCTTCAATATTTCCTTGACTGAGCTGGAAAACATCTGAGGAGCGAGTTTTATAAATGTGCACGACTCGAATAGATGGGCACGATTAAGCACGAAAACATGCACGATTGATGCAGATAGGCTTGAATAGGTAAAGTAGGCATTAGCTGGAAGGAAATGGAAAATGATACCCTAATTCGCGATGAAGGATTAGGCAGATTACTTGTGAGGCACAAATTAGGAAGGAACACGAAGCTGATACCTAATCAGCAAGGGGAGATTAGGTAAATCACAGCTATGAGTATGGACTCGTAGCTTGGAACGCGGAAAAATAGGTAGCTTGCGGGTGTAGCAAAAGGCATTGTCTGTAGGGTTAGGCTTTCCTTTGTATGTGTTTGAGGTTTTGTGGTTGCACAATTAGTAGTGATGTTGGGGAGCAGGCGTGAGAGTATGGCACAGAGGTTTGTCGAGAGATCGGGGAGTACCCTGCAACAAAATCATAACAAATGCAGTAGATATAAAGATAAAGATAAAGTAAACTTCACTGTTGAGCCGAGTGGTTGTTTTGTCTTATGCTTGTTTGATTGATGTCTCATCCACATATGCGAGCCAAGTATCTTTCCACTGCTATGCCCACCGATGCAGACCTTACTCTGCTGCAAATTGTTGTCATGTTTACCACTGCGAACCCTATATATCTGCCGAAGCAGATTCTGTGCTCCTTCAAATGATGTCATGTCCACCGATGCGGACCTTATATATCCACCGACATGGATTCTATGCCTGTCATGTCCACTGACGCGGACACTATATATCCACCGACATGGATTCTATGCCTCTCAAATTGATGCCGTGTCCACCGATGCGGACCCTATATACCACCGACATGGATTCTATGCTTGTCATGTCCACCGACGCGGATCCTATATATCCACCAACATGGATTCTATGTTTAGTGCAATTGATGTCATATCCACAAACGTGGACCCTATTTATCCACCGACATGGATTATACGCTTCTTTCATTGTTGTCATGTCCACAAACGCGGACCTATATATCCACCGATGCGGATTCTATGCTTCTCAAATTGATGTCATGCCCATAAACGCAGACCCTATATCCACCGATGCAAATTCTATGCTTCTCCAAGAGATGTCATGTCCACAGACGCAGACCCTATATATCCACCGACGCGGATTCTATGCTTCTCTAAAATATGTCATGTCCACAAACGCGGACCGTATTTATCCATCGACATGGATCCTATGCTTCTCAAATTGACGTCATGTCCACAGACGCGGACCCTATATATCCACCGACATGAATTCGACGCTTCTGTTGCTTCTCAAATTGATGTCATGTCCACAGACGCGGACCCTATATATCCACCAACATGGATTTTATGCTTCTCAAATTGATGTCATGCCCACAGACGCGGACCCTATATATCCACCGACATGGATTCTATGCTTCCCAAATTGATGTCGTGTCCACAGCCACGGACCCTATATATCCACTGACATGGATTCTATGCTTTTGATAATCTGATAAATTTATCTTTGCAAGAGTTGTTAGGTATACTCGGTACCTGTGTAAACCTGCAATAAAAGAAAATTTGTGAGTTTTTGGGTGGAGGTTGACTTGCACATTCGTTGTATTGTACTCTGCTGCTGCATCTTGTATAATTTTCTCCTTACAATATCTCTCTTTTCGAGAAATACTCAGCAACCAGTGGCTCCAGTGCAACAACTCCAGAGTTTTTATGAGGTTTGTGGTCAAGATCATGCTACAGAGGTTTGCTCCTCTAATCCAAAGTCAGTTTATTGCGTGGGTAATCAAAACAGGCTGCAGGGTCAAAATCAGTTTGGTAATGCTTATTATCAAGGCAATATGAGAGCCCCAAATAATTACCAACCACTTCCAGCTCCACCACAGCAGGTTAGCAATTCAGTTGAAGATATGCTAAAGCAGATAATGGCAGGCCAGCAGAGAATGATAGCTGACACTGCAGCCCATGCACATGCCATAGAAGATCTTGTCAATGCTCAAAAGAACCTGTAGCACCAGTTGGGGCAGTTGGTGGGCGCCACAAATTCTAGAAAACATGGAGCACCCCCTGGTGATGCTGGATCGAGTACTGTTAGAAAAAGGCCTGAGCAATGTCTTGCAGTGACTTTAATTGAAGGTGGAGCGCTGATGGCCAAGTCTGAGGAGAGAGCTGAAATAGAAAAAGTTGAAAAAGTGGAGAAGGTAAAGCAGAAAGAAGAGAAAAAGGAGGCACCTCTGCCGCCTCCACCATTCCCGCCGAGACTGATACCATCGAAGGATGTGGCCCATTATCAAAAATTTGTGAGTATGTTGAAAGAGCTTCAAGTTAACATTCATTTGACTGATGTGTTTGAATTGATTCCATCCTTTGTGAATTTCTTAAAAGAGATTTTAGTCAAGCAGAAAAAGCCTCAAGAGATAGATACAGTTGAGTTAGTCGAGGAGTGTAGCACAATCTTGAGCAAGCTACCTCCAAAACTTCAAGATCCTGGGAGGTTTACTATTCCTTGCACCATTGGAGGGCATAATATCACTGGTGCATTGTGTGATCTGGGTGCGAGCATAAATCTCATGCCTCTATTTGTTTGCAAAAGGTTAGGGCTAGGAGCAATCAAGCCCTCTTCAGTTACGCTTAAGATGGCGGATGGATCACTCACTCGCCCCGATGGTAAGTTGGAGGATGTGTTGCTTAAAGTTGGTAAGTTTACATTCTCTGCTGATTTTTCAGTCCTAGATTATGAAGAGGACCGAGAAGCTCGAATCATTTTGGGGAGACCATTCTTATTCACCTCGAAGGCAATTATTGATATGGAGCTGGGAGAGATGACTGTTAGAGCGCATGGAGAAAATGTTACTTTCAAGGTTTATAATGAGAAGGAGCACATAACTAAGGTTGAAGAGTGCTCTATGATCGAATGTGTCAAACAAGAATATGGAAGTAAACCAAATGACGTGTGTGAACAGAATATGGAACAAGATAGCAATGGCACATCACATGTGAAGTTGAAGATGGGTTCTCTCAAAGAAAGGAAGAAAGCAAAGGTTCGTCGTACGAAGAGAAGACATAAATGCTGGAAGTGAGCTAAAAGTGTCGTCGTGCCACGACGTTAACTAAGGCACTTCTCGGGAGGCAACCCGAGTTTGTACTTGTATTATTTTATTTATAGTATCACGTAGTTTTTGTTTTTCTTTGGATTGCAGGTTCATGTAATGTCGAGTTTAAGTGTGGGGTGTCCTCACCCCTGCCTAATATTGATGACCTGTTGGGGGAAGTCTGAGTGCCTCATACTATACGGAAGCTTGGAGGATGCTAGCACCAAGGACTAGAGCCTTCAAGGAAGTTCCTTTACCTCTTGTACTTTATTTTTTGTCGCACTGAGGACATTGCTTAGTTTTAAGTGTGGGGTGGGGGACTTCCCAAGTTTTTGAGGTTATGGATGATTGTACCCTTAGGAATTTAATTTTAGCAATTTTTAATTTTTTCACTTGACTTTATTTTTATTTGTTTCTTGCTTTAATATATAAAAAATGAGAAAAAAATTAGAAAACCAATGAAAAATTTACAAAAAGATTTTCTTTTTAGTCTTTGTTAGTGGTACATGTCATCCACCCCGTAGTTTTTCTTATGACCTCGGTTCTTTTCCACGGGGAGGCCTTTGAACCGGATAGTTTTTTATTTTCTTTCTTTTTAGGATTAGAGTAGTTAGTTATAGGTGGCCTAGACGAAAGAAATAGGTAGAATGCTAGGTGCCTTTGATTTGTTTGATACCGGTGGACTTGAACATATTGCATGTGATACTTGTGGTGTCGTTTTGGTTTTAAATTGTGATGCATGCCTAGAAAAAATGGAATGACCCCCTTGAGATGCTTGAGTCCACTCACTTGACTTTGTTGTGAACCTTTGTGCATTAGTGCTTAAATTCCCACAAGTTGCACCCTATTTGCTTGATTGAGAGTTGTGATGGAGCCATTTTGTGTGGACTGTGTGCAATGTGTGTTGTGAGGCATATTCTTATTGTACTCCATGTTGCATATTGGTGTCTAGAACTTTCCCCATGTGTGTGCAAAGCGAAATCCTAGGTTTGCTCTAGTCGGGAGATGATACAGGCCTTCTTGGATAAGCCTTTTACCTTGATTTGCCTATCCTTATATGCACCCTTGATTGTTGTGATCCCTTTGACCTTTTTGTTGGCACCCACACCGCGAGCCTACCCACTTGTTCTAAATTGCTTTCTTTTGACTCTTTACTCCTTAAACACTTTAATTGATAATTTTATATTATTGTGGAGTTTGTGGTTGAAGTATTGGGAGGTTTTTGAGTGGAACCAATGAGGGGAATACTTGATAAATTGTGAAGTAGTTGAAGGAGCATTGGCAAAGTTTGGAAAGAATTGAATAGAAAAAAATAAATGAAAAAAAAAGCTGAAAAAAATTGAAAAAAAAGAAAAAAAAAAAAGAGAAAAGAATATCCATCCTTGCTAATGTTGTGCTTAAAAGAAAAATTACTACTTTGTGGAAAAGGTGTGTGAATAAAAAAATTTGTTGGTTGGGTGAAGTGGTTGTTGGTTTTGAGGAGGTGTGTGCTTTCATTGTATTGTGATGTATTAAAGTGCTTAGGGAGGTAGTCACTATTATCCATATGTATCCTACCAGCCCCTTAGCCTACATTATAACCCTTTAAAGTCTTAGTTAATCCCGATTGGAGTGAGCCTACATTAGTAAAATCCTACACTACGGGCAAGCCTATGGTACATCCTGTGTGACATGTGAGGTTTTCATGAGAGTGAGTGAATTCTTTCTATGCTAATATCCCCGTTCTATTCTTGATATTTATGGTTGTGTGTGATATTTTGGGGACACTCTCTTCCTTCATTATTGGTGAGGGCACACGGTTTATATGAGATAGGTGAAGTCGTGGCTTCTTGGTTGAGGAGGTAGGGGTGACATTGTGGGAGCATGGTTGCAATGAGTCGAGTTTGTGCATTTGAGTTATCTTGGGGTAGTTGGTCTCGTGTTTTGAGTTAGTTATATTGTTGGCATGTTTGTTGGACCCATAGTAGTCATGTATGTATTTGTTCAATGGTCGGTATCAACCATAGTCATAAGCAGACCTGTTCTACCTAGGTTGGGAAGTTATTTGTAATTGCTCGAGGGCGAGCAAAGGTTCAAGTGTGGGGTGGTGATGTTTGGCATTTTATGCCTATATTTTCTTAATATTTCCTCACGTTTGGATACTTTATTCGTACGTTTTCTAGTTGATGAATGTGATTTTGCACTAATTTTATGTTGTATTATTGTAGGTTGTTATGAAGTGCAATTGAAGCTTTAAAGAGCATGATCGAGCAAGAAAAGGCTGGAATTGGATTGAGGATTGGATTGAGCACACGAAGGCATGACGTGACACAAGCTGCGGACGAAGAAAAGCTGAAAGTGGCCTGGCGCCATGAGGGGCGCGCCGCGCCCACTATAGTGCCCACTTTCCTGGCGCGTTTTGTGGCGCGGGGCGTGGCCATTGCGTGCGAGATTTGACGGACTCTGCTTTGTTGCGCGCGTTTTGAGGCGCGGGGCGCCAGCTATAGCGCCCCTGGAGCGTTTTTGGAAGTCCTATTTCGTCTAGGCTTAGGCGTAACTAATTGCAAGGCTTTTGTAAACATTATAAATACTCTTCTACTTAGTTTTTGAGGGGAGTTCAGACTTTGAAGCAATTGGAGAGCACCATACCTCATTGAACAAGGGTTTAATTCCTATTCTTTGATCTATTAACTATTTCATCATTATTTCATCAAATTATTGTCTTGTGATTATGAGTATGCGTGGCTAATTCCTTCATTCTAGGGTTAGAGCGTTTCATGAAGGTTGATGTTTGAAGATTGAATTCCACATATTGAATCCCATAACGGATTATTTATTCTTTCTTGATTTCACTTGTTTAATTATTAGGGCCCGATAATTAGGCATTATCAATGGTTCTTAGATTGAACTCGAAAGAGGGAATTTATGAACGCAATAAGAAAGAGTATGGCTAGATTGTGAACCTGGGCATCGGGGAACCAATTTATGAGTAGGATAGACATATACTTGCTCGCCTAGCTTAACTAATCACAGGATTCGTTAATGCGTGCACGTGATTCAACCCATAAACATATAGAGATTGGAGTAGCCTGCATAGACCGTGAAGAATCGAAAGGTTTTCACGGGTACATTTAACCTGTTAGTTAGTAATCCGGGATTCGAGGAGTGGAATCAATTGGAAAACTCAACTGGATTGGTCGTAGCTCTGACCCTGGACCGTCTCGTTAATATTGTTTACAACCAAAGTCTGGCCCATTGTTTGAATTCACTTCCACCATTTTAATTATTATTTTTGTAGTTGATAATATTCTCACTATTGGAAAAGATCCCTGAATAGTTGTTAAGAAATTGTTTGTTAGGAGTCCAGTCTGAATAGTTCTCGTGGGAACGATACTCTACTTATCACTTTATTACTTGTCAACCACGTATACTTGCGTGTGCGTTGGGAGCAACAGTAAACAACGGGTGGATTAGTTGGGTGTATAGGGTCCTTTCCGTTAGGGCGGGTTGACCCACTTGGATCGACAAGCTCTCCTGAATGGGCGGAGTTAACAACGGGTAAACTGCCCATTGTTTCTGTTTCTCTTCAAGTTCTTTAATTCTTTGCTCTAAAGTAGCAACATGTTCGTTATACCCAACTGGGGAAGGCTTGCGTGGCGTTCCATTGTTATCATCACTAAGAGCAGCGTTATTCAACTCAGACATAATGTTTCGTCTTCCTCTTCTTCTAGTTTGTGAGATGGGAGGAGTCGTAATTGGGCCTTTTGCTCTCGTACGGTACTGATGCTAGGCCAGAATGCACAAGTCAACCTCAAGAATGAGAGTAAAACTAACACATGAAAGTAATAAGTTAGTGTGGAGATAATAATTTTCATGTGCAAAACATATCACGTTTTATAATGCAAGGGACCTCTTTTGTGCTGGGGTAGGCCTAACAAGAGTAACACATATGATATGCATGATAGGCGTCATTTGATGACGTTTTTGGACGAAGTTAGCTAGTAGACTTTCACATGCCAGGGATGTTAAGCCTTCCAAGTTTGAATTTTAAATTGAACGTGTATTATGCGTCATCCCATTTGTTCTCATTACCCAAAAAAATGAATGGAAAATAATTTTATTAAATAATTTATTTTGTTGTATAAATGTAGAAATAACACATTTGGGTAAATAGGAATAAATAAGTGATCTTTTCACATGTAAAAAGTAGAAAAAATTAATTTAAAGTCTATGATTTTGTTTACATGAAAGTAAAAAAAAAAAATTAGCTTCGTTTATGACTCAAAATATAATTTTATAAAATAATTGGTTTTGTTGTATAAATGTAGAAATAATGATTTTAGGTAAATAGAAATAAATAATTGATTTTCGTTACATCAAAGTAGAAAAATCAGCTTAAAGTCTATGTTTTCTTTGATCTTCCAAGTCTTCGTGACTTGTGACAACCTGCAACCAAAATAAATAATTGGATGATCCACACTTTAGAGAACAAATGGTCTACATTAGACAAGTTTAATTTTAAATTAGTGCACACATAGCATATTTAAACGTCCTTAGGGTTGAAAGCCCGTTTGGTTCGTTCAAACATGGTGAACTAATAGACTTAGACACGAGCCGAAGTCAAACTTTTCCTAAATATAACATGATGCATGGTTCTTAGACAAGATTTTCCACTAAGAGTTGGCTTGACCCGACAAGGTTCCTCCAAACGGACAATTTGGAAGTGGAAAGTGTACAAGCTGTCAACAGCTTCGCTAGTTGACTAATTTTGTACATCTTTCCTAAAAGGTGTTTTAATAGTGGAACGACCGTGAGTTGCACGCAATCGCTCTTTGTGTGTGAAAGTGTAAATTTTCCAGAAGTGGAGGAAAATATGAACGTGATGACAGTTATAAATGCATATAATAAACAAAATATAAATAATAATTGAAGTGTTACAACAACAAAATTATATAACTGTTAAAGGAACAAAACAAAGAAAAAGTGTTAGTCCGATAATAAAAATAATAAAAGCAATAAATTGAACCCAATCATCAAAAATCATAATAGTTAGAACATAAAATCCCCAGCGGAGTCGCCATTCTGTCGCACCCCACTTGAAAGCAGGTAAACTAAGTGGTTTTCGACTTGAGGTAACTCGTTTGGATTAGAGTTTTGGAGTCGCCACCTAATAAATTATTTAACTAGGCGTATTAGGTCACCTAAATATTTCTAACTAATTTTAATAGATAACTCCGGGTTGGTCTCGCTAACTAGAGATTCGGGTAAATATTCGAAATAACCTAGAAGGAAGGGGTTAGGCACCTCCTAAGTTCCACTTAACGTGATTCCCGCCCGATTTCTATATTGGGTCTAACATATTGCTTATAAAAGGATAAAATCTAAATAAAATAGACAAAAGAGATATGAGATGCAAAGTAAGTATATAGGCAGTTTTATATATTTGCATAAATAATTTAAAATAGTAATCATGTTGCACAAATAGCCACGAAATAATAAATAACCGATTAATCATTTGAATAAACAATCCTAAGTTTTATTATCCTATTCGGATCAGAACCCGGCTTTCATAAGGGACGATAGTTTCAACATCCACTACCAAGTATATAGCTAGGGTAATTTCCATCATATTCGAGGGGCTTAATTCCCTTTAACCCCCATACCCTCTTTAAGTATTTAACTAAAGCGAGTTACTAATATTTTAAACGTCCTAAAATATTTAAGCTAAGGTCCCAACTTAATATCTCGGAGGCTATTGAGACAACTAATTTAAATATCCAGACCCCTAAGTTTATTGATGCCCCAAGTCTAGACATCTAGGTGCCAAATAATAAACGATCATGCATGGCAAATAGAGCAAATTATGTTAACACAACTTTCAATTCAAACTAATTAAAGTGAAGCCTCCAAATTAATAAACAGGTGAAAAGGATATAAAATTAAACTAGAATTCGGCTACTGCCTATTTCCAGAATATCAGATTTGCGCCAACTTTCAGCACTAATTGCAAGTTTAGCCACTTTTGAAGCAAAAAAACGTTAACTGCTCAAATTTTCAGAAATGAATACTTTGCGAAGACAGTTCATTTTTCAATTCCAAGTTTCAGCTGTAGACCTGCTGTAATATCATTTCAGAAATTGCATAAATAAGCCATTTTAAAATCTGCCTTACGATATTAGCCCTTTTATCTAATATTTTGCAGAAACAGCCCCCTATCATAATATTATTTTAAAAGCCTGTCATACTTTTAATTTTCAACACCCAGACCCTATGACTTGCACAAATAGACCCTTTTTATGCTTTCAATCTCAACATACCAAAATAAAGAATATGGATAGAAATGGCCCCTGTTATAGCCAATTTGTTGCACTTAGCAACACCATGGATTTTCACACATGTCCTAAATACTAACTTACACCTTTAAAAGTGCACAAATATACAGGCAGGACAACCTAAATGAATACACAAACAAGGAAATCTAGAGGGAGGTTTAAAGTTAAAAAAAAAAGTGCCATATATACACCATGAGTGAACCCATAGGTTCTTTTCTAGGATCAGAAGCTCAAAGTCGCAACTAAATGGTTACTTATTAATCCTTAAACCTGCATGTAATAAACCAATGGTGGTATAACCTTTTAAGGCTATCCGAAGCTGCATGATGGAGTTAGCACAAAGGCCAGTAAGGCCAAAACAAAACATGCCCATGCAATAAACCAAATCACAGAAGCATGATTCCTTCACTTTCGAGTGCCATTCAACCAGTTAGGAATTTTTACCTTAGGAATAAACAACAAACAGGAGCAGACAAAGAAAAAGAGTACAGATTCCAGCAAACTGCAGAGACACCTTCAAATTTTACTTGGACTTTCAGCCAGTAATGTTAATCATCAACAGTCAAAGGCCAGAGCCATTCTTCCTCTGAAAAGAAGAGTATGCAGTGTGTACGTATGCTTTTCAGTGTGCGTGAAGTGTAGAGAAGGAGAAGAAGAGAGTAGTGTAGTGTTCTGCTGTATATTCAGCTTGTGAGCTGTGTTTTCAAAGGTGTCTTTTCAGTGTGTCGATGCCTGGTTTATATAGGGCTAGGGAGAGAGAGGTATGAATTCCAAATTCTCATTCTAAAAGGAAAAGAAATCAGGAAAATGTCAGACAATTAAGTTACCAATCTATACCAAATTAAAGGAATTCTACAGCATATAAAGCTTCCAAGAATAGCTCCCCCATTTGAATTTCAAAGCAAATCAGGATGCCTATATATATGGTAATTTGTTAACTGAACTAAAGGAAAATGTATTTATTCAAAAACTGAAATTATATATACGGAAAGAAATTTAAATTTAAAGGGATTAAAGTGAATCTCCTTCCCTTATACTTTCAGAAATCAGGTAAAAATACATATATGCAGAGAGTACAACTATTTTCTTCTAATTGCATAATATCAATGCCAAACCGAAACAAAATTTTTCAACATCAAATTCACTAAACGGACAGACGCTTTAGGACTCGATTTAAACTAAAATGGCTTCTAACAGTTCAAGCATATGACTAAAATTGGATCAGCTTCAACCAATCGACCTAATTTAAAACTATTTCATCTCTCATATTTAATTAACTTCAAGAATCTGAGCATATAATCATAGAACAAAGATAGGCATGTGATTCATAATTTTAGTATAAGAAAAAATTAAAAGAAAACAGAAAATAGAAAGAGGTTACCGGGTTCGATGCGGTTTGGATCGTACTTGATCCGGTTCGTTTCTGTTTCTATTAGCCCGATTTGTGAGGGTTCGTACAGATTCAAGTTTGAATGTGATGATTCTTGCCTTTTTCGATCCAGATTTGATTAAACTCAATCGATCCCTTTACCTTCCTTTTTGGTTCCATAGAAAGAGGGATAAGAGGGATTTGTTTTTCCCTTTTTCCGTGCGAAAACGATGGGGGAGAGAGAGGGATACGTGAGCAAGGCGTGGATGGTGGAGTCTCGCCGGATTTGATGGCGGAGGAGACGCGGTGGAACCTGGACGAGAGTTGGGGAAAAGGGGAGAGAGGGAAATGGGCGACGGCTGTTGAGTAGGAAAGGGGAGGGGGAATTATGATTTAGGGTTTTTATAATGTGGGGGTGTGTGTGTATAGATGTAAGTAGGGAATTAGCATTGGCCGTCGGATCTGTGGGATAAAGGGCTGGGATTCAGCCACGTCATGTGCATATATACACGTATGAATATCTGAGGTGAGGTGGAAAGAGATCAGGTGCTTTGGGGGATTGTACCACATGTTTTAGTGAGTTGTACATGTGCTAAAAATGTGTATAAGTGAGGTGTTAGGCTTGTGTGGAATTTAATTGGCGTATACATGGACAAAGGGTGGTCGCGTGGACTAAATGTAATGGGAATGAGTTGAAAATTGATAAATTTGGCTGGTATTCAATTAAAATGTTTATAAATATGAATAATTAGTATAAAAATAAGGAAAATCATAAGTAATTATAAATAAATGTATTCGATCACAGATAAATATAAATAATACTAATAGCCACAGGTAATTATTTAATGATATCGTAATACGTTAAATTACACAAATAGCACACGTATTTTTTTAGAAAATAGCCTAAATGATGCAATTACGTAATATAGTCGCAATTAAGTAAGGAATACTATAAGTAGAGGATTAAGTAAGGAATACTATAAGCAGACATATCTAGCGTCTCAATAGCCTCTTCCTCTTTTAGGACACTGCTTGATAGCTTGCAGTTTCAGACATACACTCAATCAAATTTTTATCGCAGTATAATAGGCCTCTCTTTTCTGCAGCTTCCCTAAATGTAGCATAATATATTCCATTGACTGTACGAAGATCAGAATATGATTTGGGCCCTCTTACATTCATTAAGAGCAACCTTAGAAAGTATCTTTCTCCTTCGGTTGGATGACAAGATACAATTCTTCCAATGGCAATACCTCATTTTCGACGTGACCACATTTTGTGACCTGCTGACCAAACAAAATACTCTGGGAACTCCTTATATAATAAATTCAGATGTTTAGCATCTTCATTGTCTTTATTCATTAGAAAGAATTCTGTTAACATTGTTTTCCATATCATTTGATTTCTCATAATTTGATCTGTACTTTGAGTACTTTTAAAAGATACACATTGGTGTCCCTTGAGGTGTATCGGAAGTTGGCACACACTTGGAGACATTTCACTGATAAGGAAAAGCAAATAGATGACATGCAGCCTCTGGTGGAGAGACCCATCTAGCAAACTGATATTCTTTTATTTCGTCTATTTCTAGAGTATCATTACCACGCACAGAAAATGCTATTTTGTCATGACCTTTACAGATGTATTTATAAAGATATTTTATAACTTTGATATCAGAACAGATTTCAACATTAATATGACAATTGAACTTGCTAAGTAAAAATGGATTGTAAGGAACAACCCAAGAATTATCTATATTGTGTCCTCTAACTTCTACTGGTGTCTTTATTTGTCTTCTTCGGTAAATAAGATATGCATGTTTGCCTTTTGTTGTTTGTTCTACAAGTTGTTTAGGGTATTTAAACTTACAACGGCCCTTTTTTTTCATGCAAGAACATGAAGGATCTAAAGAGCCACAAGGTCCATGAATCATGTGTTTAGTCACAAGTGAATATAAATCTGTATTAGGATCAGGCAATTCAGCAGAAACAATTATATCATAAGCCTCTGGTGTTAACAATTTGTATCTATCTGCAAGTATAATAAGGAAATGAGCATGCGGAAGTCCACATTTTTAAAATTTTATAGTGTACATAAAAGCTGCAACTTTCCAAATTTTTTTTTAATATATCTGATTTAAGTTCCTCTACTTTTGCTCTAAATACTCGACTGACTAAATCAGGTCTATTTTGAACTTCATCAGTGGGCAATAAATATTTTTTTATTTCAGGCCATTTAAGATTACATGTCATTGTCAAAAATATATCAGGTTTTCCAAAATATTGTACTAATGCAATGGCATCCATATATCGTCGACGCATATCTCTTGGACCTCCAATAAAACTAACAGGAAGAATATTTCTTTATTCAATATTTGAAGCATCTCTTTCTCCTTGTCTTAACAAATCAAGAATCCCTTGCAATATTTCAATGTTGAATAAATCTTGATTAAAAATATAGAAATCTAATCTTTGTGTCTCAACTTTAATGTAAATGTCAACAATGTATTGTTGAAAGACCCTTCCAGAATGTAACGTTCCATTAGGTTCTTTCTCTCTTATTTGAATTTTATAACAATAATATTCACGCAAGAAATAGTTTTCCTTTTGACAAAACTTCAAATTCCATATCAAGTAGCCCATCAATTGAAGTCATGTTCATTGTACTCGGTAGTTGTTCATATTCACAATAAATTTGGTGAGTAGAAGTATTATATGTTTTCTTAATTTTTTTGATCCCACAGTGCCATCCATTTTGATCATATGGGAATAATAATGGATACTGTAATGGATCATAACATCCATAGTAATAATTTACCCGCTGACTTTTGTTACTATGAGTGTATATTCGAATATGTGGTGTAGATTTTTTCATTTGGTTGTTCTTCAGTCCATATTGCCCCGACTTCTGATGCAGTCGGCAAGTTGTATGTTCGTTGGTCTAAACCAGAATCTAATTTAAGTGCAATATAAAATTCAGATAATTTAGGATAATCTAATAATGATTTCAGAAAGATAGAATACGGATTAACCTTTAGTATATCCATCAGTTTCTTGACAACTACTTCACTAAAATTATCTGATAAGCCCATTCACTTCTGTATTTCATTTTCATTATCATAAAAGTAAAGCTGTAAGTTTCTTGCCTTTTCTTCTGAAGGAATTAAATCATCAATGAAATGATACCTTTGTCCTTGAACTCTAAATGTATATATACCATGATTTCTTTTTGCTAATGTTCTATCATACTTTACACCAAGGGAGGTAAATGCAAACGTATTATTATAAGTTCCTCTATAAGTGCGAAAATGTTCTGATTCTTCAGTATTGCCTAAATACAAATTTTGTAACTTTGTAGGCATTTGATAAGAAATAAATTTAATTGATCCACTGTCACAGCAAAAACCTGGTGATTCATATTGGATTCTTTTTGCTCCACAAAAATTACAGTCTGGAACTTCCTTTAAATGAACGTAATTTTTTACCTGTACATGGTGTATTATGATATAATGTTACAAAAAGAGAAAGCTATGAGATTATAATTGTCTAGCCAATGAATAGTGTACATACCTCTATTTGCCGTGACGGTTGGAATTGGAAAGTTGGTTGCATCATGTCTGCTCGATGTTGAACCTACCATTAGAATATATAATTTTTAGGCATGTACAAAAGTAACTTTTATACAATGATCTCACCAAGTAAGATGGTAATACACTGTTCTAACCTTCTTCAAAAGTTAATGCAAAGTTATCTATTGCAAGAGCAGCATGTCTTTGAGGTTGAGTATCAGCTTCCGCGGAAGATTGTGCATTGCTTGAATTATGAGAAAGTCGTTGCCTTTTCTATTCAGCTATTTTAACTCGTAGTTGCAACAAAAAGTTTTGTTTTCTCTTCGGTGATATTTGCGCATATCTAGTGCGACGTCGTAGATTTCTAGCTGCGCGATATTCTTCCTTAATTTCCTGAGGTGTACGTTGTGCAATGCTGTTTTAGACTATCATTTACATGCGGAACATTGCTTTCGTTCAGGAAAAAAAGAGAAATTCGTTTATTAGGAAATAAGTAAATGCATCAAGTTAAATTTATACATATCATTATATGATAGTATTAGTATATTTTTACTCCAGGTTTTTCAATGGAGCCAGTGGAGAGACCACATATGATTTGGCCAGACCATTTCACTCAGATTGCTTAACTTCTCATCTCCATGGCTGTACAACTAATTCTCTCTACCTGTCCAGTTTTGCTTCTGGAATACAAAGTTTCCTTGGAAATTTTTTGTTTCCTCTGCTTTTAATATACTTATAGGTAGCTGATTCTGCTGCATTTGTCCTTTTGGTGGTGCAACTCTGACACGTCTTTGCCATTCCAATACCATCTTTTGAGTATTTGCTATGTTCTCAGCTACGATGGAAGTATTTGGTGAACATGATCGTTCAAGAGTAAAGGATATTCTGGGCTATGACTTCTGATATGAGACCTTCAGAGCAAGGACTAACCGAGCCTTTCTGTGTTATCCTCGGAACTCACTACATATTGTGAGTGAATTACTTGTTGTCCATCACTGCTGCTTCTTTCTCTTCTTGACATTTGAGGCAGACAATTATACATCTTCAAACAAATCTTCTTATCCCTCATCTCCCCTAACTTTTTTGCTCATTTTTTTTTTGTTTTTTGGCAGATGTTAGGAGTTGATTGATTAAAATTTCAAGTACAGGATTGAGGAATATCTTCTCTCTTCTCAAACCACAACTTCCACTGTAGCTCTGACCAAAACTTCACTTTGCAGCTGCTCTTTTCTCCTTTCATTCCTCTCAAGCTCTTTCATTTATTCACATGGAAGAATCTCTTCTTTGGGAATTCCCTTTATTTCTCTTGGATTTTCTTTGGTTACGCCAAATCAACATATTAGACCTTAAGGTTATAGTTTGTAAGTTCTTTCCTAATTGCTTCCCTTCCAATAAGAATAACTTATTCAAATCTGGATGGATATAGCTGATCTAACACCCAAAAGAGCTAGCCTTGCCTTGCACAATACTGCTCATATCTTAGTTTTTACTTGCTCCGATATCTTTCATCTTTTCCACCTACTTGGCCTGCCCGTTCTCCCCCTCTACTTTATTTGACAGGGGCGGAGAATACCACTGTGAAGCCAACTTAAGATCAATTACTTTCTCCTCGAACCATCAAAAAGGTTTAATTGATGAACTTGAGATCTTTCAAATGGTACATTTAACATGAAGCATATGTTTTAAGTATATTGTTTGTTACAACAAATTCGAGCAGACTATTGTTGTTGATGTTTTGGCGCCGATTATTTATGATTCATTTAAATGATAAGATTACGAACTTTAGACTTTAGTAAAGAAAAATCCGTGAAATGCATACAAAATGGATGCCTAAAGATAAAGACAAAAGATATCGAACTAAATGTGATGCATTGCACTCTTTTTGATTTTAGTATTTAAGTTACTAATGAATAATTGACCAATTAATGAATAAGTTATAGATGAGAAATGACATAACAGAGTCATCTTATTTCATTATTTTTTGAGTTGGAAGTTGTGTGATGGCTACCTACAACAAGTAAGCAGAAAGATTATCTCGGGAAGTTGAGAGTGTAATACATCTTTCATTAAAGCTGGACCGTTCACTGAGGTTCTGAAATATTTCCTCATTTAACTTTCGAAAGATGGCAACTGATGACAACTGTAGTTTGCCTTATTTCATTTTTACAAGTCCAAAATATATCAGTACAGGTTACACTAAGTTGCAAAATCACAAGACATGCTACCACACTTTGTTTCCGGAAGAAAGACATCATCAATCAAAGCTAGATTAAATCACTACTGGATTGGTTCCGAAACTAAATTATTTCTACTTTTATGTTTAGTGCAGCTTCAAGAGTAAATTTTATCTAATGTTTTCCAAGGACAAGAGTAATCCTGTTCGGAGAGGTAAGAATGTTTCAATCTTATGAATACTTATTTTTTCATTGTTTATATTTCTTTTGTTTTAATTAATCTTTTTTTCGTTCCTCGTTTCTACTTTTCGTAATAGGAGAAAGAACTGTTTATTATATATCTTGATGAAAGATGAACTGTCGTACTATCCATGGCACGAGCTTTACTACATATATCTTACTTCAACCTTTGTTTTGGTAATATTTAAAAAATAATTACCAAGTACTAATGATACTTTAATGTGAGCTCTTTCTCCTTACGGAGACAGGGATCAAAGATGGACTTTTGCATCTAAGTAACAGTTACTTTAAATCTCAAGCAGTAACGTTGATGCAATGACAAATGGATTGCACAGCTGCAGGTTAAGCATGAATGTGTTAAATTTCGACCTTTCAAAGATGAGATTTTGGGACCAATAGTTCCCACTCACAAGGTAAGAAAATTTCTGTCATATTTTTACATAGTTATAGTATCATTTTTCACTACCTATAGATAGTTTGTTCCTGTGTATTTTGGTAGATGAAATTTTTTTCTAACGCAATGCCTGTTCAGATTTTCATTACAATTCGGGTGAGTTCGTTATGTGTTCTATAATGCTAAGATTACACTTACCAGTTACCCCTTTTCTGTGATTAAAAGAAATTTTTATTGCACTCTAAATATAGTGTCTAAAGTGCCTTGAAATTCAGAACAACTATTGTGTTGACCCTGTGAAAGTGAAAATAGCAGAGCAGACATCCATCAACCCCAACAGTCAACAAAACTTTGGGTTATTATCTCAGGTATTCTTTGCTTTCCTCATTTATTGTCTATTTCACGTCGCAATCCTATTCCTCTCGCTCAATAATCAATTTGACCATTCTATGTATTTTGGATAAAAGAAAATGTATTCAGATGCCTCATTTTTTCCAGGTTATATAGTGGTTTGTTCTAAGGTACTCTGTGCTTCTTTTTCGGATTAAAATTCTATCTTTTATTTTCTCATCTTTATTATTTTTTTTCTCTATCTTTTGGTGACAATTAGTAAGTTATCCTATTTAGCTGGATAACACTAAAATGAGGATTGCCTACGCACGATAACCTTTCTAAAAGAGGATGCCAGCTGACAAGTAAATGCTTTATGTGAAACGACCGTAAGTAGTCGTTTCGGGAATTAGAATCCCGATTGACGTGCCGTTAATTTTAAAAGCTTCGTAAGGACCATACCGAATTGTCTGTAAAATTTGAGCTAAATTAGACCTCGTTTGATAGGCATCGGAAGAAGGTTTCAGTTTTCGTTAACGATAAATCGTAAAAAAAGAGGTTTTCGAGCACAATTTTGGCGAATGAACTCCGATTCAAAATCTGAAAGCGTCTCTATGGTGGTATGGTCATTTATGACATATGTGAATTTTCGAAGTGAGATTCGAGGTTGTTCGGTTGATTTCGGCTAAAGTTTCGAAAGAATTAATAATTTGATCCTTTTTCCTTTTAATTGGTATCTGGAGTTTCGAGAGTCCGATTTGAGAATTGCCTTGGCGAGTATGTTACATATATTTTGTATAACTTACTTGAAAAATTTGGGATCATTTCGACTTCTCTAGGGTTCCATTTTAATTTTAATCGTCGTAGCGAATTTATTAAAAAAAATTAAATTACATTGTCGGTTAGCTAAGGGATTAAATCCCTTAGCATCAGCAATTGCATATACAGGTAGAAAACATACAAACAACATGAAGAAAGGAAAAGTTAGAAAAGAAAGAGGAAAAAAGGGAAAAAGAGGTAGAAAAATAGTGGAATTTCTACCCCAAATCTCCAGGTAATGATGTTAACTCATTATCTTAGCTTATTACGTATGTTTGAATATATTTTTACGGTAAAACTGGGGATATTAGACATCGCCCTAATGACTTAAATTGATAGTTCAAAGGGTCAATTGGACCCCGATGATGGAAATGATTATATATTCGTACTCAGTGAGTTATGGGCAACATATAAATGTAATTTATTTAGGGTTGGTTATGGAACTTTGAACCCTGTACATATGCGTGGCCTGCGTATTGCGTATGCGAATAGGGTATTAGGTTCCTAACTGGATTGCCCTAAGACATAAGGAATGAAGCCTTTAGCTTTATTTGATATAATTTTTCTGCATATTGAATAGAGCGGGATCGTTTGACAGTTAATCCAAAGGAAAAAGCAGTTGTTGAGTAGCAGGGCTAGCATTGGAATATGGTAAGTAATTATATCCATTTCTTTGGAGGCATCTGGCCTCGTGGATTTTCTACCACGTCTTCTTTACGTGTGTAGCTGCCGATAGGCGTACTCATTACGCCTTAGCTTTGAATTTACGTTGTATATTATATGTTATGTCATGTTGCTGGTATTGCATTGAGTATCTGAGCATTGTACTCTGGCTGTCATTACTGCATATACTTCACGGTAATCGATGAGAGTCCCGAGCCGGTGACGGGTCATTACTGCATATGCTTTCCGGTAGTCGATGAGAGTCCCGCGCCGGTGAAAGATCATTGTTGTATATATCTCCTGGTAGACGATGAGAGTCCCGTGCCGGAGATAGGTTTTGGGCACATGTGACCCCATTGCATCAAAACACATCATTGCATATCTTTATATTCATTTTTTTTAGCTGTATAGATTTATTGCATTAATTATCTGTGAATGGTTTATCTGGTTGACTGCTATGGCTTCTGTTTCCCTGACTAGCGTATCTATTTTTCGAGGTTGCTAGTTTGTCCTCACTTATTGAGTCCTTATAACTCACCCCCTATTTGTTCTTGTGTTTTCTTTTCGTTCGGCAGATTCTGTTCCAGGACCCAGCCAGCCGCGTCGTGATTAAGGAGTAGTACGTTTCAGCTGTCTACGGTGAGCCATCTTGTTCATTGCGGCCACCAACTTCAGATATTACAGTTTTCCTTACTTTTGCTCCTTTCGGGAGGTGTGTATATCTTTTGGCCTTCTTAGATATCTGATCTGGAAACCTTTAAAAATGTGTCTTATGGGTAGTTATTTGTATTATTCAGACAGCTTGTATGTTTGTCTATCCTTGAGAGTTATTTTATGTTGTTAAAGTTTGGTTCAATTTCATTTTAAGGTAATTCTTCACAATTTGTATCGATTTAGTCAATAGGGTTCACCCGACAGGTTTAGGGGAGGTGGTCGGGTGCCCGCACGGTCGAACCGAGAATTTGGGTCATGTCAGTTGGTATCAGAGCGAGGTTTAGAGTCTTTCCAGATTATGACAGTGTCTAATAGAGTCTCGCTGATGGGGCGCAGACGTCCGTGCCTATCTACGAGAGGCTATGGTTGCATTTAGGAAGTTTTCTTTCTTTCTTTCCCTGTCGTTCTTGAGTCTTCTTATTTGAAGTTAAATATTTTTAATTTTCCGCAGTAAATGGTGAGAACGCGCGCGAATGTTCAGCGAGAGGCGGAGGAGCCAGCGGTCACCCCTATGCCTGCTGCTCCGCGAGGTGGTGGTGTTGGCCGCGGTAGAGGTCATGGTCGAGGCAGAGGTAGAGTTGCCTAGGCCACGAGAATGGTGGATTATGTTGATCCTGCTGCAGAGGTTCCGGCAGTGCCAGCTTTTGCTGGGCAGGGGGAGCAGGGCTTATTCGTTCCCCCCGCACTTCATTACGCTTTTATGAGATTCTTAGCGACGCAGATGCCCCAGGGACGTCATATTCCTCAGGCTGCTGTAGATGCTTCTATTCCTCAGGCTGTCGTAGATGCTCATATCGTTCAGGTAGCTCCTCAGGCTGCGGTAGATATTGGTTCTCAGATTCAGGAAGCCCCCATTCCAGCTCCACATGTAGCCTCAGCAGTTCATGTTCCAGGTGGTCATGTTCCAGAGGTAACGGGTGTTGTACCTCCGATTTTCAAGCTGGTCAGCCAGTCCTGGTAGCAGGTCAGGTTGATGATCCGGCAAGGTTGCATTATTTTACCCGACTTGATCCTCCGAAATTCTCTGGTCGTACATCTGATAAGCTTAAGCCCCGTGAGTTTCTTGATCGTTGTCAGCTTATCTTAGAGGCCCTTGGGTATCTTCAGCAGTATGGAGTTGAGTATACTGCCTTCCAGTTTGAGGGTCCGGCTTTAGCTTGGTGGACAGCACTTCGATCAGCTAGGCAGGGCTTTCCTAAGCTGACTTGGAGTGAGTTCTCTCACCGATTCATGGAGAAGTTTCTCCCTCGCAGTCAGCAGGATGAGAAGAGGAGACAGTTTGAGAGGATTGGACAGAGTAACCTATCAGTCTCAGAGTATGAGTTGTTGTTTTCAGAGATGTCCATCTATGCTCCAGATCTCGTGCAGGAGCCCTCCGAGAGGGTCAGACGTTTTATTGATGGGCTTTCTCCTCATTTGCGGTCCCAGATGGCTCGTGAGATTAAGGCTGGTACTCTATTTGATGTCGCTGTTGATATTGCCAGGAGGTATGAGGCCTATCGTAGTTTGGAGATGGAGGAGTTGGAGCGTGAGAGTATGAGATCTCGTGGTCCAGGGCATTCTAGTACCTCGTATGGAGGTAGGAGTTATCAGCAGCAGAGTAGGCCTCCTGTCAGACCAGCTCAGTTTCCAGCGCGTGGTTTTCAGGACGCTCCAGGACCTCGACGGGGTCATCCCAGCTTCCTCCTAGTAGTCATCAGCCGTTCGTGCAGAGCCAGTATGGCCCAGGGTGTTTCCATTGTCGTGAGGTAGGGCATCATAAGAAAGATTGCCCTTATCTTTATCAGCATGGTAGTAGTAGTTCTTTCCCTCGCCCTCCAGCGCCTATGCAGCAGCAGCCTCAGGGTGCCCCTTCAGGGTCTCAGCCAGCTAGAGGTGCACCACCATCTGGTAGAGGTCGGGGTCGTGGTTCAGGTGGTCCCTCCAGGGGTGGATCTCAGGGTGGTAGATCAGCTCAGCCGCAGAGACAGCTATATGCACTGCCGGCCAGGCAGGATGCCGAGGCATCACCAGCTGTTGTTACAAGTATTTTATCTGTTTGTAGTCGAGATGCATATTCTTTGGTGGATCCAGGATCTACATATTCATATGTATCTCCTTATTTTGCTTCAGGTTTTCATATTGATTATATGTGTCTTCGTGATCCATTTTATGTTTCTACTCCTATTGGAGATATTATCATTGTGGATCTAGTTTATCCAGCTTGTACCATATCTTTTGGGGGTCGTGAGACACTGGTAGATCTTCTAATCCTAGACATTGTTGATTTTGATGTCATTATTGGCATGGATTGGTTGGCGTCGCGCCATGCCACATTAGAATGTCATGCCAAGTCTCTTCAGTTGTCTCTTCCTTGTTCAGCACTGGTGGTGTGGCAGGGCTCTTATTTGCAAAACCCATGGGGCATGTTATTTCCTTCCTGAAGGCAAAGCGGATGATGGGTAAAGGGTGTTCAGCGTATCTTGCCATGGTTCGAGATACCACTGTTGATATTCCATCTCTTGATTCTGTTCCTGTCCTTAGGGAGTTCCCTGATGTGTTTCCAGATGATTTGCCAGGACTTCCTCCTGATCGAGAGATCGAGTTTGGCATTGATATAGTGCCAGGGACTCAGCCTATTTCTATCCCTCCTTATCGCATGGCCCCATTAGAGTTGAAGGAGCTGAAGGAGCAGTTGCAAGATTTGCTTGATAAGGGGTTCATTAGGCCGAGTATTTCTCCGTGGGGTGCTCCTGTTCTATTCGTGAAAAATAAAGATGGGACTATGCGGACATGTATTGATTATCGTCCGCTAAATAAGGTCACCATCACGAATAAGTATCCCTTGCCTCGTATTGATAATTTGTTTGATCAGTTGCAGGGTGCCAAATTCTTTTCTAAGATCGATCTGCGATCTGGTTATCATCAGCTAAAGATTCGTGAGTCAGATATCTCGAAGTCTGCTTTTAGGACTCGTTACGGCCATTATGTGTTCCTAGTTATGTCTTTTGGGCTGACTAATGCCCCTGCAGCCTTTATGGATCTCATGAACCGGGTGTTTAAGCCATTCCTTGATTCCTTTGTCATTGTCTTCATTGATGATATTCTTATTTATTCTCGTAGCCACGAGGAGCATGATTATCATCTGCGGATGGTTCTTCAGACCCTCCATGATCGTAAGTTGTATGCCAAGTTCTCGAAATATGAGTTTTGGCTTGATTCTGTGGCATTTTTGGGTCACGTGGTATCTAGTGATGGTATCAAGGTTGATCCGAAGAAGATTGAAGCAGTGCAGAAATGGCCTCGTCCTACCACTCCGACGGAGATTCGCAGCTTCCTTTGATTGGCAGGTTATTATCGGAGGTTTGTGGAGAAGTTCTCTACTATTGCAGCTCCCCTGACTCGCCTGACACAGAAGGGGGTTCAGTTTCGATGGTTCGATGAGTGTGAGGCAAGCTTCCAAAAGCTTAAGGCCTTATTGACTTCAGTTCCAGTGCTATCCCTTCCTTTGGGCACCGGTGGATTTGTAGTCTATTGTGATGCATCTCGTGTGGGCCTTGGTTGTGTTCTTATGCAGCACGGGAAGGTAATTGCTTATGCTTCCAGACAGTTGAAGCCGAATGAGAAGAATTATCCGACTCACGATTTAGAATTGGCAGCTGTGGTCTTTGCTTTGAAGATATGGAAGCAATTATCTTTATGGCGAGCCTTGTGAGGTGTATACGGATCATAAGAGTCTGCAGTATCTTCTCTCTTAGAAAGATCTTAACGGCCGACAATGGAGGTGGCTTGAATTGATTAAAGATTATGATCTCACTATCCGCTATCATCCTGGAAGGCGTACGTCGTAGCAGATGCTTTGAGCAGGAAGTCCATGGGCAGCATGGCTTTTCTTTATGCTGATATGAGACCATTGGCCCGAGAATTGCAGTCCCTTGGCGACTCTAGCGTGAGATTTCTTCTCCCAGACTCCAGTCTAGTCTTAGCATGTTTTGCAGCTCAGTCTTCCTTAGTCAATCAGATTAAGGGAAGACAATTCGAGGATCCTCATCTGCAGGAGTTGCGTGGTCGTGTCCTAAGTGGAGGAGTTCCCTCTTTCGAGCTTGATTCAGATGGAATTCTTCGGTTTAATGGTCGACTCTGTATTCCTGATGTTGGGGATTTGAGGCATTCAGTGCTCGGTGAAGCTCATAGCTCGCGTTATTCCATTCATCCTGGTATTACAAAAATGTATCAGGACCTCCGAGAGCTATACTGGTGGAAGGGGATGAAGAGAGATATATTTGATTATTTATCTCGTTACTTGAACTGTCAGCAGGTTAAGTTCGAGCACCGGAGACCAGCAGGGTTAGCTCAGGCATTGCCCATTCCCGAGTGGAAGTGGGAGCACATCACGATGGATTTTATAGTTGGTTTGCCAAAGACCCTGCGGCACCACGATTCAGTCTGGGTCATTGTCGACAGACTGACTAAATCACCTCACTTTATCCCTGTAAAGACTACTGATTCAGCTCAGAGATTGGCTCGGATTTTCATTGAGCAAGTGGTTAGGTTGCATGGTACACCTGTATCCATTATCTCAGATCGTGGTTCCTAGTTTACTTCTCAGTTCTGGCGGTCTTTTTAGAGAGAGTTGGGGACCTAGGTGCAGCTTAGCACAGCATTCCATCCTCAGACCGATGGTCAGTCCGAGCGGGTTATTCAAATTCTTGAGGATATGTTGAGAGCTTGTGCACTGGACTTCGGGGGTTACTGGGATGATCATTTGGCGTTAGCAGAGTTCTCTTATAATAATAGCTACCATTCTTCCATTCAGATGGCTCCATTTGAGGCCTTATATGGTCGTCGATGTCGTTCTCCTATTGGCTGGTTTGAGCCACGAGATGTCGAGGTGATGAGTTCAGATATGGTTTGTCAGACCCTTGATGTTGTTCGTGTTATTCAGGATCGTTTACGGACCGCCCAGAGTAGGCAGATTTCATATTCGAACCGGAGGAGCCGAGAGTTAGAGTTCGAGGTCGGGGACATGGTATTTCTGAAAGTGTCACCCATGCGAGGTGTAAAGAGATTTGGTAGGAAAGGAAAGCTTAGTCCCAGGTTCATTGGCCCTTTCCGTATCGAGAAGCATATTGGTAAGGTAGCTTATCGGCTCGACTTGCCAGCTTCTATACCAGTTCACCCAGTTTTCCATGTATCGATGCTCCGGAAGTGTATCTGAGATCCTTCTGAAGTAATCGAATTAGATCCTGCTCAGCTAGATGTGAACCTGGCTTACGAGGAGTTCCCAGTTGCTATATTAGCGCGTGATGTCCGGAAGCTTCGTTCGAAGCAGATTCTGATGGTTCGAGTGCGATGGAATAATCGTCCTCATGAGGAGGACACGTGGGAGCTTGAGTCCAGTATGCGTGAGAAATATTCTTACCTCTTCGACAATTAAGGTTCGATCTTGGTCTTTAAAGCCTAAAATCTCTTATCATTGTATATGATTTTGGTTTCGTAATAAATGTCATTGAAAATTGGTGTAAGCATTATGATTAGAGGTGTGAAATCTATTTTAGACTCTTGCTCGTTCGAGGATGAACGAGAGTCTAAGTGGAGGAGAATGAAACGACCTTAAGTAGTCGTTTCGGGAATTAGGATCCCGATTGATGTGCCGTCAATTTAAAAGCTTCGTAAGGACCATCCCGAATTGTCTGTAAAATTTGAGCTAAATTAGACCTCGTTTGGTAGGCGTCGGAAGAAGGTTTCAGTTTTCATTAACGATAAATCGTAAAAAAAAAAGGTTTTCGAGCACAATTTTGGCGAATGAGCTCCGATTCAAAATCTGAAAGCGTCGCTAGGTTCGTATGGTCATTTATGACATATGTGAATTTTTGAAGTGAGTTTCGAGGTTGTTCGGCTGATTTCGGCTAAAGTTCCGAAAGAATTAATAATTTGGTCCTTTTTCCTTTTAATTCGTATCTGGAGTTTCGGGAGTCCGATTTGAGATTTGCCTTGGCGAGTATGTTACATATATTTTGTATAACTTACTTGAAAAATTTGGAATCATTTCGACTTCTCTAGGGTTCCATTTTAATTTTAATCGTCGTAGCAAATTTATTAAAAAAAAATTAAATTACATTGTCGGTTAGCTAAGGGATTAAATCCCTTAGCATCAGCAATTGCATATACAGGCAGAAAACATACGAACAACATTAAGAAAGGAAAAGTTAGAAAAGAAAGAGGAAAAAAGGGAAAAAGAGGTAGAAAAATAGTGGAATTTCTACCCCAAATCTCCAGGTAATGATGTTAACTCATTATCTTAGCTTATTACGTATGTTTGAATATATTTTTACCGTAAAAATGGGGATATTAGACATCGCCCTAATGACTTAAATTGATAGTTCAAAGGGTCAATTGGACCCCGATGATGGAAATGATTATATATTCGTACTCAGTGAGTTATGGGCAACATATAAATGTAATTTATTTAGGGTTGGTTATGGAACTTTGAACCCTGTACATATGCGTGGCCTGCGTATTGCGTATGCGAATAGGGTATTAGGTTCCTAACTGGATTGCCCTAAGACATAAGGAATGAAGCCTTTAGCTTTATTTGATATAATTTTTCTGCATATTGAATAGAGCGGGATCGTTTGACAGTTAATCCAAAGGAAAAAGCAGTTGTTGAGTAGCAGGGCTAGCATTGGAATATGGTAAGTGACTATATCCATTTTTTTGGAGGCATCTGGCCTTGTGGATTTTCTACCACGTGTTCTTTACGTGTGTAGCTGCCGATAGGCGTACTCATTACGCCTTAGCTTTGAATTTACGTTGTATATTATATGTTATGTCCTGTTTATGGTATTGCATTGAGTATCTGAGCATTGTACTCTGGCTGTCATTACAGCATATACTTCTCGATAATCGATAAGAGTCCCGAGCCGGTGAAGGGTCATTACTGCATATACTTCCCGGTAGTCGATGAGAGTCCCGCGCCGGTGAAAGATCATTATTGTATATATCTCCTGGTAGATGATGAGAGTCCCGCGCCGGAGATAGATTTTTGGCACATGTGACCCCATTGCATCATGACACATCATTGCATATCTTTATATGCATTTTTTTTAGCTGTATAGATTTATTGCATTAATTATCCGTGAATGATTTACCTGGTTGACTGCTATGGCTTCTGTTTCCCTGACTAGCGTATCTAGTTTTCGAGGTTGCTAGTTTGTCCTCACTTATTGAGTCCTTATGACTCACCCCCTATTTGTTCTTGTGTTTTCTTTTCGTTCGGCACATTCTGCTCCAGGACCCAGCCAGCCGCGTCGTGATTAAGGAGTAGTACGTTTCAGCTGTCTACGGTGAGCCATCTTGTTCATTGCGGCCACCAACTCCAGATATTACAGTTTTCCTTACTTTTGCTCCCTTCTGGAGGTGTGTATATCTTTTGGTCTTCTTAGATGTCTGATCTGGAAACCTTTAAAAATGTGTCTTCTGGGTAGTTATTTGTATTATTTAGACAGCTTGTATGTTTGTCTATCCTTGAGAGTTATCTTATGTTGTTAAAGTTTGGTTCATTTTCATTTCAAGGTAATTCTTCACAATTTATATCGATTCAGTCAATAGGATTCGCCCGACAGGTTTAGGGGAGGTGGTCGGGTGCCCGCACGGCCTAACTGAGAATTCAAGTCGTGTCATTATGTCTCTACAGAACTCAGAGGATGTGTCATCTCTTTGACATTGCAGCATAACAAGGGACATGGAGCATGTTTTGCAGCATCAGCTGAGGACAATGGGAAAGTAAAAGAAAAACTTAACACTGTGGATAGCACCAAAAACCATTTGACTATGGAAAATGTTCCTACCATCTTTTAAGTTAAATGTACAATGAAAGGTAATCTAAGAAGTCGTAAAAAGATGTATGTATCAATACCTCCTTAGTTTATTCGTATGGAAACTAAATGTAGTTTCTTTTCTTTATATTGAATGTGCACGTTGGGCCCGTGCTAGTCTTTTCCTATAATAACAACTAATTTTAGGATAGACTTTCACAGTCCAAATCTTCTCACACACGTTTCTTACTCTTTACTTTTTTATGTGCTTTTGATAAGATAAAAATCTATAGCATATTAAATCATTTTGTTAGCACATCCATTTTCTATTCCCTCTTTCCTGACATTAATGTAAAATCTATTTTCTTAATGTGATTTGTTTTGTTTTGCTTCTTTAGCTTTATGTTTGTTATATAGTATTGCGTTCTCAATATTTTTAGTTCAGTATGGATGGTAACAGGTTGGTGCATGGACAGATGATTTAAGGACACTGAAAAAGGAACGTGTGGGAGTTGAACTGGTATTACGTAACCTGATGAAATAATGTTAGAGATAAAATTGACTTTATAATTTTCTTTTTTTAAATTTCTAGTTTACTATTTTTTAGAAAAATGAAGAGTTCCGATCCAAGGAAATGGAAGCCAAGGTAAAATTGGTGTCCTATTAAATGGTGTAGTAAAATAATGACAATTGTTATTATGATTATCTATTTAGTAAATCATTTTTAGCATATTTTATTTGAAAATTATGTCAACTATTTTTAGACATAGATGAAAGATTATTATCCACTGGCTTTGCTCTATATAACATTTTTGAGACTAAGCATATTTCTTCTTCTTCTTTTTCTTTTTTTTTTTTGGTAGAAAGAAAGATAAAGAAATAAGGAAAGAAAGGAGAAAAAAGAAGTAAGGAGATAAGCGCGAAGGTAAGAAATATAAGAGCATGTTTGGCCAAGCTTCTAGGGAGCCAGAAGTGTTTATTTTTCCCAAAACGTGCATATTTTAAAATTTTGGGGTGTTTGGCCAAGCTTCTAGGGAAAAATAAGTGCTTTTGAGTGGCGGAAAAAACTATTTTTCTGCTGTGGAAAAGAAGCTGAAAAAGTAGTTTCTTGAAAAAATAAGTGCTTTTGATTATTTGGGACAAGAATACCCATTTCAAACTTTCATATTTAATCAAATTAATATTATTATATATTTATTTTCGTAATTTGATAATTTTTTTAAATATTGGTCAAACACATATTAATAACAAAATCACTTCTCTAAGATTTGGCTAAATACAAATTGCTTATCTCACAAATCACTTATTTGACAAGCACTTTTGATAAAAAAATACTTCTCAAAATAAGCTGATTTTGACATCTTAGCCAAACAGGCTCTAAGTTGGAAGATAGTCAAGATACAACTAATTGATAACGTCACTGACAACTTTATTGCAATTTATTTCCCTTTTTAATCTTCTTTAAATTTCGAAATCTATTTTTATAAAGTACATTAGAAATTTTTTATGATTGAGATTTTCAATACCTTGCCATTCATTCAACTCTCTGAGTGTTATTACAGGTAATATATACTCTATTATTGAGCTTTGAGTAAGTTACAAGTTTTAAGTCAATGAAAGTAGAGATATACAAGAAGAGAGCAAAGGAACATCCCCGGATTCCCTATATTTTCACAATATTGTGTTTCTCATTTTCAATTATTTTTATATTTTTATCCTTCTCATTCAAGTTAAGCTATTTGATTTAAATATGTTATTTCATTTGTAACTCCATACATTTTTAATAGATTTTTTTTGTCAAAGATTTTAATGTAGAATGTTAAAAAGAATTATTAAAAGATGTTTTCTTAATAGAAATTGATACTCTTTTACAATTCATTACACAAAAATTAAATTGTGCTTTTAACTTTTTTTTCTCTACCGCGTAATGCGCAAGCGTTTATACTAGTTTAGTAGTAAAAGATGGTCTTGACTTGTTTAACCACATTATCGAAAAGATAAAAGTTGCTATTGCTTATATTTTTAGAACAAAAAGCCATGATAGAAAAACAGAATGGTAAAGAAAATGTATAGAATTAAATATGCCTATTAGGAGAGTCCCAAAGAAAGTAGAGAGAAAAGAGGGGAAAGGTCCCCATAAGTCTCAATAGAAGGATAGAGGACAAGACCAAGTCAAAGGGTAATTAGTTTAAGTGAGGGTTGAAGTGTATTGTTTAAAAACTTGTGGGTACAATTAAAAGTTTTTATATTTACGAAAACACCCCACTTTTCAAAAAAATTCAAAAGTTTCATTTCCCCCTTCCCACCCACTTTTACACTCTCTTTCCTTGTTCAAATCATTTCAAATTTTATTTCTCTCTCTCTCTCTTCTCTTCTTTCTTCCTCTTTTTTCTTTTTCCTTTTCATTCTTTCTTCTAAATTTCTTTTCAAATTTCATTTTATCACCATCTATGTTATTTTTCTTTCTTCTTTTTCGTATACATTTTGTTTCTTCTTCATCCCCGTTTTATCCTTTTTCATTTTTTTATAGTCATTTTATACATCTTTTCAGATGTGTAAACATATTTTCTTTATGTTTATACACTTTTGAAGATGTTTTCACGGCTGAAAAAAGTGTGTACACATCTCTTCATATGTGTACACATATTATTATATGTGTATACATATAACGAGATGTGTAACTCTTTTATCATATATATGTGTACACATATATTATATGTGCACATATAATAATATGTGCGCACATATAATATATGTGTACACATATATTATATATGCATGTGCACACATCTCATCAGTAATATGCGTACACATCTCGACTGATGTGTACACATCTTTTTATTAGAGTGGTGTAGGGTGGTGGGTGGTGGTGGAGGGTGGTAGAAGGTGAAGGTGGTGGTGGAGGGTAATAGAAGGTGGTGGTGGGTAGTGGAGGGTGGCAGAAGGTGGCGGTGAGTGGTGGAGGGTCGTGGTGGAATGGGGGATGGGCGGGGTGGGGGGCCGGGTGGGGGCTAAGGGGTCGATGGGGTGGGTGATGAGATGTGGGAGTTTTGTATAAATAAAAAACCTTGATGGGCTTTTAAAATGTTAGTCATTAGTACTAATTTTAAAAGTGTACCTCTCACCCATTTTTCAAGACTTGAGTCCCTTATAACTAATAAAAGATTTGGGAGTCCTTCTCACCCAAAAATCCCAAGAAAGTATGTACTAGATGGAACGCTTTATATGAAGTATTGAGTGTTTCTTATTATTATAGAGAACCTATTTCACAAATGTTTAATAAGCATGTTATGGAAATCTATCACCTTAAAGATGAAGATTGGAACCTTGTTCATCATCTCCTTCAGTTTTTATAAAAATTTTATCATGCTACTTTAGAATTTTCTGGACAATATTATCCAACTGTTCGTACCATGTTAAATTATATCATTGGAATTTCGTAGTTGTTGAAAGAATATAAGTATATAAAATTCTTGTAACACTAATGATTAAAATATTTAGAAATTATTTTTTTCCTATTCCTCCTCTTTTTTACATTACTTCTGTGTTGCATCCTGCTTTTAAACGTAAGTTAACTGAACGACTTATTAAAGAAATATATGAAAATTTAGAAATTACTACTGCTGAAATTGAGACTCATGAATTACTAAATGTAGAAGAGGAGTGTACTAAAGTTTTTGCAGATACCATAATTGTTTATGCAAAGTATAGAGCTTGGTCAGACGGTGCTATACCAACTGCACCAATATAGTCCACCGGTGAAAGTTCTTCTCAAATAAGCGAAAGACCATCGGGGATGAGTACTTTTAGCAGACTTGATGAAAGGTTGCTAGAAGAAGAGGATGAGTACGAGGAGCAATACAACGAATTCCAAGTTTATTTACTTCAATATCCAAAGAAACTTAAAGATTTTGGAAGTCATCAATTGTTAGATTACTGGATGTTTCAAGAACCACAATTTCCAACTCTTTAAAAAATGGCCCGGGATATATTAACAACTCAAGCTTCATCAGTTGCCTCGGAAAGCGCTTTAGCCAAGGAAGATTACAAATCGGAGATCATAGATATTCAGCGAAGGAAGAGTCAATGGAGACAATATTTTTATTTAGGGATTGGATCAGAGTCGAGCGAAGAAACTTTGGACTACCAGAAGATAAGAGACAGGAAATATCTTGAACAAATTTTAAACGACGGAAGCAAAGGGAGTCAAACTGGCAATGACGAAGAAGAAGAAGAAGAAGAAGAAGAAGAAGAAGAAGAAGAAGAAGAAGAAGAAGAACCAGCACGACAAGCACCAATTCCTAAAGAAAAGCCTATGGCTATCCTCAAAAGATTAGCCAATAAATTTTTAAAAAATGTAATTTTCTAAGTTAGAAATTTGAAATTACAAGTTTGAAATAATATTAAAAGTTTGTATATGTACTTTGCACCTTTTATATTTTTAACAACTATCAATAAAATTACTCCAAATCTTTGAATTCCATCACAACTCTTGTATTTTTATTTCCTTTAATCTGTTCTTTGCACAAAAATACTACAAGCAATTTACTAGTATTTAAATTAATTCAAAGTTTGAATCTAATTTCAAAGTTTGAATCTAATTTCAAAGTTTAAAATTAATTCAAAGTTTGAAAAAATATTAAAAGTTTTTAATTCTAAGTTTGAACATTGAAATAAACTAAACATTTCAAATATATATAAAAGGTTTGTAATAATTTGTTGTTATATTTTCATAATTTACAAATTACCTATAACTTAAAATGAAAAAAAAGGAATAAAAATCAAAAAATTAAATAAAATATAAATCATCTAACCGGACCGGGCCAGAACCGGACCGGAATTTGAAAATGACATAGGCGGTGCACTTTGAACTATACTCGTTAGCCAACGGCCAAAAACGGCTATATTTGCCTCCCCACCCTTCCTAACGCCCCCATACCTCCCCAACCTATTTTTATCTATAAATACTCTATTATTTCATCAATTATATCACAATTCATCATTTTCTATCTATTTCTATTCAAAATTACTATCAAAGGCTATTTTCTAAATTTCTATTAAAAAATCATAATGGCTGAAAATCAACCTGTTGGTCCTAGTCAAAGTGAACGTGCGGAGCGACGACATCGATCTGAAGTGGGGAAATTTATTATGAAAAATACTGATACTCATAAAGCTAAATGTACACTTTGTGGGAAAGAGTGGCAACTTTACAGTGGTGCTCCTGGTGGAGGGATGATGAAGTTTAGGTGCCCCTTACAAAAACAACATAATGCAGAATGGGGTGCTCGGCAAAGGGGCATTTATCTACGACGCTGAAGAACTAGTTAAAGGAATATCTATTTAATTTTCAATTTTCTAGTTTTTCTTTTCAACTATGTATTTCTCAAATGTTCAATAAAGATTTTGTCTTTCTTTTTCAAATTCAATGTTTGTTTGCTTTACATTATCTTAAAATAATTTTTTATAACTCTTCTATTTTAATTTTCTTTGTATTTGTCTTAACAAAAACAAAAAAATATTAAAATACTACGAAATCGGCTGGACCGAACCAGTTCGGAGTGGAAAAACTGGTCTAGCCGGTACCGATGTCGATCTCGACCCGGCCCCCTATTTTTGTTGCGGATGAACCGGACTGGATTGGCCAGTTTCGGGCGGCACCTATAACGGACCGGACCGGAACCGGTAAAAAAATTGGTCCCCGGACCAGGCCACTAGACATGCTTATTTGAAATTATTAAAGTCACTCATCAATGTTGTGCCATAGTCTCCAAACATATGTCTAAAACGGTGGATGATCCGTGCACATTTTGAAATCTCTTGTGCTATTGGAGGAATAAGCTTTCACAAAGCTCTATGTGATCTTAGAGCTATTCCTAATCTTATAGCTTATGCCGCGTACAAGACATTGGGGCAAGAGAGCCCATGACCTACTTCTATGAAGTTGCAAATGGCTGAGCGAACAATGAAGATGCCTATTGGATTTATGGATGACGTGTTTGTTAGAGTTGATCGCTTTGTGTTCCTGGTGGATTCAAGATATTGGTTTGTGTCGTGGACTTTGAACTCTCAATTATTCTTGGTCGGCCTTTCTTGGCCATCGGGAGAGTTTTATGTGATGTAGAGAGAGGTGTATTTTCAAATCGTTGAAACAAGCAATGGAGAAGAGGCTAATTGTTCTTATGTTGATGTTGTAATGGATGCCTTAGTAAAAAAAGACTGTGTTATGATTAATCAAGAAGATTCATTGACTCCTGTGATACGGAATATGGACATCGATGATGAGGAGAGCGTCGATGAATGTGTGTTTGCAATAGAAGGGTTGGGGATTCCTCCCTATGCCCCCAAGAGAATTTCTCTTGATCTTGAAAATCTCCAAACACATACCACAAGACCATCTATTGAAGATCCTCCAATTGAAGGTTTTGCTTTCACATTTGAGATATGCATTCCTTGGGATTGCAAATTATTGTTTCTTCACATTTATCGAGGGAGCAAGAGGAAAAACTTGTGGGTGTAGTGAAGAAGAGAATTCTAGCTATTTGGTGGACCTTGGTAGATATTCGAGATATTGATAAAGGAATGTGTCAACACAAGATTATCCTTGAAGATGATTGTAAACCATTCGTTGAGCATAAAAAGATATTGAATCCGCAATGCAAGAGGTTGTGAAGAAAGAAGTGATAAAGTGGTTGGATGCCAGATTCATCATTACTCTTTCAGATGGTAAATGGATCTCCCTCGTGCGATCCATAGTAATGAATGAGAAAGAAAAAGCCATTCCTACAAGCCATTACTCTTTCAGAGAGTTTGTATAGACTATCACAATTAATAATGCACCCGAAAAGATCATTTTTCTTTGCCCTTTATTGATCAAATGCTTGATCGATTGGCGGGCAAAGCATGTTATTATTTTCTTGATGTATATTCCTGGTACAGTCAATTCACTATAGGCCCGGTGGACCAAGACAAGACAACTTTTACTTGTCCATATGACACTTTTACCTTTAGAAAGATGTCTTTTGGTTTGTGCAACGCTCCTGCTACTTTCCAAAGGTGCATGCTTTCCTTATTTCTTGAGATGGTTGAGGATTTTCTAGAAGTTTTGTGGAAAATTTCTACGTTATTGGATGTTATTTTTTTTTTTTTACAATTTCTTGGAGAATCTTGATAGAGTGTTGGTTCGTTGTAAATAAATCAAACTGGAGCTTAATTGGAAAAAAATGTCATTTCCTAGTTAAAGAATGTATTGTCTTAGGCCACAAAGTTTCAAGAAAATGAATTGAAGTTGTTCAAGCAAATATTGATGTGATCTCCCAATTGTCACCTTCAAAAACAGTGAATTGAGAAGCTTCCTAGGCCATGCGGGTTTCTATTGAAGATTTGTCAAAGATTTCTCAAAGATAGTTAACCTGCTATGAAAATTATTTGATAAGGATGCCATGTTTATATTTGATGATGTGTGTTTAAGTGCTTTCAAATAACTGAAAAGAAGGTTGACTACCAATTATTTTAATTCAAGAATGGGACTTCCCTTTTGAAGTGATGTGCAATACTAGTGATATGGAACTAGGTGCTGTTTTGGGTCAATGGATGGATAAGTGTTTCACTCAATTTACTATGTAAGCAAGACTATGAATGGGGCTCAACTTAACTATACCATCATGGAAAAGGTGTTTCTTGCGGTTGTAATTGCATTTGAAAACTTTAGATCTTACTTGATTGGATCCAAGATGGTAGTTCATACGGACCGTTCCGCTATTCGATACTTGATAAGCAAAGAGGGTTGCAAGAAAAGCTATATTCGGTGGATTTTGTTACTCGAAGAATTTGATTTTGAAGTGAAGGAACGAAAGAGAACTAAAAATTAAGCGGTAGGCCACTTGTCTCGTTTGGAGGAGGAGGGATGGCCACAAGAAATTTCTGACATCAAGGACTTATTCACCGATGAAAGGATATTGACCATGTTGTGAGAGAAAATCCCTTAGTATGTGGATTTGGATAATTATGAGGCTTGTGTTGTAGTTCCAGAAGACTTCAGTTACAATCAAAAGAAGAAATTAGCGAAGGATGCAAGACGTTACTGTTAAGATGAATCGTACCTCTTCCGAATTTGTGTGAATTTTATTATATTAAGATGTGTAGCCGAGTCAAAGAAAAGGAAGATCTTAGAAGTATATCAATCTTCTCCTTATGGAGGGCATCATGGCAGTGTTATGATGGATGTTGATACCCAATTTTATCCCACCAGTATTTATTATTTTAAATGTGACTGTATTTGAGTTGAAAATGCCAAAATAATTTTGTCACATCAGATACACTGACAAATTATTTTACTAAATAGTTAAATATTTTCAAGACTTCATATCATAGACGTTTTTAACGACTAAATTATTTAAGAGCTCAATTACAAACATGTGCAACAATGAGTTGGCATTTATGTAATTATTATACTACACTGACACGGGTTGAGTTTAAATATATGAAATATTGGTCAGCTATTTAAAATTCATACTATTTACTTAAATTAAAATTTTAAATATCTTTTGTTATTATTTTTACAAGTTTTTGGCATTTTTAGTCAATTTAGAAGCCATTTAAACTGATGTATACACGTGTCATCCATATGGACAAGATCAAGCCAATCACAGGCTGCCCACCCAACATTTTCAGCCAACACACACACAACTTTTAGACACCTAAGCCCCTACATGGCACAATCTGAGCCGTTGATGCCTTGATCCAATGGTTGAGGTGTAAATTCCCTTTTTTATTTACACCTCAGCCCCAAAACCCTACATTTCCTCCTTCACCCCGCCGACTTCCTCTCTCCTCTCCTCTCTCCTCTAGCCTCTCCACTTTATCCGGCTGTTTCCGGCCAATTCCACCGGAAAAACTCCCTATAAACTACTGTGTCAGCAAATATATGACACAAATTATTACAGGAATCGAGTCCAGCTGGCGAGACTAGACTTATCCTACATGTCACCGGACACACTGGATAAATGCATGTTCTACGAGTTACGACCATTTAGGAGGTACGGGCATAGAACGTATGGCATATATCTTACCGCTTTAGGGTTACAGTCTCCTAGTTAGGGTTTCATATATACCACCACCTTGAGTTTATAGGCCCATGAGCCTCATTAGTCTTTGTATTTTACCATAATTAGGACTCGGTATCCACTACTATAAATACCCCTCCTTACATTGTATTGCACATCAATCAATTCACCACTGGATCCGACTATTCTCAAGGAATAAAAATGACACGACCCAGAATCCGGTCAGGCCGTGCGGGCACCCGACATCCTCCCCTAGACCCGTCGGGCGAACCCTTACCAATTAAATTAGGAAAATAAATATAACAATTCATAAAAAAGAGCAAGACTTAAAACAGAAATATAGATATACTGATACCTCTAAGCTATACAAAAAAATTACCGCTCACTACCCAACATACTAGGTTTAGGGTTATCCAGACTAGACATCTAAGAGTAAAAAAGAAGACAGATACCTCCTGAAGGGAGCAGAAGGCAACTGAAATAATAAATAATAAACTGGTGGCCATCCGGAATAAAGCTGGCTCACCCTGACAGCTGAAGTCGTCTTCGCTACTGAACAACGTGGCGAACCCAATCCTGGAGCGAACCTGCCGAAACGAAATAGATAGACAAGAAACAAACAACAAACAAGGGTGAGTCAAAAGGACTCAATAAGTGGGGCAGACTAGCCACCTCAAAGAATAGGATAGCTAGCCAAGGAGAAAAGAAACAGATAAACTCAATTTCTCTTATTTAAATTACAAAAAGGCAGAGTCAGATAATAACTAGAAACATGTATGAAACCTTAAACTCAGCCAGGAATACGAGCCAGAAACATATCAACAAATAAGCAATGCACGTATGAGCAGAACAGTAGTTATGTACCACAAGTCTACGCAATGGTATGAAAATAAAATGAAATGAGATGAAATGAAATGAAATGAAATCTAATGCAAAGGGTCATATGTGCCCGTCCTCCCATCTCGAAGCTGAATACTCCTGCATTCGAGGGGAATCCAATTTGATAACCAACTGGAGCGGAATACTCCTGCTCCTGGGGCGGAATACTCCTGCACCCGATATAATATAAACCAGAGGCGGAATACTCCTGCACTCTCTTGGGGCGGAATACTCCTGCACCCGATATAATACAATGGAGCGGAATACTCCTGCTCCTGGGGCGGAATACTCCTGCCCTCAATATGATACAATGGAGCGGAATACTCCTGCATTCGAGGGGAATCCAATCTGATAACCAACTGGAGCGGAATACTCTGCTCCTGGGGCGGAATACTCCTGCACCCGATATAATATAAACCAGAGGCGGAATACTCCTGCACTCTCTTGGGGCGGATTACTCCTGCACCCGATATAATACAATGGAGCGGAATACTCCTGCTCCTGGGGCGAAATACTCCTGCCCTCAATATGATACAATGGAGCGGAATACTCCTGCTCCTGGGGCGGAATACTCCTGCCCTCAATATGATATGCAATGTAATGCAAATGAATGACATATAATGCATATGAATGCAATGTGATGCAATAATAACCTTTCACCGGCGCGGGACTCTCATCGACAGCCGGGAAGTAGATGCCAACTTACAGCCAGGGTACAATACTCAGATCCTCATTGCAATACTAACAATAGGACATAACATATAATATACAATGTAAATCCAACGCTAAGGCATAATGAGTACGCCTATCGGCAGCTACACACATAAGGAACACGTGGTAGAAAATCCACGAGGCCAGGTGCCTCCAAAGAAATGGACATAAACACTTACCTTGTTACAAAGTTAGCACAATTACTCAACAACCGCTTTGTCCTTTGATTTCATTGCCAAACGATCCCACTCTATTCAATAAGCAGAAAAATATATCAAATTAGGCTAAAGGCTTCATTCCTCACATCTTAGGGCAATCCAGGTAGGAACCTGATACCCTATTCGCATACGCAATACGCAGGCCAGACATATATACAGGGTTTAAGGCCACATAACCAAACCCCAAATAAATTACATTTATAAGTTGCCCATAACTCACTAAGTACGAATATATAATCAATTTCATTATCGGGGTCCATTTGACCCTTCAAACTATTAATTGAACTTATTAGGACGATGTCTAATATCTTAATTTCTACCGTCAAAATATATTTAAATACACGTAATAAACTCAAATACTATATTAGGATCATTACCTGAATGTTCTGGGGTGAAAATACTATTTTTCTCCGGCCTCTTTTCTCATTTTCTGGCAATTTTTCCATTTCTTTGCTTTCGTTCCCGTTTCTGTAATGTTTCGTTCCATTTCGTTTCTGTAAAATAGATAAGGGCACCACCCATGGTCACTTGCTCACCTAGCATTTTCTTTCTTTTTTTTTTGTCTTTTTGTGTTTTGCGTTTTGTCTTCTTTTTTTCTTTAAAATTCGCTGCTACGGCAAAAATTAAAACGGTACCCTACGATATTCGAAATAATCTCAACTTTTGGATACGAGTTATACAAAATATATGTAACATACTCGCGAAGACAGATCTCAAATCGGACTCTCGAAACTCAAGATGCGAATTTAAATGAAAAGAAGTCAAATTATTTAACTTTCGGCATTTTTGCGGAAACTAGCCGAACAATATCGAAATTCGCTTGCGAAAGTTCATAAAAGTCACAAATAATCATACGAACCTAACGGCGCTTTCGGATTTCGAATCGGAGCTCATTCGCCCAAAACCGAGCTCAAAGATCTCTTTTTAATATTTATTGCCAATAAAAACTGATACCTTCTTCCGATGCCTACCAAACGAGGTCTGATTTAGCTCAAATTTTACAGACAGGTCCTAATGGACATTACAAATATTTTAAAATTATCGGCACGCCAGTCGGAGTCCTAACTTCCGAAACGACTGACCGAGGTCGTTTCATTCTCCTCCACTTAAACTCTCGTTCGTCCTCGAACGAGCCTAAGTATAAAGCAAGATTCACGCTGATAACAAAAGAATTTGCACGACCTTCATAAACTATCCCACAGAATTTATCCCTCATGATTACAGAAATAAAACTATAACACGAACACCGAACTCTTTGAATAAAATATATCTGGATAATATGATAACACCATTGCCCGAATTATTCTGACTAAGATGATCCTTCCTCGATCACGAGAGGAGAGTTCTACATTTTTGAAATGAAGATACACAGAACTTTGAATGGGTTAACATGATTAAGTCGATAATCACCTCTTCAATATACCTTTAACTCTAAATTTCCATGAAGTAAAACAGCGTCAGTATGAGGATCCACTTCTAGTTGAATACAGACAGATAGCCAGAAGAAAACCGGAGTCACCATACAGGATTACTACTGACAGTGTTCTCATGTATAAAGATAGACTTTGTGTTCCTGATGTTGCAGATTTACATGGACAGATTATGATAGAGGCACATTATTCCAAATACACTGTTCATCCAAGTTCGACTAAGATATACCATGATCTTAAGAAGATTTATTGGTGGGACGGAATGAAGTGTGACATAGCAGAATTTGTGGCTCAGTGTTCTAATTGTCAACAAGTTAAAGTCGTGTCATCTTTCCAGACTTTATGCTTTCAGCAGATAGGTACGTATATACGATCAGGTCGCCAGCTTATCTCTATCATTAATAGATTATTAGCTGGTTTAGCAATGATCGACACTCATTGCAGATTTCTATCGTGGCCTTACTTTGGGTCGTGAAAAAAAGTGGTATCAACACCTCAGAGATTTAATATTACCATTCAGTATTTGGAGGAAGACTCCTCCACTTAAAGCACAAACTCATGCATCCATTTGAATAGGAATAACCATCCTCGCGCAGTCTGCTGGACTAAAGAAGATTTAGCTAAAAGCTGAACGTAGGCAGACCTAAGCTACCAACTACCCTTTCGAGTTGCCAAACAGCTGCAACTCTCAAGTTCACAACTCCATACCTTTGCCGTAAACACCACCGCCTGATGGATGGTACTTCTATATAAAAATTTCGGCAGAGTTTCCCCTGAAACTGGATGATCCGCAAAAACAGAACCAGCACTATACTATACATGGGAATGGGTACCCGGATAAACTGATAACATAAACATGTTAAGCGGATAACAAGATGAGACAACTGGATGACATAACAAATCCGCAGATAGAATGTCTGGACAGCACCACTGTCCTGATTTTTAACCTAAACAATAATATACTTACCCGGTTACCTTGACATGCACTCTGGCTCAACACAGGGAACATCACAATAGGTTACTGATCGCCTAAGCTCACTAGTGCCGAACAAAGAAGAGATGGCAATGGACTGAGGATAGAAATAATTAGAGCTTCAGGAAGCTCATCTTTTTATTTGTTTGGCTCCCAGAGCTACACTACTTCCGCGTCAGGCGAGCCAAAAATCGCAATTGAAGAGATAGACATTAAATAAGCTTTATGGAAAAACATCCATACCAATTTTAACCTTCCAATAAGAAGGAAATTCTGACAATTTACCATAAACCCTTTTATAACCCAGATAAGCTCATGGGATAACATGACTCTACAAACATCTTGAACCATGGAAGACACATAGATCAAATATTACTTACTAACCACTTTATACCGGAAGAAACGATAACACTTTCTGATTGTGACGAATTGGGATCTCATTATCCTACCAACACGAAATTCCGAGAAGAGAGGTAAACTCTTTTGACATAATAACAGAAGGTGGAACAACAAGATGCCAGGCAGACTATACCGACACTTACTGCCAAATCTCTCACATTTAAACCAGATCAACTAGTAGGGTCTCATAAATGCCAGGAATAAATCGTATCAGAAACTCACCCCTCAACCGCAACCGATTCTTAATAGAAATGCCATCCCAGGAAACTCTGGAAATATGATAACACAATCACTTCCAAATCGATCGGATGAATCAAAGCTTACACACCTACGAGTGAGTTAGAAATACTTGGGTGTACTACATCGGATACCTCAGCATCCTGCCAGACTGGCAGTTCATTGAACTGCCCCGGCGGCTGAGCTAAGCCGCTACACTGATAATTACCTTCTGAAGAATAATTGCCACCACGCTCTCAACCTTTACTGGATCGTGGAATTTCTCTGGTTGATTGAGATCTAAATAAAATCCCCTCCGACTGTGCAGGTGCCTGACGAGAGAAAAGACGACTGCCTACCTGTTGGAGTAACAGAAAACTCTTTAAAGGATAGCCAGACTCATGACAATAATACCACATTTTCGCTGAAAAATGGAAGCTGGAAAGATTGTTAATAGCTCTAAAGAGAAGACTGAATCTGATCTTGATGAGCTACTGGCGCACTCTAAGAATCAAGTGATACAAGCTGAGATAACCTGGAAGGTGACCTCCAAAAATAATCAGAACTTTTACCTCCAAATGAGGTACCATGGTTACCCACCAGGGCCGTGGGATCTCTTACTTTCCCGCTCTAACTTATGGTATGCCTTGAACCTTCGGACAATATTAACAACGACATCAAATGAAGTCCCAATCTCAATTTCTCGAGCCATCCGGGATCTCAAGGAAGGAGAAAGGTCAGCAATAAATTTTTGAATCTCTGAAAAGGCTCATAGACTAGTTCTAATGCATATTCAGCCATCCTATAGAATTCAATCTTATATTCTGAAACCAACAGGCTAACCAACAGGCTAACCGACAGGCTAACCTGTCAAATCCACTCGAACTGGTAACACTTTTCATCTCGTTCGCTACTCGAAAGGAACTTTTCAACGAATCTAGAAGAAAATCGAATCAAGTTAACTAATAAGAGAGCGGCCCACAAATTCAAGGCTGGACCCTGAAACTGGAAAGATGAATAGTCAACACCATACCGCTCGATATAATCAAGAGCCTGAAGGATACGCTGACATCATTTTATTTTAAAAAGAGTCAAGAGGTTTATCTGATGCATTGCTTAAGAATATCGGAAGGTTCGACCGCGTAAAATAATGCAACTTCTTCGGACACTCGGACCGAACTGATACCTCGGCTGGCTAACAAGTCAGAACAATCAGAGGTACAACACATACTACCTCCGGAATATAATTTACTGCAGCAATATTAAGAACAAAAAAAAAAGGAGCTCCCTGAGATCGAACGTCTGCACATGCGGAATCCTGATAGGCTGCCCAGCGAATAATAGGTTCTTACGGTATCTGCGTCTTCAAGATTCTCGTAAAGCATCATAGAGAGCCAAGGGAACTGCAAGGCACTGCTCCCTTGCCCATCACGAGCTCGTACAGCTGGGACCTCCGTAACTAGATCGTCAGCACAATCAAAACTTTCGGGGCTTCGTCAGTGCTAGCCCCAGGCTAGACTGCTTCGTCTTGAACTCGTATCGTTTGCTGATTTGTCGCACGAGGGTTCACATTTACCACGAAGGAATTAACGAAAATACTTTTGCATCCTAGAACGACGCACGATTAGAAAGAAGGAAGTGAAACTTCCTAAATGCCATCATAGCCCCTCGTAGATAAGTACGGACGTCTACGTACCCATCATCGAGACTCTACTAGACACTGTCTTAGTCTGGATATAGTCAGAATCGGGCTCTGATACCAACTGACACGACCCAGAATCCGGTCAGGCCGTGCGGGCACCCGACATCCTCCCCTAGACCCGTCGGGCGAACCCTTACCAATTAAATTAGGAAAATAAATATAACAATTCATAAATAAGAGCAAGACTTAAAACAGAAATATAGACATACTGATACCTCTAAGCTGTACAAAAAAATTACCGCTCACTACCCAACATACTAGGTTTAGGGTTATCCAGACTAGACATCTAAGAGTAAAAAAGAAGACAGATACCTCCTGAAGGGAGCAGAAGGCAACTGAAATAATAAATAATAAACTGGTGGCCATCCGGAATAAAGCTGGCTCACCCTGACAGCTGAAGTCGTCTTCGCTACTGAACAACGTGGCGAACCCAATCCTGGAGCGAACCTGCCGAAACGAAATAGATAGACAAGAAACAAACAACAAACAAGGGTGAGTCAAAAGGACTCAATAAGTGGGGCAGACTAGCCACTTCAAAGAATAGGATAGCTAGCCAGGGAGAAAAGAAACAGATAAACCCAATTTCTCTTATTTAAATTACAAAAAGGCAGAGTTAGATAATAACTAGAAACATGTATGAAACCTTAAACTCAGCCAGGAATACGAGCCAGAAACATATCAACAAATAAGCAATGCACGTATGAGCAGAACAGTAGTTATGTACCACAAGTCTACGCAATGGTATGAAAATGAAATGAAATGAGATGAAATGAAATGAAATGAAATGAAATGAAATCTAATGCAAAGGGTCATATGTGCCCGTCCTCCCATCTCGAAGCGGAATACTCCTGCATTCGAGGGGAATCCAATCTGATAACCAACTGGAGCGGAATACTCCTGCTCCTGAGGCGGAATACTCCTGCACCCGATATAATATAAACCAGAGGCGGAATACTCCTGCACTCTCTTGGGGCGGAATACTCCTGCACCCGATATAATACAATGGAGCGGAATACTCCTGCTCCTGGGGCGGAATACTCCTGCCCTCAATATGATACAATGGAGCGGAATACTCCTGCTCCTGGGGCGGAATACTCCTGCCCTCAATATGATATGCAATGTAATGCAAATGAATGACATATAATGCATATGAATGCAATGTGATGCAATAATAACCTTTCACCGGCGCGGGACTCTTATCGACAGCCGGGAAGTAGATGCCAACTTACAGCCAGGGTACAATACTCAGATCCTCATTGCAATACTAACAATAGGACATAACATATAATATACAATGTAAATCCAACGCTAAGGCGTAATGAGTACGCCTATCGGCAGCTACACACGTAAGGAACACGTGGTAGAAAATCCACGAGGCCAGGTGCCTCCAAATAAATGTACATAAACACTTACCTTGTTACAAAGTTAGCACAATTACTCAACAACCGCTTTGTCCTTTGATTTCATTGCCAAATGATCCCACTCTATTCAATAAGCAGAAAAATATATCAAATTAGGCTAAAGGCTTCATTCCTCACATCTTAGGGCAATCCAGGTAGGAACCTGATACCCTATTCGCATAAGCAATACGCAGGCCAGACATATATACAGGGTTTAAGGCCACATAACCAAACCCCAAATAAATTACATTTATAAGTTGCCCATAACTCACTAAGTATGAATATATAATCAATTTCATTATCGGGGTCCATTTGACCCTTCAAACTATTAATTGAACTTATTAGGACGATGTCTAATATCTTAATTTCTACCGTCAAAATATATTTAAATACACGTAATAAACTCAAATACTATATTAGGATCATTACCTGAATGTTCTGGGGTGAAAATACTATTTTTCTCCGGCCTCTTTTCTCATTTTCTGGCAATTTTTCCATTTCTTTGCTTTCGTTCCCGTTTCTGTAATATTTCGTTCCATTTCGTTTCTGTAAAATAGATAAGGGCACCGCCCATGGTCACTTGCTCACCTAGCATTTTCTTTCTTTTTTTTGTCTTTTTGTGTTTTGCGTTTTGTCTTCTTTTTTTTTTCTTTTTTTCTTTAAAATTCACTGCTACGGCAAAAATTAAAACGGTACTCTACGATATTTGAAATAATCTCAACTTTTGCATACGAGTTATATAAAATATATGTAACATACTCGCGAAGACAGATCTCAAATCGGACTCTCGAAACTCAAGATGCGAATTTAAATGAAAAGAAGTCAAATTATTTAACTTTCGGCATTTTTGCGGAAACTAGCCGAACAACATCGAAATTCGCTTGCGAAAGTTCATAAAAGTCACAAATAATCATACGAACCTAACGGCGCTTTCGGATTTTGAATCGGAGCTCATTCGCCCAAAACCGAGCTCAAAAATCTCTTTTTAATATTTATCGCCAATAAAAACTGATACCTTCTTCCGATGCCTACCAAACGAGGTCTGATTTAGCTCAAATTTTACAGACAGGTCCTAATGGACATTACGAATATTTTAAAATTATCGGCACACCAGTCGGAGTCCTAACTTCCGAAACGACTGACCGAGGTCGTTTCAAAAAACTCTTCACTTTCTTGTCTATTATTTTTCTCTCTATTTACTTACTTTTCATCGTATTTTACTATATTTCTTGTGACCCCATCATAAATTTAAGTCTTTAACCTAGACGTACAAATTTAGGCATAAATAGTTCGGCGCCCAGCGTGGGGCCCAGAAAATTGTAGGTATTCGACGAAGAAAAGGCACAGTCATGTCAGACGACAACACCCCAAAGAACACTGCCGGTGCTATAGATGAATATGTACAGGAATGTTACACCCTGTACGTCTAAATTGACGTATATCATTATAATATCATGTTAAGAATGATTTAAGTGAGTTTAAAGTAATAATATGACCATATATGATGTTTATATGTTGAATATAATGTTTGGGAAAAATCAGATTTAAGTTGCGGAAAAACCGACTAAGGAATTGCCTTGTAACAGAGCTTTTTCAGCAATTAATTTCATATGTTATATGAAGTCTTTTGGAGACATATCATATACTAAATTGAAGGTCTTGGAGTGTAGTTTCCAAAACTTTTAACGGTTTGCTCATATAACTTATAGATAAAAAGATATGAACATCAGAAGTCAGAGCAGAAAAAGGGACATAAGCGCAAAAGAGGGCTAGAAATGAAATATTTTTATTATAAAAGAGAAATTTCTCTCTCTCTCTCTCGAAATTTCCAGTAAAACCATGATATAAACAGAGCTTTTTCAGTTTGAATCCATTTTTTTATGATTTTGAAGATAGAACATCAATTTTGACACGAAACGGAAGATGGATTGCGTCAAAACGCTCTACGCGATTAGGGTAACATTATGCTACCTTCAATTTCGCCTATAGTTTGAGTTTTAGAATTACTTCATAGCTAAGTAAAGTATCTAAATTCTATTTTATAGCTTGTTTAAGCTTTAGAAGGTGTGGAATTCAAAGGAAACGAAGTTTAGAAGCTAGAAACATCAAAGGTATGTAAGGCTAAACCTTTCTTTTGGCAAGGCATGTATCTTTTAGATTTTGAAGCTTTTATTAGTTTTAAACTTAATTTTTCTTGTGAGAAACTTGTATGGTACCAAGGAAACCTTGTATATACTTAATTTGGTACTTAAATCCAAGGTGAAAGACGTTCAAATCAGAAAGGCAAAACGTTTCAAAATCTGGAAAATTGTTTTGAACTTTGGACAGTTGTTAGTATATTGATCATAACTCCTTATACAAAATTGATATTAAGATGATTTAAGAATCTCCAGAATCCTAATACATATATCTACAACTTTCATGAAGACCATGAGGTCTATAACTTTTATTTGCACCCTCAAAACTATGATGCAATACAGGACGCTGGTACTGTCTAGAAATTCTGTACATCCGTGGAATTGTTACGCCACTCTCATCTTGTTATCCAGTTAATTTGTTTATGTTATCAGTTTATCCGGGTATCCATTCCCGTGTATAGTATAGTGCTGGTTCTGTTTTTGCGTATCATCCAGTTTCAGTGGAAACTCTGCCGAAATTTTTATAAAAATCAAAGAGTTAGACAAATTCTAAGTTTCAGGTTGTGTCTACAATTCCATCCAGAGTTTTCTTATCATTCCTTTGAGTCCATATATATTGTCGCCACATGTGTTATGCCTCATACATGCTTATGCTTATATTGTGATCATGTTATGTGTGATTTGGAGTCCCCCATAGAGGCTGGACATTGGACACACAGTCCGGTCGCGTGTGATACTACCCGTCTGGGGGATACAGCCCCTCCGGTTCAGGCGGGAGTTGAAACACCTAGTGTGACCGGGTGTCATTCACACACTCTGACCAGAGAGACTAGATATTACTGGCTGGGGGGGATATAGCCCATAACACCCACCAGGTTTGTTATATATGCGTATATAGCCACAATATGCACTGCATGATTATACATGAGGCTAGTTCCGATTTTCAGTACCTGATTTGGGGGGATACAGCCCATAACGCCAGACAGGTACTAGTTCAGATGTTCAGTTACCTGATTTGGGGGGATATAGCCCATAACACCAGACAGGTACCAGTTCAGATAACAGTTCAGCTTTAGCGTCAGTATCAGTTGACAGTTATCAGTTCTCAGTTATCAGCCACCAGTTCTTAGCGTCAGTATCAGTTGACAGTTATCAGTTCTCAGTTATCAGCCACCAGTTCTTAGCGTCAGTATCAGTTGACAGTTATCAGTCCTCAGTTATCAGCCACTAGTTCTTAGCGTCAGTATCAGTTGACAGTTATCAGTTCTCAGTTATCAGCCACCAGTTCTTAGCGTTAGTATCAGTTGACAGTTATCAGTTCCAGTTTCTAGTAACCAGCTATCAGTCATATTACAGTTATTTATCAGTATAGTTCAGCTCAGTCTTCAGGTTCAGATTCAGCTAGACTTCAGCTTATATTCATATCATGTTTAGTACGTTCTTTAGATTTCCAGCTATATTGCTATGCTCCAGCTCATGTTTACATATTTATATTCCAGCCTACAGTTTCATTCAGCTATGACATATTATATGCTCATGCCTTACATACTTGGTACATATCGTACTCACGCCCTTTTCTGGGGCGCTGCGTTTCATGCCGCGTAGGTGCGGATAGATCAATGCTTGGACCATGTTAGTAGGCCATCTATCAGCTACTGGAGTCACTCCGCTTACTCCCGGAGTTACTTATCTTTTGGTATGTGTACAGTCATCCAGCTTGGGTATGGCGGGGCCTTATCTCATCCTTTGTATATTCAGTTCATCACTCTTAGAGGCCTGTAGATATGTCCCTGTGTGGTGCAGTCAGTATGTTATGTATGTCAGCTTATGTTAGCCTTGTCAGCTATTTGCATTGCATACTCCTTATCAGCTAGGTTTATGCTTATTCTGTTTATCAGTTATAATGGTTAGCATATTATCAGTAGGATTAGTGATGATCGACACTTAGTGTTGGTCATCTGTCGCGGCCCTAAGTTGGGTCTTGACAAAAGTGGTATCAGAGCAGTTCAGTCCTAGGGTGTCTACAGGCCGTGTCTAGTAGAGTCTTGTTTAGGAGTATGTTGCGCGCCATACTTTTGAACAGGAGGCTACAAGGCACTTCAGGACAGTTGTCTTTCTTTCTTCTCTAGATCGTGCGATAGAGCCATGATTATAGAATTCAGCCCTCTAACAATAGTAATTTCAGCAAAGCGATGCCGCCAAAGAAACTAACAGCTGCCCAGAAGGGCAAGGTTATTGCCGGCCAGAGTATTAGTAGAGTGCCACCTAAGGTGGATGAGAGTGAGGAGTCCAGACCTGAGGCTCCATCCGAGGCCTCACAGATCCTATCAGTTCAGGGTGATATTAGAGGTACTGCAGCTACTATACCTCCACCTTCTTAGCCTGATAGTCAGGGGCAGGAAATGAGGGATGCCATCAGATTATCGACTAGTGTTGTAGTTGCTCAGACTAGACAACACAGTGCAGATGCCCAGGGAGATGTTGGATCCAGGATCAATGATTTTATCAGGCTAGAGCCTACAGTCTTTACCGGATCCCGTACAGGAGAAGACCCTAAGGATTTTCTATTGAGGATAGCTAGAGTGTTGAGGGTTATGCACGTGTCAGACACAGAGTTAGTAGAGTTGGCTGCATTCAGATTGCATAACCTAGCAGCAGGGTGATACCAGACATGGGAGCTATCTAGACGGCCTGATGCTACTCCCACGACTTGGAAGGAATTCTCAGATACCTTCCTTTATCAGTATATGCCTATAGAGACATAAGGAGCCCGTGCTAATCAGTTCCTGACCTTGAGACAGGGAAGTTTGAGTGTAGAAGAGTATAATTATTGCTTTAGTTCTTTAGCATGGTTTGCCCCTACGGTGGTAGTGAGTATGGAGGATAGAATTCACAGGTATATAGTGGGACTAGCTCCACACCTAGTGAACGAGCGTATGACAGTTGCTATGCAGTCATGTATGAACATAACATTCAGGCATTTGCTTTGTTACTTGAGGAGAGGAAGCAGTAATAGAGAGCCGACAGGGATAAAGTGCTAGACAAGAGGGGCAGATTTTCTGGTTCGTTTGGAGAGACGTCTGGAGCGAGTAGATAGCAAAGTGTTAGACAACCACCAGCTAGTATACCTACATAGTCTCATGGCTTTAGATCTGATAGACCTCCTCAGTCCAGATCTAGTCACACATCACTGACTTCAAGATTAAAGTGTCGTGGTACTTCTATACCGGCCAATCAGACATATCCCAGATGTTCGGATTGTGGTAGACGCCACTTGGGTCCATGTCAGTTAGGAGTTGATACTTGTTATATTTGTCGCGAGGCAGCTATTTCATGAAAGGTTGCCCGCCTAGGGGTGGCAGTTGTACAGCCCAGCCAACTAGATCACCAGTTGCTTGCTCAGCATCAGCACGCCATCAGGGGCATGTTCTTCAGGATGGCACCTGTATAACAGAAAGAATTTAAGGAGCAATTGAAGGATTTGTTAGATAAAGGCCTCATCAGACCCAACATTTCCCCGTGGGGAGCCTCGATGCTATTTGTAAAAAAAAAAAGGAAAGATGGCTCTCTACGCATGTGCATAGATTACAAACAGCTGAATAAAGTCATTATTAAGAATAAATACTCTCTTCCCAGGATTGATGTCTAGTTTGACAAGCTCCAGGGTGCCAAGTGCTTCTCGAATATAGATTTGCGATCAGGCTACCATCAGGTTAGAGTTAGAACATCTGATATACCTAAGACTGCATTCAGGACTAGGAATGGCCATTATGAGTTTTTAGTGATGTTGTTTGGACTCACTAATGCCTTTGCAGTATTTATGGATCTAATGGACAGCGTATTCAGGCCTTATTTAGATTTAATTGTGATTATATTTATTGATGATATTCTCATCTATTCAAAGTCTGAATCAGAGCATCCGGAGCACCTACGCACAGTATTGGGTACTCATCGGGACCAACAATTATATGCTAAGTTCTCAAAGTGTAAATTCTAGATAGATTCAGTGGCATTTCTTGGCCACATAGTTTCAGCAGAAAGAATTAAAATAGATGACCAGAAGATCTAGGCTGTGAAGAATTGGCCCATGCCTACGACGCCAACTGAAGTACGTAGTTTTCTGGGTTTGGCAGGTTATTACAGAAATTTTATAGAGGGTTTTTCCTCCATTGCAGCTCCACTGAACAAATTGACAAAGAAATCAGCTAAATTTGAGTGGTCTGATTCTTGCGAGCACAGCTTCCAAGAACTAAAGAGCAGGTTGATAACAGCTCCAGTACTTACACTTCCAGAGGGATCTGAGGGCTATGTCATTTACTGTGATGCTTCTCGAATTGGTCTTCGTTGTGTTTGATGCAGCATGGAAGAGTAATTGCTTATGCTTCTAGGCAGCTGAAAAAGCACGATCAGAACTACCTCATCCATGATCTTGAGCTTTCAGCAGTCATTCATGCATTGAAGATTTGGAGACATTATTTTTACGGTGTTCATGTTGATATTTATACGGATCACAAGAGCCTCCAGTACATATTTAAGCAAAAGGAGCTAACCCTATGATAGAGGCGGTGGCTAGAGTTGCTGAAGGACTATGACATGGACATTCTTTATCATCCGGGTAAAGCGAACGTTGTTGCTGATTCCCTTAGTCGCAAGCCTATGGGTAGTCTATCTTATTTACAACCAGAGAAAATAAAGTTAGCTCATACACTCTACCAGTTGGCCAGCATGGATGTCAGATTAATAGATTCAGAGGACGCAAGAGTTACAGTTCAGAACGCAACCACTACTTGCCTAGTGACATAAGTAAAGCAGCACCAGTATGAGGATCCAGTTCTAGTTCAATACAGGCAGATAGCCAGAATAAAACCAAAATTATTATATAGGTTACTAGTGACGGGGTTCTTATATATAAAGATAGACTTTGTGTTCCTGATGTTGCAGATTTATGTGGACAGATTATGACAGATGCACATTATTCCAGATACACTGTTCATCCTAATTCGACTAAGATTTACCATGATCTTAAGCAGAATTATTGTTGAGACGAAATGAAGCGTGACATAGCAGAATTTGTGGCTCAGTGTGCTAACTGCCAGCAGGTTAAAGTCGAGCATAAAAAAAAAACCTAGTGGTTTGTTACAGGAAGTCGAGATTCCATCATAGAAATGGGAAGCAGTGAATATGGACTTCATTACAGGCTTTCCCCGTATGCGGAGCAGATATGACTCTATTTGGGTTATAGTTGACAGGCTTACTAAATGAGCTCATTTCTTTCCTGTTAGAACTACATATACAGCAGAGGATTATGCCAGACTTTATATCAGAGAGATAGTGCGCCTACATGGTATTCCAGTATTTATTATTTCAGACGGGGGCGCACCAGTTTACAGCTAATTTCTATAGATCGTTCCAGACAGGTTTAGGGACACAGGTGTATCTGAGTATAGTATTTCATCCACAGACAGACAGACAGGCTTAGCGGACCATTCAGACATTAGAAAATATGCTTAGAGCTTACGTGTTAGATTTTAGAAGCAGCTGGAATGGTCACCTACAGTTGATAGAGTTTGCATATAATAATAGCTATCATTCTAGCATACAGATGGTGCCATATGAAGCTTTGTATGGGCACAAATGCAGGTTTTCTATATGATGGTTCAAGGTTGGCGAGTCTCAATTGATAGGTCCAGACTTAATCCAACAAGTAATTGATAAAATCAAGTTGATCAGGGAAATATTATTAGCAGTACAGAGCAGACAGAAGTCCTATGCAGATAATCGACATTGAGATTTAGAATTACATATTGGCAATTAGGTATTCCTGAAAATATCACCTATGAAAGGCGTTATGAGATTTGGAAAGAAGGGAAAGCTTAGCCCTAGATTTATTAGTCCATATCAGATTATCAGGCGAGTTGGGCGTGTAGCCTACGAGTTAGCCCTTCAAGCAGACCTTCAGGAGGTACATCCAGTATTCCATGTTTCCATGCTCAAAAAAATGTGTCAGAGATCCTTCTAAAGTTGTATCAGTAGAGGATGTACAGATTACAGAACAGTTGACTAATAAGGAGGTGCCAGCTGCAATTTAAAGAGGCAGATTCGTCGAGTAAGGACGAAAGACATTCCTTTAGTTAAGATGCTATATCAAAGCAATAATATAGAAGAAATAACTTGGGAAGCTGAAAATGACATGAGGGCCAAATATACACCTCTTCATTACTTCGAGTATGTAACAGATCGTTGCTTAATGCTTCTACATACTTCATTTAACATTCGAGGACGAATGTTCCTAACGGGGGAATATTGTTACACCCTGTACGTCTAAATTGACGTATATCATTATAATATCATGTTAAGAATGATTTAAGTGAGTTTAAAGTAATAATATGACCATATATGATGTTTATATGTTGAATATAATGTTTGGGAAAAATCAGATTTAAGTTGCGGAAAAACCGACTAAGGAATTGCCTTGTAACAGAGCTTTTTCAGCAATTAATTTCATATGTTATATGAAGTCTTTTAGAGACATATCATATACTAAATTGAAGGTCTTGGAGTGTAGTTTCCAACACTTTTAACGGTTTGCTCATATAACTTATAGATAAAAAGATATGAACATCAGAAGTCAAAGCAGAAAAAGGGACATAAGCGCAAAAGAGGGCTAGAAATGAAATATTTTTATTATAAAAGAGAAATTTCTCTCTCTCTCTCTCTCGAAATTTCCAGTAAAACCATGATATAAACAGAGCTTTTTCAGTTTGAATCCATTTTTTTATGATTTTGAAGATAGAACATCAATTTTGACACGAAACGGAAGATGGATTGCGTCAAAACGCTCTACGCGATTAGGGTAACATTATGCTACCTTCAATTTCGCCTATAGTTTGAGTTTTAGAATTACTTCATAGCTAAGTAAAGTATCTAAATTCTATTTTATAGCTTGTTTAAGCTTTAGAAGGTGTGGAATTCAAAGGAAACGAAGTTTAGAAGCTAGAAACATCAAAGGTATGTAAGGCTAAACCTTTCTTTTGGCAAGGCATGTATCTTTTAGATTTTGAAGCTTTTATTAGTTTTAAACTTACTTTTTCTTGTGAGAAACTTGTATGGTACCAAGGAAACCTTGTATATACTTAATTTGGTACTTAAATCCAAGGTGAAAGACGTTCAAATCAGAAAGGCAAAACGTTTCAAAATCTGGAAAATTGTTTTGAACTTTGGACAGTTGTTAGTATATTGATCATAACTCCTTATACAAAATTGATATTAAGATGATTTAAGAATCTCCAGAATCCTAATACATATATCTACAACTTTCATGAAGACCATGAGGTCTATAACTTTTATCTGCACCCTCAAAACTATGATGCAATACAGGACGCTGGTACTGTCTAGAAATTCTGTACATCCGTGGAATTGTTACGCCACTCTCATCTTGTTATCCAGTTAATTTGTTTATGTTATCAGTTTATCCGGGTATCCATTCCCGTGTATAGTATAGTGCTGGTTCTGTTTTTGCGTATCATCCAGTTTCAGTGGAAACTCTGCCGAAATTTTTATAAAAATCAAAGAGTTAGACAAATTCTAAGTTTCAGGTTGTGTCTACAATTCCATCCAGAGTTTTCTTATCATTCCTTTGAGTCCATATATATTGTCGCCACATGTGTTATGCCTCATACATGCTTATGCTTATATTGTGATCATGTTATGTGTGATTTGGAGTCCCCCATAGAGGCTGGACATTGGACACACAGTCCGGTCGCGTGTGATACTACCCGTCTGGGGGATACAGCCCCTCCGGTTCAGGCGGGAGTTGAAACACCTAGTGTGACCGGGTGTCATTCACACACTCTGACCAGAGAGACTAGATATTACTGGCTGGGGGGGATATAGCCCATAACACCCACCAGGTTTGTTATATATGCGTATATAGCCACAATATGCACTGCATGATTATACATGAGGCTAGTTCCGATTTTCAGTACCTGATTTGGGGGGATACAGCCCATAACGCCAGACAGGTACTAGTTCAGATGTTCAGTTACCTGATTTGGGGGGATATAGCCCATAACACCAGACAGGTACCAGTTCAGATAACAGTTCAGCTTTAGCGTCAGTATCAGTTGACAGTTATCAGTTCTCAGTTATCAGCCACCAGTTCTTAGCGTCAGTATCAGTTGACAGTTATCAGTTCTCAGTTATCAGCCACCAGTTCTTAGCGTCAGTATCAGTTGACAGTTATCAGTCCTCAGTTATCAACCACTAGTTCTTAGCGTCAGTATCAGTTGACAGTTATCAGTTCTCAGTTATCAGCCACCAGTTCTTAGCGTTAGTATCAGTTGACAGTTATCAGTTCCAGTTTCTAGTAACCAGCTATCAGTCATATTACAGTTATTTATCAGTATAGTTCAGCTCAGTCTTCAGGTTCAGATTCAGCTAGACTTCAGCTTATATTCATATCATGTTTAGTACGTTCTTTAGATTTCCAGCTATATTGCTATGCTCCAGCTCATGTTTACATATTTATATTCCAGCCTACAGTTTCATTCAGCTATGACATATTATATGCTCATTCCTTACACACTTGGTACATATCGTACTCACGCCCTTTTCTGGGGCGCTGCGTTTCATGCCGCGTAGGTGCGGATAGATCAATGCTTGGACCATGTTAGTAGGCCATCTATCAGCTACTGGAGTCACTCCGCTTACTCCCGGAGTTACTTATATTTTGGTATGTGTACAGTCAGCCAGCTTGGGTATGGCGGGGCCTTATCTCATCCTTTGTATATTCAGTTCATCACTCTTAGAGGCCTGTAGATATGTCCCTGTGTGGTGCAGTCAGTATGTTATGTATGTCAGCTTATGTTAGCCTTGTCAGCTATTTGCATTGCATACTCCTTATCAGCTAGGTTTATGCTTATTCTGTTTATCAGTTATAATGGTTAGCATATTATCAGTAGGATTAGTGATGATCGACACTTAGTGTTGGTCATCTGTCGCGGCCCTAAGTTGGGTCTTGACAAGGAAGCTGGCGATCTCAGTGTGCAGCAGAACGATCCTTCCAAGGAGCCAGTCCATGTACCCAACAACGGTGAAGGTGATCAGTCGTGCGAAGGTAATTTTGATCTCAAAGGTTTTCTTGCTAATCTCCTCATAACCCTATCAGCACGGGCGGAGCAGAACTCGGTCAACATGGTCGAGGGTATATCACAGAAGTTAGGAACTATGTTTGTTGGATCATCGTAGAGGCCAGCATCCGCGCAACGACCAGCGCCCATGAACGATACTCCAGCATCCACTCCTAATCGCAGGCTCAATATGGATGCCGCTTCAGAAGGTTAACCGACAGTCAACAATCAAGACCTCAGAGGAACACCTGTCATTCAGGACATCCTGAAGGAGTTGAAGGCCATCCACGATCGGATCAATAACGTACCGTGTACACCACTTCAGGTTACCATCGTAGATGAGTAAAAGTTTTATAAGCATGTAGACAAAGCAAGCACTGCACCGATTAGCGTACCAAAGCACTTCAGCCTACCGGATAACCTGAAGTACAGCAGAACAACGGATCCGGATGAGCATATTTCTGCATATTTCAAGTGTAACAAAATCTCAGAGGAAGAAATCCAGTCTGCTCTGGTGTAAGGTTTGGCTCAACTTTTACCAAAGGTGCCCTCGATTGGTACACTCAGCTATGGATGGGCTCCATCTATTCAATCACCCAGATGCAAGATCTGTTTAATGAAGCGCACACTGGCGCCCGCAAATAGGAAAAGCGCATGGAAGATATCTTTGAGATTGGGCAGGGTGACGACGAGTTGTTAAAAGATTTATCTTTAAATATTTTAGAGGAAACGCATGGAGCTTCCTCCAGTCCCCGATAATATCACTGTGGTAGCTTTCGGCAAAAGCCTGAATTCCAAAGGGTCGTTGGCTACCAGAGAATTGTAGTGGAGTCTAATACAACATCCTATGTCGACATGGAGTGCCTTACATGAGAGATGCACTAAAAAGCTCGGCTTGGAGTCGGAACACTCTCACAACACTGAAGTTGAATGAAGAAAATGAGCAGGAAGTCCGTCCCTTGAGGGAGAAGGGGATGGGAGAAGAGTAAAAGGAAAGACACAGAGCCAAGCGGGAGCGGTAAAGCAAGGAAATACCCGGGGGCCAGGATCCCAGGATAAACAAACCGAGCCTCGTGGCTTCCAAGATTTTTGTTTGCGAGTCAACGTCATGTAACTGCTTGCCATTCACTTTGGCAAACTAGGGCCAAAAGTACAGTGGCCGCCTACCGTTAAAAGAGCATCAAGAAGGAATACAACGACCTATTGTGACTTTCATCGTAGCAATGGCCATGCTACAATCGACTGCAAGGCCTTGATATTGGAGATCGAGCATCTACTAAATGAGGGTCACCTTAAAGATTTGATTGAAGAAGGACCGAGGCGTTTGAGGGCACCAGACACCAGACTCTGGGGACAAGAGGCATATCAATTGTGATCTTCGCAACACCAGGACCTGTCACGGCCTGGGGGGCTGAAAAGGTAGCGTCAACCGCTAGCACTATCACTTTCTGTCCGAAAGGCGAAGCAGAATATCAAGATGCTCTCACGATCCCCGTAAGGGTGTCAAGATTTCAGATCGAGAAAGCCCTGGTGGATCTAGGGAGCAATGTAAAATGATACTCATTTGTGATATGTCACATGATATCATCCTTGGGCGGCCTTGGATATACAGTGTAAAGGGAGTCCCCTTAGCGCTCCATCAAGTTTTTTAATATCCTACCTCGTATGGGATTAATGACTTACGGAGTGAGCGGCCCTCGATCCAAGACTGCCCAATAGCCGGAAGAGGGCTGGATAAATAGCCAATAACAAAGGTAAACATGATCGATGAGGAGTCAACTTGGTATAAAATGATGGAGCGAAAGGCTAAGATAGAGACAGGAGTCCTGAGGGAGCGGTTATCAGGAATGAGCCAATTAGTCCCCAAGGCAGCAGAGTTATGGTATCAGCTAACCGAAGAATTGGTGAAGCACGATAAGCCATTATGGGTGATACACTGCTATTTCGTAGTGGCTCAGGTTAAGATGTAACTTTTGCAGCTTCCGACAATCACCGAGCTGGCACATGGAGAACACCTGCTTCTGTATGTTTCGATCTCAAAAATAGCATGGAACGTAGTGCTCGTAGAAAAAGAAGGCGGAAGGCAGCTTTCGGTAAAACATGCTAACAGGGGACTTTCGTATCCAGATAGGCTTCTACCCTTACCTATCCAATATATTGCGGCCGTGGTCATGGAAAACCAAGAGTTACACCCGTATTATCTCAGCCATACAGTCAGTGTGGTTTCTTCAGTACCTCTACGGGACATCCTGTCCAGACCTAGGCTTTCAAAAGGTTTGGAAGAATGGGCCGAAGAGTTCGTAGAGTACGATATCATTTATCAACCGCAATTGGCCATCCAGTCGCGAGCTTTGAAAGGCTTCACTTCAGATTTTGCGGAAGAATTAACAGCAAAGGTGGAGGAATCAATCCAACATGCAAGAACAATCGAGCCTTGGCACTAGGGAAGCTTTCCAGACGTGGATCTCAAAGGAGAGGAAGCGACCCTTGATTTATTGATTAAGATTCCCATCGGGAAGGTTTTTGCAAGACCGTAAAAGTTCCGCGAATCGAAGCAGAATATGCGGCCATAACTCAAGCTGTTGACTTAGCCTACATATTGCAGGCCAGCGAGGTCAGCCTCTTCAGCAGTTCCCAGTTGGTGGTTACTCGAGCGAATAAGGTTTTCACCACGCAGAACATCTGTGCGCCAGATCGGCAAGAGAAAATCGAAGCACTTTTGAAAAATTTCAACAAATAGGAGTTTGTCTATAAGGAGGAAAGTTCAAATGAAGATGAGCTCCCAGGGTTTCGCTCATTGACTCAGACGACCAGAAGATAGTAGTCGAAATAACCCCAGGGCCTCATGAACGTTGAAGTTCCTAACATATGTTCCGCCTCAAAGCAGCATTACGCATTGATCAGCTACTTAGACAGAGGAATACTCCCTGAAGACAAGTAAAAAACGCAGACAGTTGAGGACGCGGGCAGCTCAAAACTGCTTAATCATTGGGGATTTACACCATCGGATTGTCAGTGGTCCATAGGTTACATCTCGAGGTTCGGCACATTCCGATGAAGGAGTTATGGCAGACACCTCCGACCAGCGATGGAAAAATAATCCTTCTCAATATACTTTAAATCAAGTCTTTAATTTTTTTTACAGTATTTACATACTTGTGTCTCATGTTATGGGTATTCACCTACAACAACTCAGGCTCTACGCCCCCATTCATTAATGAAACTACTATTTTACTTAGTCATTTTTACAATTACAATTCAATCCATCTACGATCCAACTATTCATAGCCCCAGCCAGACCTAAGTTTAAGTAATACACCTACTTTTCGCTACAAAAAGTTGGGTAAACTACTCGCTTGGAGCTAGACCACGTCTAGCTCAGCCACCAGGCATAATTCGTAAGTTGAACTCGTTAATTCAACAAAATTTGTACCTACATGCCGGTGGGGATGCCCGCCCGCATAGTGCCAGAAAGTCTTAAAATACTCGAGTAAATAAGCAACGACGTCTGAATCGGAACGCAAAAGTGCATGTTTCTACAAGGGCTAAAGTCGTCCCATTGTAGGCGCAAAGAAGCCGTCTATCGCACACACGATATAAGCCGTCAATTATTTTTAGTGCACACACCCGTCTTTTACGGACACTAGTCAAGAAAGGCACATAAACATGATGCTTAAGTTATGCAAGTACGCATAAGAACATTAATAGACATCGTTTCATTAATAACAAACAGCCCATAAGCTCATAATATACAATTAGTTATTCCTAAATACAACATTATTCACAACAACAGTAAAAAAAGGGAAATGGAAGGCTAAAAGCTTCAAACTTCTTGAAAGCTGCACGACTGATTGTAGCCATAAGTCGCCAAGCAGTTCGAGGTTCTCCCAGCATCAAGAGATATATCAGCCCGAGCAACCTTTGGCGCATAACCTCTGAAGTGAGCAAGACCCGGATACCTTGATCAAAGCAAGGGTCCTTGGAAGCGTCTGAGCACTGATACATCCTTCTACCATCTCGTCTGCCAAACTCGAAGAAAAACTAGAAGATCTGCTTTGACCCCCGCTGGTCAAACGGTAGTGCACTGCCCCGCAGATCTTCAAGTGCAATTTAAAGCTCATCGTGGACAAGAAGGCTTGAGCTGGGAAGCTACCACAAGGGAACCTCTTCCCTTGGGTATCCCACAACAAGGAGCCAATAAGGCGTTGCAGCAGCAATACGAGCGAACCGGCTGAACCAAGAGACAACCTCGAAACATGAGCAGAGTTAGAGCTTGGTGACTCGTTAATACACCCATGGCTTGAAGCTATTTCCTCTTTCCTGTCATGGAATGGAGTCAGACAAGTATGCTTCAACCCTACTCCATCAAAGAGGCTACCTGAGCACATAAAATATGCTAGGGGAAAAGCCTCATAACAACTGAAAGGGCCAAGCGTCCTGACCCTGCATGACAAAAGCAATATCAAAGTAAATGATGTGTTAAAAGAAGAGCATACTGTAATCAGTGCACAGGCCATAGTGAAGACATTATGAAGAACATCATTAAAATCCCAATCAAACTTCATGACTCGGGGGACTTCATTCGTCCAATCACGAATGGAGAAAGAGAAGAAGAAAATCGCAGATGGTGTCTTCTCTAAGATTTTCTCATGCAATATCCATTCAGAATGAATGAGCTTTTCTGGGAATATCAAACTAGGATCAAAGGCAAATATTTTTGAAGATAAAAAAACCATTCTTTCATGAAGGACTTTGAAGAAGATGAAGTATTTTTTTGAAGGAGGGTAGTGATTCCACTACTGTTACGAAGCTCTCATTTATAGGCTGAAAGAGATAAGAACGGATAATGAAATGGTCAAGCGTAATTATGGCCAGAGATATGAAACGATTCGCTGCAGAAAAAAGTATTCTATGAAAGGTGCATGGAATCGACATCAACCAACAAGATGAAGACGCGTGGAGTTCTCAAATATATTAGCTTCTGTCTTGGTCAAAAGACTGCGAGTGTCAAGGAGTCAGTAAGATATCTTTCACTTTGTGACTGCTTGCATCAGCACTCAGCAAGCGGGGGGACTGACTGTGTGGGAAAAAATACACCACCAATTGTTACGGGTATACGAGTCTAGCTGGCGAGACTGACTTATCCTACAAGTCACTGTCGCACCCCACTTTAAATAATAATAAAATAAAGTGTTGTTCGACTTGGGGTAACTCATTTGGAGTTAGAAATTTTGGAGTCGCCACCTAATATAATTCTAAGGTGTATTAGGTCACCTATTAATTTCTAATTTAATTTTAAAGAATAACTCCGGGTTGGTCTACTAGTCAGAGATTCAGGTAAGTGTTCAAGTTAACCTAGAAGGAAGGGGTTAGGCACCTCCTAAGTTCCACAAATGTGGTTCCCGGCCGATTTCTATATTGGGTTTAAACATATTGCTTATAAAAAGGATAGAAACTAAATAAATAAACAAAGGAGATATAGGATGCAAAGTAAAATAGGCAATTTAATATATTTGCATAAATAATTTGAAATAATAGTTGCACAAATAGCCACAAAATAATAACTAATTAAACATTTGAAAAACCCTAGGTTTTATTATTCTATTCGGATCAGAACCCGGCTTTCGTAAGGGACGATAGTTTCAGAATCCACTATCAAATGTAGCTCGGGTAGTTTCCATCATATCCGAGGGGCTTAATTCCCTTAACCCCCATACCTTCCTTAATATTTAAACTAAAACGCATGCTAATATTTTCACGTCCTAAAGTATTGCTAACGTCCCCAACTTAATGTCCCGTTAGAACAACTACTAAAAGAAAATATTTAGACCCCTAATTTGATTTAATGCCCCATAACTAGACTAGTGTCAAGCAAATACGGTCATATGTGCAAACAAGCAAATTATATTAGGTAAAAATAATTTTCAAATTTAAAAGAACTCCAAATAAGCAAACAAACTATAATACAAGTCAATTCGTCGCCAGACTGTAGAAGAAAATGATTTTGAAACCGTCATTCCACTGTTGCAACTTTTCAAAAAATTAAATTTTACAGAAACAATCCTACTTTTGCACCGTCCTGCATTTTCAGCACCTTACAAAAATATAATCGTTTCAAGAAAACCAAGATTGCACAACCAGTCCTAAATCGACTTTTAATTTCCATTTTAGACCCGTTAAATACTGATGCAGTTTCCAAAAAATCAATTTTGCATAAATAAACTAATTTTGGACATACAATTTCAGAAACAATCTCTTCAGGACCAAATAGTAAAACCTGCTACAAAATTATAAATTTACGTTTCCACAAACCTGCTAACAATTCCAGTATTCACAGTTTTGCACAAGCAGTCTATTTTACACTAGTCTTTCGGATTTAGCATTTACCATAAAAAAATAAAGAGTTTGGTTAGGAGGATGGCCCCTGCATAGCCAATGTTACTGCTTATAGCAGCGTCCAACACCTGTCCTGAACCAGTTGCATCTTATGATGATTATACAAACAAGTAGGTCCTAACAAATACATTTAAGTATTTAAGCCTAGTTACATAGATTGCTAAAGTAAAGAAAGTAAGAAATGAAAGGGCCTTTGTCCCTATTGTTTCAGAGATCTGTTCAATTCATTTATTTTCATGCTCCAAAACCTGCAAGTTAAATGACGAGAGTATAGCCTCTTGGCTATCTCAAATTTGCGCAAACTCTTGCAGAAAGGTTAGTAGTGGTCTAATGGAGACCCAAACAAATCAACAAATTTCATACTAGGTAAATGAATATAAAGACTCCATACATCCAGTTTATAGCAGTACCTTGGAAGAGAATGTGAATAGAGGAGTGAGAAAGTCGAGAAAAAACAAAACCAAACCAAATTGTTGATCGATAGCTTTTTGGCAAAGCAGCGTAAGAAAAGAGAGAGAGGGAGAGCTTTTTGCTAGGATATTTGTTAATAGAAAAGAGAGTCAAAACCAGTGACTTCAAGCCTGCCTTTTGGTGGAAAAAGAAGTACTATTTATAGTGTAAAAATAATGTATTAAACTAACCATATAAGGAAAAGCAAGATTTAGTTTTAAGACTAAAGGAAAGAGGAATATTTGTCCTTTAAATATATAGTATTATATAATTTGCTAGAAAATCCTGTGGGAAAGGTAATTTATTACCGTTAAAAGTGTATCCAGAAAGGAACAAGAATGTTGTATTTTTTTACCATATAAGATATGTGCAAAAATCGTGTTAAAAATAATACTAATAATAGTTTGCAATTTACTTTCCAGAGAGTAACTCTAACAAGTAACAACCTAAGCAAGGATTATTCATTCATGCTAAACTAAGGGAGAAAAGTCAATTCACGTTTTCATTAATCTCAAAAGATCATAATCAATACTCACTGTGCCAATTTGATCTTTTGTCATTTTTATCAAAACAAGAAAAGATGATAAGCATATGACCTCATTTCTGCATTTTAACTCTAGAAGATTCAGTAGAATGGAAATAATAGTCAGCAAATTTCATAGAATTAGAGAGAAAATTGTGAAAAGAAATACATCACCGTGATACCCGCTTGGTTTCCATTCTTGTCTGCTTTGCTCAGATTTGGGAAGATCGGCTTGAAGCTTTCCATTTTTTCATTCTCGTGTGCGTGTATTATGTATTGATTTGCTATTTTCTTACTTGATTCGCGGGGACTTATTGCGATTCTTTTTTCCTTGTTGAAGCAGCGTGACAGTGAGGTGAGAAGGAGACAAGATCGCCCGATTTAGGTGAGGAGTCGTCAATGGCGGAGATACGGTGAATGTGGGTGTATTTGGACGATTTTTGGAGTAAGGGAGAGAAAGAGGAAAAGGGTGGCGGCTGGTATTTGGAAAGGGAAGAGGGGAGAGTGTGTTTAGGGTTTTGGAGTGAGGGTGTGTCTTGCAATATCAAAAGTAAGAACTAATGTGATCCATTGGATTAAATGAGTAAAGGGTCACGATTTAGACATGTGTGCACGTATGTGTGTATGGGCTGATGTGTAGGGGACAAGAATAATTAAATGGTGCTTAGAGGGGTTGTACCGTACGCTAAATGTGTGCATATTGGTTGTAGGAGTGTGTTTTAGTGAGGTGTAGGCTTAGGTGGTATATATGTGGACAAAAGATGATGACATGGAATTGGTATTGTAGAAATGGAGTTGTAAAATAACAAATTGGCTAGTATTTAATTAAAATAAATATTTAATATAAAAATATAAAAAAAAATTATAAATAATTATAAATAAATGTATTTAATCACAAATAAATATAGATGAGCACAAATAATACTAATTAAATATAAATAGCCACATATAATCATTAAATGATGTTGTAATGTATTAAATCGTACAAATAGCATACGTAGTTTGAAAAATAGCCTAAATGAATGTAATTATGCAATATAGTCACAATTAAATGAATATTATGTAAATAGGGGATTAATAATAATTTTATACATGTAAATGCATGTTGTCTAATGCAATTTCGTTTGGAAAATTACTATTGTAAATTTTAATTAAATATAGCCAAATTGTGAAAAACGGAGGGACAAAATTGGGTGTCAACAGCTGCCCCTCTTTGCCCGGGGATGATGAAAGAGTCTTCGGGCAAAGATAGTTGACGGAACAGCCAATTTTGTCACGACCGGTAGGCAGAAGATTGAAGGGGAAGAATGGGAGTTTTGGGGTGTTTTTGGCCGAACCCCGGTCTCTGAGTTGCCTACATATCTCGGGTTTCACGAGAATCAGGCCGTGTGTAGTTCTAGAATGGCATGTTGCCTGTGTGAGATATTTATGACGCACGATTTTGGATGTAAAGACTAAACTTATCCAAGTATGTAAAGTTTAGATTCGTGTATGCTTTGCCTTTTGGCGAGATGAATGAAGAATAAAGCAAAGATATTTTCGGAGACGGAATGACATCGATAGATCGAGCGTGGGAAAAGAGGCCTGTAATCATCCTAGTTATGAAGATGTGGTGCACGACACACCCATAAAGAGGAGTTTACAAGGACATATTTTCCACTCCATCTCGATAAATGAGCAATCTCGTCTTCAATGATGCCTTGACCGAGCTGGGAACATTTGGAGAGCGAGTTTTATGAATGCGCACGATTCAAGCGGACGGGCACGATTAAGCACGAAAATACGCACGATTGAGGCAAATGGATACGAATAGGAAGGAATACGAAACCGACACCCAATCGACAAGGAAGGATTAGGAAGACCATTGGTGCAAGTACGAACTTGTAGCTCGGAACTCGGCAAGATAGGTAGCTTGCGGGTGTAGCAAAAGGCATTGTCTGTAGGGTTAGGCTTTGCTTTGTATGTGCTTGAGGTTTTGCGGTGGTATAATTAGTAGTGATTTTGGGAGCAGGCGTGAGAGTATGGCACATGGATTTGTCGAGAAATCGGGACGTACCCTGCAGCAAAATCATGATAAATGCAATAGATGTAAAGATAAAGTAAAGTAAACTTCCCTGTTGAGCCGAGGGGTTGTTTTGTCTTGTACTTATTTGATTGATCCAAACGTCTTTCCAATGCTATGCAACCGATGCGGACCTTGCTCTGCTGCAAATTGTTGAACTATGCCCACAAACGCGGACCCTATACCTCCAATTGCTGAATTATCCACATATGCAAATCTTATATATATCCATCGACATGGATCCTATGCTTGATCATGTCCACCGATGCAGACCTTATATATCCACCGACATGGATTCTATACATCTCAAATTGATGTCACGTCCACCGCTGCGGACCCTATATATCCACCGACATGGATCCTATGCTTGTCATGTCCACCGATGCAGACCCTATACATCCACCGACATGGATTCTACACTTGTCAAATTGATGTCATGTCCACCGCTGCGGACCCTATATATCCACCGACATGGATCCTATGCTTGTCATGTCCACCGATACAGACCCTATACATCCACCGACATGGATTCTACACTTGTCAAATTGATGTCATGTCCACCGCTGCGGACCCTATATATCCACCGACATGGATCCTATGCTTGTCATGTCCACCGATACAGACCCTATACATCCACCGACATGGATTCTACACTTGTCAAATTGATGTCATGTCCACCGCTGCGGACCCTATATGGTGCAAGACAAACCCGAAGGTGTTGCTTAGCACAAACGCGGAACAAGAACAAGTAAAGAAGAAGATAGAAGCAAGACAAAACTTGCTTCTTTCGAAAGAACAGTGAGGAACCTGTCTCAAAGCTCGATCGAAAGGGATACAAGAATCACCCTAACTATGCAACAATCCTCAAGAGAACATTGCCTCTTGCAAACTGAATGATCAAGAGGAATGTTCAATCGGACTAACCGAAAGCCACAAATCCTTAAAAGCCCTCACCGGAGTTTTGCTCACGACGGAGACAAGAAGAAATGTGCTCGGCACTTTCATTCAATTCATCAATATCCAAAACTATCTATTACAATGAAAGGAAACAATGTTTATATAGGAAATACTAAGGGTAAACTAGTAAATAGGTCACAGGTGACCAATAGAAATAAGCCACGCAGGGCTGAGTCTAAATGTGCTCGGCATCCTTGACTTCGGTGAGCCTGGCTTCGGTTCTCTATTGCCTGCTCGAACACATTTGTCATCGGGCGCTGACTTGGATGACATGGCTTCGAACACAAGATGTTGTGTTCGGCTCTGCGCTGCCCGGGGTCAAGAGCTGCTGTTCGGGAGCTTTGTCATCGGGCTCAAACTTGAAGATGTAGCCCTTGGTTTCATCACTTGGTAATTCCTCTTCCGAACACATGCTTCTTCCCGACATAGCCAGCTGGATGTGCATGTCATGGAGCAGCTTAGCTTGGCTTCGAGTAATTGGCCCCCTCGGTTGATCAGTCACTGCCTTCGGTTGAAGTGTCCTCGGTTGATCAGCACTTTGGGCTGCATCATCCTCCCCTTCTTGAGAGGATTTCGTCCTCGAAATCGAGTCATCCTCTGCTTCTGATGTTTGGCCTACAACACAAGGAGTCAAATCAGTAACATTGAAGGTGTTGGACACATTATACTCACCTGGGAGGTCGATGACATAAGCATTGTTGTTTATTTTGCTCAGCACTTGAAATGGACCATCCCCTCGAGGAGCCAATTTTCCTTTCCTTAGGTTCGGGAAACGTTCCTTTCGGAAGTGAACCCAAACCCAATCACCCTTCTTTAACTCCAACTTTTTACGCCCCTTGTTTTTCTTTAAGGCAACCTTTGCGTAGGCGTCCTCGAGGTTCTTCTTCACCTTTGCATGCAACTCGAGCAGAGCTTTGGCTCGGTGAGTACCTGCAAAGTCGATAACAACATCTCGAGGCAATGGGGTAAGATCAAGTGGAATTAAAGGGTTAAATCCGTACACACACTCGAACGGGGTCATGTTAATCATTCGATGCACCGTTCGATTGTATGCAAACTCCATCATGGGCAAACGATCAGCCCAGTTTCCAACCTTACCTTTGGTCATTGCCCGAAGCAAAGATCCCAAGGTTCGGTTAACTACTTCGGTCTGTCCATCAGTCTGAGGATGGTGAGACGTCGAGAAAAGTAGTTTGGTGCCGAGGGCACCCCATAGACACTTCCAAAAATGACTCAAGAATTTTGTGTCTCGATCACTCACAATAGTACGAGGGACACCATGCAATTTCAACACATTAGAGACAAACAATGTAGCTACATGCTGGGCGTCATCACACTTCTTGCAAGGAATAAAGTGAGCCATCTTCGAAAATCGATCAACCACAACGAAGATGCTATCATGTCCTCCCCCCGACCTCGGTAACCCCAAGACAAAGTCCATGGATATATCAACCCAAGGTCGATCAGGCACAGGCAACGGGGTGTACAAACCATAAGGGTTGGACTTCGATTTAGCTTTCTTGCAAACGAGACAAGCGTTGCAAAGCTTTTCCACATCTCGTCGCATTTTGGGCCAATGGAACTGCTCGGTCAAGATACCAAGAGTTTTGTCGACACCGAAGTGTCCCATCAGTCCACCGGAGTGAGCTTCTCGAACCAAGAGCTCTCTCCACGATGACACTGGCACACAAACCCTCCCATTCTTGAAGAGGTAGCCATCGTGCCACTGATATTTCTCAACTCTTCGGCCACTCAAGATTGCGTCTCGAACACATTTTAGCTTGGGATCGTCTTCGTACATCGACTTGATGCTTTCAAATCCCATGAGCCTAGAGGCGAGAGTGGTCGCTAAAGCAAATTTCATTGATAGCGCATCGGCCACAACATTGTCTTTTCCCTTCTTGTAATGAATTACATAGGGAAAGCTTTCAATGAATTCAACCCATTTGGCATGTCTTCGGTTCAACTTCTCCTGTCCTCGGAGATGCTTCAAGGACTCATGATCGCTTTTGATCACAAATTCTCGAGGCCACAAATAATGCTGCCAATGGGCGAGTGCTCGAACGAGGGCATACAACTCTTTATCATAGGTCGAATAATTCAGAGTTGCACCCTTAAGCTTTTCGCTAAAGTAAGCGATCGGCTTCGATTCTTGCATCAGCACTCCTCCGATCCCAACTCCAGACGCATCACACTCGACTTCGAATGCTTTGCCGAAGTCAGGGAGTTGCAACAACGGGGCAGAACAAAGCCTCCGTTTCAACTCTTGGAAAGCCCTTTCTTGGGACTCCCCCCACACAAATGGATTGTCTTTCTTAACCAGCTCGGTTAGAGGAGCTGCCACGGTGCTAAAGTCACGAACAAACCTTCGGTAAAAGCTAGCTAACCCATGGAAGCTACGAACTTGTGATACCGAGGTCGGAGTTGGCCAATCTTTGATGGCTTCGACTTTTGATTCGTCGACTTCGACACCATTAGTACTGACTACAAATCCAAGAAAGACTACACGATCGACACCGAAGGCGCACTTCTTGAAGTTGGCATACAACTTTTCTTCTCGAAGCTTTTCAAGCACAAGCCTTAGGTGTTCGACATGTTCATCCATGGTTCGACTGTAAACAAGTATGTCATCGAAATAAACGACAACGAACTTGTTTATGAACAGTTTGAGCACGTGGTTCATCAATCGCATGAATGTGCTCGGGGCGTTGGATAAGCCAAATGGCATTACCAACCATTCATAGAGACCGAATTTGGTCTTGAATGCGGTTTTCCACTCGTCACCGGGTTTCATTCGGATCTGGTGGTAACCGGACCTGAGGTCAATCTTTGAAAAGCATGAAGAACCACTCAATTCATCTAGCATGTCATCTAATCGAGGGATAGGATGACGATACTTTACCGTTATCTTGTTGACTGATCGACAGTCAACGCACATTCGCCATGTTCCATCCTTCTTCGGGACAAGGATAACTGGAACGGCGCAAGGACTCAAGCTCTCACGAACGAGGCCCTTGTTCAGCAATTCATCAACCTGCCTTTGGAGCTCTTTGGTGTCTTCGGGATTACACCGGTATGCAGGTTTGTTGGGGATTTGAGATCCCGGCACGAAGTCAATTTGGTGCTCGATTCCTCTCAACGGAGGCAATCCACCTGGCATTTCTTCGGGAAACATGTCCTCGAAGTCCTGCAAAACTTTTCGAACAGACAAAGGCAAAGGGTTATCATTAGAAAAATCTTCATTAGAGTTTAGAAAGATACCCTTGTGCACGAGGCAAATCATCATCTGACCGTGGTCGTTGCCTCGTAAGATCTCACCGGGTTGCATGATTGCACAAATTCCTTTCTCCTCGGTCGGTGAGTTTGTCTCATCGGCTCCCAATTTTGCTCCCATCGGAAGCTTAGCTTTGGCCGCTTCTTTCAGTTCTTTCATCCGTTTATAGTCCTCGGAGACTTGCTTTGGAGACAATAGTTTGAGGATGAAACTCTTTCCATCAAGCTTTACGGTGTAAGTGTTGGATCTGCCATTGTGAACAGCTGTTCGGTCATATTGCCATGGTCGACCCAAGAGCAAATGACAAGCTTGCATCGGCACCACATCGAATACCATTTCATCTTGATACTCGCCGATCCTAAACTTGATCCACACTTGTTTGACAACTCTCAATTCTCCACACTCATTCAGCCATTGTAATTTGTAGGGGTGGGGATGCTTCATCGTTGGTAATCCCATTTGTGAAACCAAAGTTTGGCTCACTACATTGGCACAACTACCAGAATCAATAATCATCGAACACACCTTTCCCCTTACTCGACATCGGGCATGAAAGAGGTTTTCTCTTTGGTTGTCCTCTTCTTCAAGAGTCATGCAGCTCAAATTCCTTCGAACCACAAGAAACATTTCCGGATGATCAGCTTCGGCAGCCTCATGATCATCATCAACTTCAGCTCGATCAGTCTCCTCGATTAATTCCTCCTCGGTGTCACTCGCTTGCTCATGGACGGTTCCATCTTCGAGCAGAAGCATAGCTTTGCGAGTTGGACACTCTTTTGCCATGTGACCATAACCTCTGCACTTGTGACACTGAATATTTGAAGCACTAGGAGAGTTTAATTGCACTTTACCTCCCACTTCTCTTGGTTGGTTAACAGTCACACCTTTCTCGAAGGGTCTCTTCGAATCTCGAACAGTGTTGGCACTTGCTTGGTTGGGACTTCTCCATTCTTTTCCTCGGTTCAAGGGAGTAGAAGTAGTGACTCCTCGATACCGGTTTGCTTTTTCTTCCTTCACCAATTTTTCAGCTTCGGTAGCAGCATCAAACAAATCTCCCAACGTGTGGTACACGTGGAGTCTCAACTGAGAGGACACATCCCTGGTCAAGCCATTTTTGAACCGGATAATGGCTTGTTCTTCGTCTTCGGTCAGGTCAAGATTCAATCGAACCTTTTCAAATTCATCATGGTACTCTTGAACTGACTTCGATCCTTGTTTCAGCTCATATAGCTTTTGCATTTGAGTTTGCCTGTACTTAGCACTCAAATACTTACCATCCATAGCTCTCATCAACTGTGGCCACGTACTGACTACTGGATAGTCATTTCTCCTTCTGTGCCTCTTGTCAGATTCCCACCATGTTGATGCATAAGCTTCGAACGAAGCAATGGCATGGGCAGCTTTCCTCTCATCGGTCATCTCATTGGTTTCAAAGATGCGCTCCATTCTAAGCTTCCATTCAAGATACTCATCGGGATCACTAGTTCCTTTAAAGGGAGGAAGAGTGATCTTGACACTGTTCAGATTTGAGTCTCGAACACCACGACCCTGTTCGACATACTCATCTTCTCGATCATCAGCCTCACGCTCAATATTTCTTCCAATATTTGCGCCTCGGCCTCGACCTCGGAAATTTCCACGACCTCGGTGAGCTTGCCATCGTTGAGCGAACGGCAGCTCACGTTCATACTCGTCCTCGGGAAATTCCTCTTCATCAGCCTCTTCGGTTACAGCACCAAGGTCTCTTCGGGCCCTTGGAGGTGGTAACCTCTCTCCTCGGGGAATGCCCAAGTTTTGATTTCCAGCTTGAGTATTGCCCAAGTTTTGTTGTGCTTGGGGATTGCCCAAGTTAAGCTCTCTTCGAATTGCTTCACTCGTCAACTGATGTTGTCGAAGAAGCGCAGCATACAGATCTGGCTTCATCGGTGTGGATTCGCTGGTTCCAGCACCGGACCCATTTCTGCCCACGGATGCACTTCCCTGCTCGAGGTTAGCTACTCGAGCACTGAGGCCTTGTATCGCAGCCATGATATCGGCTAACGACACTTCGGGCCTCTCAATGCCTTTGCCTTCGTTTCCAGCCATGGTACCTGCACAAGTCAAAGATCAAACAAATGTTAAGGTTAGAAATCACCTCACACTCTCCCTCACCTTTGATGGGTGGCGCTCGGGTCCACTCAATTTATGGGTTCGGTTTTTGATCACTCAAGGACTTGTTAACAGTGGCTCATCCAATTGATCGGTCCTCTAAGATCCTTCAAGTTCGACAATAGTCACTGTCTCTTCGGGAAGAGTGAAGTGATGTTCGACTCGATGGAACGGACGCTTTTAACTGAGCTCGGGGAGTCAAAAGAAATTGTACGACAGTTTGGACTTCGGTCACCCCTTCGCACGAGTTCCTATCAGCTCAAATGGGTTGGTACGACCTCGAGTAGGACAGTTACTCAAAAGATCCACCAACTAGAATTTTGATACGAAAGAAAGTGAGAACCTAGGAGAATCTACCCTTTGATTCCCTTTGGAATCTTTTTCGATCACACCCACTCCTGTCCGTACAAGAGTGGTCCCTCCTTGGTACGGATAGGGTTTTACCTTATCCACTTTCCTTTTTCAGCCGACAAATTTCACCTGGGGTTTTAACATTCAAACTTTTACCCCTTTCTTCTTCAATGGAACAGTGACCTTGCTCCGGCGTACGGATTCAACAGCTTCGGTTCACTGACCAAGAATTTCTAACAAGATCTGGGTTGCTTTCAACTCCGATTTCAACGACGGAGGAATTCAAGTTCTTCGAGCCAAGAACCAGCTCGGCGTGTCGTACACTGTTACAAACTCGTAACAATTTTCCGGCGTACGGACAACGTTTCCAACTTAAGAACTTCGATTTCAAGCAACAAACAAACCCAAATCACTCAAGAACCACCAACCTTCATCGGTCTCTTCCAAACACAGTGGGGTTCGAGTTCAGCCACCATCGAAGCTCAACAGTCCAAAATTCGCCAAGAAACCCTAGTCACGAAATCAGTACGTCGGGTACTCGTTGGAATCAGGAAACAATGGTGATCAAGAATCAAGGGTTGTTTTTCCCAATCAACCAACAATCAAACACAATTTTTTTTGAATTTTCTTTTTAACAACTTTTTTTTTTGTAAGATAACAACACAACTCAAACAGAATCAAGAACACGAAAAGGAAACAAAGACACAAAAATGCACGAAGATAATGAACAGGATTAAGGTTGTAAGAACAAACTCAAACCGTGCTCTGATACCAAGGTGGTGCAAGACAAACCCGAAGGTGTTGCTTAGCACAAACGCGGAACAAGAACAAGTAAAGAAGAAGATAGAAGCAAGACAAAACTTGCTTCTTTCGAAAGAACAGTGAGGAACCTGTCTCAAAGCTCGATCGAAAGGGATACAAGAATCACCCTAACTATGCAACAATCCTCAAGAGAACATTGCCTCTTGCAAACTGAATGATCAAGAGGAATGTTCAATCGGACTAACCGAAAGCCACAAATCCTTAAAAGCCCTCACCGGGGTTTTGCTCACGACGGAGACAAGAAGAAATGTGCTCGGCACTTTCATTCAATTCATCAATATCCAAAACTATCTATTACAATGAAAGGAAACAATGTTTATATAGGAAATACTAAGGGTAAACTAGTAAATAGGTCACAGGTGACCAATAGAAATAAGCCACGCAGGGCTGAGTCTAAATGTGCTCGGCATCCTTGACTTCGGTGAGCCTGGCTTCGGTTCTCTATTGCCTGCTCGAACACATTTGTCATCGGGCGCTGACTTGGATGACATGGCTTCGAACACAAGATGTTGTGTTCGGCTCTGCGCTGCCCGGGGTCAAGAGCTGCTGTTCGGGAGCTTTGTCATCGGGCTCAAACTTGAAGATGTAGCCCTTGGTTTCATCACTTGGCAATTCCTCTTCCGAACACATGCTTCTTCCCGACATAGCCAGCTGGATGTGCATGTCATGGAGCAGCTTAGCTTGGCTTCGAGTAATTGGCCCCCTCGGTTGATCAGTCACTGCCTTCGGTTGAAGTGTCCTCGGTTGATCAGCACTTTGGGCTGCATCACTATATATCTACCGACATGGATCCTACGCTTGTCAAATTGATGATGTCCACAGACGCGGACCTTGCATATCCACCGACATGGATTCTATGCTTGTCATGTCCACCGATGCAGACCCTATATATCCACTGACATGGATTCTATACTTCTCAAATTGATGTCATGTCCACCGCTGCGGACCCTATATATCCACCGACATGGATCCTATGCTTGTCATGTCCACCGATGCAGACCCTATACATCCACAGACATGGATCCTATGCTTGTCATGTCCACCGATGCAGACCCTATATATCCACCGACATGGATTCTATTATTGATTTCATGTCCACCGCTGCGGACCCTATATATCCACCGACATGGATCCTATGCTTGTCATGTCCACCGATGCAGACCCTATATATCCACCGACATGGATTCTACACTTCTCAAATTGATGTCATGTCCACCGCTGCGGACCCTGTATATCCACCGACATGGATTCTATGCTTCTCAAATTTATGTCGTGTCCATAGACGCGGACCCTATATATCCACCGATGCGGATCTTATACTTGTCAAATTGATGGCGTGTCAACAGACGCGGACCTTATATATCCACCGACATGGATCCTATGCTTGTCATGTCCACCGATGCAGACCCTATACATCCACCGACATGGATCCTATTCTTCTCAAATTGATGTCGTGTCCACAGATGCGGACCCTATATATCCACCGACATGGATTCTATTGCTTGATATATTTTGCTTTGCAAGAGTTGTTAGGTATACTCGGTACCTGTGTAAACCTGTTATCAAAGAAAATTTGTGAGTATTCTGGGGGGAGGTTGACTTGCGTATTCGCTATGTCGTACTCTGTTGTTGTCTCTTCTATAATCTCCTCCTCGTAATATCTCTTTTTTTCGAGCGTCAAACCTTAGTCGAGCTGTGGGCAAAAGGGGTAAGGAAATGGGATATGCATGTGTTTTGTGAAAATTATTTTTTAAAGAGTAATGCAAATTTGTTCCATTGAATCATAGACTGCGACGTGTTGTTTGGACATAATCTCCTCTATGTCCATTTGCTGTTCAAAGATTTTTCATCTTGAAATTTTGAGGGAAGCTCAAAATTTCTGCCCCAGTGTGCTGCTTGTATTTTCCTTGAATTTTTGAGGTCCCTCAAAAATTCTGCCCCAGTGTGTTGTAATGCATTCTTTGAATTTTTTGAGGGAAACTCAAAAAATTCTGCCCCAGTGTCTAATAAAAATCTCTTATGATGTGACCGTGCCTTGGGTAGGCTGCCTACGTATCCCCTTTTGGGAATCAGGTCGCTACGTAGTTCAAATCCAATAAAGATGAATGTTGCTCGATTTATAGTATCTCTTGATTGTATCTCAAAGGATCTTTGTTAATTTTGTCTCGATTTAGAGAACTCTATTCTAGGATCAACTATCTTGCTCTGACTTTCTTGGTAAATGCCTTTGTCATTCTATTGCTTGTTGTGCTCATTCTTCGCTATCTATGAGCATCACTTGCTTGAGTGTGCTTTTAGTCCATTTGGGATTGTCTAATTTTGCTCCTTGTATGTATTTCTACTGTTCTGCCTTGAATTGTAAGTCATCTTTCTCAGTATGCTCTTGTCTCAGTTGTCTGCTGTAAGATCTCCGCGATTAACCATGAAGTTTCTTGGATGTCTTCTGTTGGATCACTATAGTCTGGCTTATACTCATCGTATTGGACCGCCTTCTCACATCGCAGTCGCAGATTCAATGGAATAAAAATAATTTTGCTGATAGTGAATGATGCATACTTAAAATAAAAATGGAAATGATTTTATTATTGGACTTGAGAAAAAGTCTTCGAAAGGAAACAACGATGCAACAAAGTTAATAAACAAAGAAAATAAAAGTTAACGACTCGGAGTCGTGTTTTATTTAAGAAAATAACTAATGCCCCAGCCCCACTAAGGTTCTCGGCATGCTCGGAATGTGCTGCAGATTCAGTTGTTCAGCTTCAGCTTTCTAGATGTTCAGGGCTTCAGAATGCTCTTCAGGAACTGCATCATATTCTTTCATGAATTGCTCTTTTAGACCGGTCAGCTCATCTTCTATACCGTGAACACCTTCGGCAAGTCCTTCTCCCTTGAGAGTTTTCATGTAGCTTGAAAAGATGGATGCTTGTTTCAGAGTTGGAACAAACTGCTCTAGTGAATGATAACCTCTTGTGGTGTCTTTTACTTTGTAAACCAGGATGTACCCCATGCCAAACTTGTATTCATCAAACACTGTTTTTGCTTTTATGATTGTGCCTTCCAGATTGCATTCTTTGCTGAAGTCGATCATATTCACCCTTTCATCCCCATGATTGGGTAGTGGGTTTTTGTGCACATTTGGCGCCTTCAAATTAATGGCTTTTTCATCTATTAGGTCTTGAATCTTGTCTCTTAGTGCAAAACATCTCTCCGTCTCATGCCCCGGTACACCTGAGTGGTATGCGCACCTTTTGTTGTAATCAAATTGTGGTGAAGGATTGTCTGGCACCTTTTGAGGGATTGGGACAATAAGTCCAGCAGCTCTCAATCTCTCGAACAAATGAGTGCGAGATTCAGCTAATGCAGTGTAGTTTCTTTTTGGTTTTTGGTTTACCTCGGGGCGAGGTCTAGGAGGGTATGATGGTGCATTTCGGTAGTTGGGTTGAGTATTTTGCTGGTATGGTGGACGGCTTGGTGCTGGGGTGTGAAATATAGGCCGAGTGGGCTGAGTGTTATAGACGGAATATTCAGGTGGTATGTGAGGGTATGGATAGAATGATGGTGGTGTTTGATAATAGTAGTTGAAAACAGGGTCTTGAACGGTTGCAGCAAAAGAGACTTCATCTTTCTTCTTTTTGGAGAGACTCACATTTCCTGACTGGAGAGCCTTATTAGTAGCCTGTAGTGCAGCTAGGCTAATAATCTTTCCACTTTTCAGCCCTTCTTCTACGTCATCTCCCATCAACACTACATCAGCAAACTTCTGATTTTTCATATGCAGCAGCTTATCGTAATAGACGTCCTCTTGAATGCGGATGAATATGTTCACTATTTCCCTTTCATCCATAGCGGGTTGCACCTTGGCAGCTTCTGCTCTCCACCTCGTAGCATATTCTCTAAACGTCTCTGTGGGTTTCTTTTTCAACTTTTCCAAGTAGAAACGATCTGGTACCATTTCAGTGTTGTACCCAAATCGTTCTACGAAATCTGCTGCCATATCTTCCCAACCGAGCCATGTGCCAGGCTTCTGCTTAGAGAACCAACTCAAAGCCTCTCCGGTCAAGCTTCGACTGAACAGCTTCACTCGTACTTTCTCATCATCCCCTGCTCCAATCAACTTGTCACAATATGTTCTCAAATGTGCCATAGGATCTCCAGTTCCATTGAACAGGTCGAACTTCGGTATCTTGTATCCGTCTGGCAATTTCAAAGGAGGATAGATGCACAAGTCTTCATAAGCTAAACCTTTAGTAGTTTTACCTAACTCAAACTTCTTAAAGGCTGCCTCTAGCTTACGAACTTTCTCTTTTGTGCCATCATCATTGGCTTCGTCCTCCGCCCATTCATAGTTTTCATGGTTTTTGACTGGCGAAGTGAGTTGTTTGGTTTCAGCAGTGAACATGGGGTTGTAAGGCTGCGGGTATGCGGTGTTGGTGCGAGGTAAGTTTGTGTTTATGTAAGTAGGATGTGCAGGAGGTGGTGCTTGATAACTGGTGGGTAGGGTTGCTTGGTAAGTAGCAGGTAGTGCTGTTTGGTATGTGGCTGGTAGTACTGTTTGATAAACAATGGGTGGATCAGTTGGGTGTATAGGGTCCTTTCCGTTAGGGCGGGTTGACCCACTTGGATTGACAGGCTCTCCTGAATGGGCGGAGTTAACACCGGGTAAACTGGTCATTGTCAGTTTCTCTTCAAGTTCTTTAATTCTTTGCTCTAAAGTAGCAACATGTTCGTTATACCCAACTGGGGCAAGCTTGCGTGGTGTTCCATTGTTATCATCAATAAGAGCAGCGTTATTCAACTCAGACATAATATTTCGCTTTCCTCTTCTTCTAGTTTGTGAGAGGGGAGGGGTTGTAACTGGTCCTTTGGCTCTCGTCCGGTACTGATGCTCGGCCAGAATGCACAAGTCAACCTCGGGAGTGGGAGTAAAACTAACACATGAAAAAAAAATAAGTCAGTGTTGAGATAATAATTTTCATATACAAAATATATCATGTTTTATAATGCAAGGAACCTCTTTTGTATCGGAGGTAGGCCTAACAAGACCAACACATATAAGATGCATGATAGACGTCATTTGGACGAGGTTGGCTAATGGACTTTAACATGCCAAGGATGTTAAGTCTTCCTAAGTTTGAGTATGATATTTAAAATTGAACGTGTATCGTGCGTCATCCCATTTGTTCTCATAATCCAAAGTTAACAGAAAAATAATTTTGTTATGGAATAATATTTTTTAGGTAAATATGAATAATAATTGATCTTGCTACATTAAAAGTAGAAGAAATTAATGTAAAGTCTATGATTTCGTTTTCATAAAAGTAGAAAAATTAATTTCTCTCATAACCTAAAAAATAATTTTATAAAATAATTGATTTTGCGTAAATGTAGAAATAAAAAATTTCATATGCAAATAGAAATAAATAATTGATTTCTATAACGATTTCCATTTATAGAAATAAATAATTGATTTTGTTATACAAAAGTAAAAAAATCAATTTAAAGTCTGTTTTCTTTGAAAAATAATTGGATGATCCACACTTTTGAGAACAAATGGTCTATATTAGACACGTTAAATGTTAAATAGATGCACACGTAACACATTTAAATGTCCCTTAGGGTTGAAAACCCATTCGGTTCATTCAAATATGGTGAACTAGTAGACTTAGACATGAGCCGAAGTCAAAAATGGTCCTAGATATGATATGATGAATGATCCCTAAAAGGAGTCTTCATTAAGAGTTGGCTAATCTAGACAAGGACATGGTTCCCCCAGGCGGACAACCAAGGGGTGGGAACGTTTGGAATTGTTGGTTGTACCACGGACCAACTTATCCCAACCGTCCCCCCTAAAGGGTTTTTTGAGAGTGAAACGACCGTGAGATCCACGTAATCGTTTGTGTGTGTGTAAGTGTCAATTTTCCAGGAGTGGAGGAGTATGAACAAAATGCAACAAATAAATTCAATAATATACTAAATAACATATTATAAAAAAAAAATACCAAATGTAAAAGATTACCCACCTGCAAAGATAAAAAGTTAGTATTGAATACAAAATAATAAAAGCAATAATAAACCCAATATAAAAATCGTAATGGTTAGAACATTTAATCCCCAGCGGAGTCGCCATTCTGTCGCACCCCACTTTAAATAATAATAAAGTAAAGTGTTGTTCGACTTGGGGTAACTCATTTGGAGTTAGAAATTTTGGAGTCGCCACCTAATATAATTCTAAGGTGTATTAGGTCACCTATTAATTTCTAATTTAATTTTAAAGAATAACTCCGGGTTGGTCTACTAGTCAGAGATTCAGGTAAGTGTTCAAGTTAACCTAGAAGGAAGGGGTTAGGCACCTCCTAAGTTCCACAAATGTGGTTCCCGGCCGATTTCTATATTGGGTTTAAACATATTGCTTATAAAAAGGATAGAAACTAAATAAATAAACAAAGGAGATATAGGATGCAAAGTAAAATAGGCAATTTAATATATTTGCATAAATAATTTGAAATAATAGTTGCACAAATAGCCACAAAATAATAACTAATTAAACATTTGAAAAACCCTAGGTTTTATTATTCTATTCGGATCAGAATCCGGCTTTCGTAAGGGACGATAGTTTCAGAATCCACTATCAAATGTAGCTCGGGTAGTTTCCATCATATCCGAGGGGCTTAATTCCCTTAACCCCTATACCTTCTTTAATATTTAAACTAAAACGCATGCTAATATTTTCACGTCCTAAAGTATTGCTAACGTCCCCAACTTAATGTCCCGTTAGAACAACTACTAAAAGAAAATATTTAGACCCCTAATTTGATTTAATGCCCCATAACTAGACTAGGCGTCAAGCAAATACGGTCATATGTGCAAACAAGCAAATTGTATTAGGTAAAAATAATTTTCAAATTTAAAAGAACTCCAAATAAGCAAACAAACTATAATACAAGTCAATTCGTCGCCAGACTGTAGAAGAAAATGATTTTGAAACCGTCATTCCACTGTTGCAACTTTTCAAAAAATTAAATTTTACAGAAACAATCCTACTTTTGCACTGTCCTGCATTTTCAGCTCCTTACAAAAATATTATCGTTTCAAGAAAACCAAGATTGCACAACCAGTCCTAAATCGACTTTTAATTTCCATTTTAGACCCGTTAAATACTGATGCAGTTTCCAAAAAATTAATTTTGCATAAATAAACTAATTTTGGACATACAATTTCAGAAACAATCTCTTCAGGACCAAATAGTAAAACCTGCTACAAAATTATAAATTTACGTTTCCACAAACCTGCTAACAATTCCAGTATTCACAGTTTTGCACAAGCAGTCTATTTTACACTAGTCTTTCGGATTTAGCATTTACCATAAAAAAATAAAGAGTTTGGTTAGGAGGATGGCCCCTGCATAGCCAATGTTACTGCTTATAGCAGCGTCCAACACCTGTCCTGAACCAGTTGCATCTTATGATGATTATACAAACAAGTAGGTCCTAACAAATACATTTAAGTATTTAAGCTTAGTTACATAGATTGCTAAAGTAAAGAAAGTAAGAAGAGAAAGGGCCTTTGTCCCTATTGTTTCAGAGATCTGTTCAATTCATTTATTTTCATGCTCCAAAACCTGCAAGTTAAATGACGAGAGTATAGCCTCTTGGCTATCTCAAATTTGCGCAAACTCTTGCAGAAAGGTTAGTAGTGGTCTAATGGAGACCCAAACAAATCAACAAATTTCATACTAGGTAAATGAATATAAAGACTCCATACATCCAGTTTATAGCAGTACCTTGGAAGAGAATGTGAATAGAGGAGTGAGAAAGTCGAGAAAAAACAAAACCAAACCAAATTGTTGATCGATAGCTTTTTGGCAAAGCAGCGTAAGAAAAGAGAGAGAGGGAGAGCTTTTTGCTAGGATATTTGTTAATAGAAAAGAGAGTCAAAACCAGTGACTTCAAGCCTGCCTTTTGGTGGAAAAAGAAGTACTATTTATAGTGTAAAAATAATGTATTAAACTAACCATATAAGGAAAAGCAAGATTTAGTTTTAAGACTAAAGGAAAGAGGAATATTTGTCCTTTAAATATATAGTATTATATAATTTGCTAGAAAATCCTGTGGGAAAGGTAATTTATTACCGTTAAAAGTGTATCCAGAAAGGAACAAGAATGTTGTATTTTTTTACCATATAAGATATGTGCAAAAATCGTGTTAAAAATAATACTAATAATAGTTTGCAATTTACTTTCCAGAGAGTAACTCTAACAAGTAACAACCTAAGCAAGGATTATTCATTCATGCTAAACTAAGGGAGAAAAGTCAATTCACGTTTTCATTAATCTCAAAAGATCATAATCAATACTCACTGTGCCAATTTGATCTTTTGTCATTTTTATCAAAACAAGAAAAGATGATAAGCATATGACCTCATTTCTGCATTTTAACTCTAGAAGATTCAGTAGAATGGAAATAATAGTCAGCAAATTTCATAGAATTAGAGAGAAAATTGTGAAAAGAAATACATCACCGTGATACCCGCTTGGTTTCCATTCTTGTCTGCTTTGCTCAGATTTGGGAAGATCGGCTTGAAGCTTTCCATTTTTTCATTCTCGTGTGCGTGTATTATGTATTGATTTGCTATTTTCTTACTTGATTCGCGGGGACTTATTGCGATTCTTTTTTCCTTGTTGAAGCAGCGTGACAGTGAGGAGAGAAGGAGACAAGATCGCCCGATTTAGGTGAGGAGTCGTCAATGGCGGAGATACGGTGAATGTGGGTGTATTTGGACGATTTTTGGAGTAAGGGAGAGAAAGAGGAAAAGGGTGGCGGCTGGTATTTGGAAAGGGAAGAGGGGAGAGTGTGTTTAGGGTTTTGGAGTGAGGGTGTGTCTTGCAATATCAAAAGTAAGAACTAATGTGATCCATTGGATTAAATGAGTAAAGGGTCACGATTTGGACATGTGTGCACGTATGTGTGTATGGGCTGATGTGTAGGGGACAAGAATAATTAAATGGTGCTTAGAGGGGTTGTACCGTACGCTAAATGTGTGCATATTGGTTGTAGGAGTGTGTTTTAGTGAGGTGTAGGCTTAGGTGGTATATATGTGGACAAAAGATGATGACATGGAATTGGTATTGTAGAAATGGAGTTGTAAAATAACAAATTGGCTAGTATTTAATTAAAATAAATATTTAATATAAAAATATAAAAAAAAATTATAAATAATTATAAATAAATGTATTTAATCACAAATAAATATAGATGAGCACAAATAATACTAATTAAATATAAATAGCCACATATAATCATTAAATGATGTTGTAATGTATTAAATCGTACAAATAGCATACGTAGTTTGAAAAATAGCCTAAATGAATGTAATTATGCAATATAGTCACAATTAAATGAATATTATGTAAATAGGGGATTAATAATAATTTTATACATGTAAATGCATGTTGTCTAATGCAATTTCGTTTGGAAAATTACTATTGTAAATTTTAATTAAATATAGCCAAATTGTGAAAAACGGAGGGACAAAATTGGGTGTCAACAGTCACCAGGCACACTGGTTACATACATGTTCTACGAGTTACGACAATTCAGGCGGTACGGGCGTAGAATGCAAGGCATACCTCCTGCCGCCTTAGGGTTATAGTCTCTTAGTTAGGGTTTCGTTGTACTACCGCCTTGAGTTTATAGGCCCATGAGCCTCATTAGTCTTTGTGTTTTACCATAATTAGGACTGGGCATCCACTACTATAAATACCACTCCTTACATTGTATTGTACATCAAGCGATTCACCACTGGATCCGACTTGTTCTCAAGGAATAAAAGCTCTTTACTTTCTTGTCTTTTATTTTTCTCTCTGTTATTTAATTTTCATCGTGTTTTACTGTATTTCTTGTGACCCCATTATAAATTTAAGTGTTTAACCTGGACGTACAAATTTAGTAATAAACAACTACACCCCCATGCTCCTCTCGTAATCTGCTACAAAACCCATCTTTCAATTCGTGAAAACTTCAGAAAAGGACTCCTTGTTTTCTCCGTCGTCTATCACCAGAAAATTGAGAAACTCAGGCGGGGGTTCTAACAAGATGAAAGCTTGTGTGAGAACATGGCTGACCCGACCTAATTTTAAACGGGTATCCCCTTTCCTTTTACGATCTTTGAATTCGTACATGATATTTAAGTCTAATTAGTGCTTAATTGATTAAATAAGATACCTGTGCGCTTAATTAATTAATTGTTGAACACTAAGTGATTAAGGCAGTGGGTATGTAGTTTCAATTGTGATAACGCGTATTCATGATGGCAAAGTGTCAAAGTATGCATTATTCTCTTTTTGATTGCCCGTTATGGCCCCATAGATCTTTGATGCTTAAATTCAATATGTATGCGGCCTGTAGACCTTACAATACTGTAAGATTTTGAATATTTAGAACCATTGATACTCTTGAAATTGATTAGGATCATTCTATGTGTCTCACAATGTATCCAGTCAACTATATGAATTATGTACAAGTTTCCTATGATGACTGTCTGTGTTGTTGAAATTTGAATGTTTAAAATTGATTTTTGATATTCGGCAATAAATGCATGTTTAGAGCCATGGTTCGCATCATATTTGTAGCATTTATTCATTGATTAAGTTGTTATATTAACGTTTTTGAGCTTATTATGTGCTTTTAATTATGTAGGAATGTGTTTGGGGGAAATTGACTGATTTGGAGTTAAAATAATTCTAAACGACGCTTTGAAGTCTGAGTAGAAGCCCGATACCTGACCCAAAATCAAGCAAGGACGTAAAAAGTTGATACGAAGTAAAAAAGGCCTATCGCGCTACGCTAGGCGTCGCATGGCACGCTGCGGTAGGGCCGATTTCAGCAGTTTAAAAATAGTCCATGCGTAGGAAAATTGCATTGCCGCGGCGCGCTGCACGACACATGGCGCGACGCGGCAGGTCAATAATCCTAACGTCTTGATTCCGAGTCTATTTTTGATTTTCGGGTTATGTGGGTCTATGGGGACGATATAAAAGCCCCAAAATACTTCCAAAATAGGACTTTTGGCCCATTCTACATTAAAAGGAGGCAAGGAAGAGAGAAGATTAAGATTCATGGCTCCATTTCATTCATTCATCCATATTCTTGTGGTTTTGTGTACTTATAGTTATTTCTTATCTTAGAACATGACTATGAGTGGCTAAATCACCCATTCTAGGGTTGATCGAACCACTCCAATACTTATTTATTACTAATTATTGCTTTAATGAATGAAACTTGTTAATCTTCCTATCTATGTATTTATGATTTGATGTTATTGATTGGTAGAGCTCCGAAGTGATTGTGTCCTTTATTCTTGTGCATCTAGGGATAGATTCATGAGTTATGGTTAAACACTTAGCAATATTTCAACCTAAAACAAAGGCATTACTTAGGTTGTCAAAAAGGTGATTTGTGACCATTGACCCCGATTGTGAACCATACTTGTAGACCTACGTATCTTCATTTATTAATTGAAAATTGGTTAGTGAAAGTTACAATTATTACACAGGAGTGAGTAGTTGTGAATTTGGAGAAAGTAATCAATAGGAAGAAGCAAGTTGAATCTATTAATGCATCTTTCTAACACATGAGTAGGAGTTGGGTAGATCAATCCTATGCTTCTAAACCCTTGAATTAGTCTATTGCTTACTGCTTTGCTATTTACTTTATTGTTAATTAGTTGTTACAGTGAAACCATCATAAATATATAAACTTTCGAAGTTAATTAATTAGACAAGTTAGCTAGATTAGTACGTAGATTTCAAGTGTTCTCTGTGGGATTCGACCCCGCTCGGGTCTTTAAATACCTAGCTATATTTGCCGCAATCGCTTAGACCCTTTTATAGGGCGTAGTTAGGCATGATTAAATTTTGGCGCCATTGTCGGGGAACACGGTGTTATTTTAGTTGTTAAGATATCTAGTTTATTTTGTATTAACTTCACTCTTGTCATCTTGATCTCGTTCCTTTGGTGTTTACAATTGAAAGTTCAGATCCCGAAGAATTCAGGATGGCTTAAGATTTGGGTCTTAATGCTTTCGCACAACTTGTGGCTGGGAATATGGCATCGCTATTCAGCTTCCAACATTCGAGGCAGAAAATTTTTACATCACCCAGATGATTGTGGCTTTGCTTGCTAATGCTGGTTTATTTGTAGGTAGAAGTACTGATGAATCGAGTGCCAACAAAGGTTGTGAATTGATGTTATTCCCGTTCTCGCTAACAAAAGATGCAGTGATTGGTTGGACTCGTTGCCAGTTAATTTTATTACGTCGTGGGATGACTTCGTGATAAAGTTCATGAAGAAGTTCTTTCCACCCAATAAAACTTCCTGGCTAGTAGATTAGATACTTATGTTCAGGCACAACCCGTTAGAGACTTTGCTAGACGCTTGGGAGAGAGTTAAAGGTTATTTTAGAAAGTGTCCTCATCATGGTGTACCTGACCAAATACTAGGGCAAAGGATCTACATGGGCATGGGAGATCAAATTAAGGGCACATTAGATGCAACAGCTGGAGGAGGAATTTTGAGTAAACATTTGCTGAAGCAAAGGCCCTACTTGATGTGATGGCTCAAACCTCAGGCTGGCTTAGAAGAGACGCATTGACTGGCCTAGGTACAGGGGCTTTAGCTGCTGGTATTATTTCTGGGATGGGAGAACAGATGTCAAAGTTGCAGACTACACTTGATGTTGTGTCGAAACAACTGAACAGGAACATGCTGAAACCTGTTAACCAAGTGGACTCACGGGCTCAAAAAACTTTCCGATCCTGATAATTTTTCTATTGCTGATTTTCTTGCTTATACTAAAGATGTTAACTTCATGAGTTGCGGGCATCGCCAGCAATACAATCAAAAGAGTCTATTTAGGCTAGTGCAACAAAAAGCAACTTTACCCCTGCAGCAGGCGAATGATATAACTGAGATTAAGACTATAATGCAGACTATGATAGGATTTAATAAGCAGCTTAAAGACCAAGTGGCAGCATATGACACTGCACTAAATGGTATAGAGACCAAGTTGGGACAACTGTCCCTAGCTTTACATAATAGACCTCAAAGTGCTTTGTCGGGCGACACTGTGGTGAATCATTGGGATCTAAATCCCTATCAATTGATGGAAGTCACTTTGAGGAATAGTAGAGACTTGGACAAGGAGCAAGAATTAGCTAAAGGTGCACTACCCATTGTGCCAAACATTGATCCTGTTGATGACTCTACCAAACTGGCTGGCAATGATCACGCTGAGAAGAGGCTACTCCAAAACATGTTCCTGGTACTGAAAAGGTAATTGCCAAAGAACCTGTTAAAGAAGTGGAGAGGGTGGTTGAACAAGGTAAAGTTTCAAGAGATCAATAATCCATGGCGAAAACACCACCACCTCTTTTCCCTCAAAGACATGCAAAGCAACAAAAAGGTTTGAAGTTTAATAAGCTTTTTGATATGTTGAAACAATTGAAGCTTACTATGCATTTCATGGAGGTTATGCGAGAGGTACCTGGATATGCTAAATTGTTAAAAGATCTTATGTATAAGAAGGTTGACTTTAATGAGGTAGAGATGGTTCAATTGAATAAGGTGTGTAGTGTTGTCATCACAAAGCTTGTAGCAAAAAAACAGCAAGATCCTGGTAGTTTTACAGTCTCATGCTCTATTGGTGATCTCACAATTGGTAAGGCCTTATGTGATTCTAATGCAAGCATTAATTTGATGCCTCTAGTAGTATACAACAACCTGCATTTGACTTGTATGAGAGACTTCAATGCCAATCCAGCTGGTAGATAGGAGGCAAAAGTATCCTGTTGGAATAATTAAGGATGTTACATGTGGGTAGTTTTATGTTTCCAGTAGATTTTGTGGTTCTTGACTGCCCCATAGATAAAGATGTTTCAATTATCTTAGGTCGTCCGTTCTTGGCTACTGTTAGAGCAGTGATTGATGTTGATAAGGGGAAGATGACCTTGAAGTTGTATGATGAAGAAATAGTAGTTGATATTAGAAAATTGCTGAAAAGACATTGCGATGATGTGAACTAGTCGTGTGTGCATCCATACGAGCCTGGATGAGCCATGTGTTGAGCTGATTGAAGTCGTGCCACGTCTATGATTATGGCGCTTTTTGGGAGACAACCCTTGATTGTAATTGTATACAAGTAAAAAAAAGGGAAAAAAATAAAAAGTACAAAAAAAAGTGTCATATTTTGAAGGATATTACTTTGTGAGTTTCTTTCTTTTGCAGGTTTCGATTGGTTTGAAGTCTAAATGTGTGGTGCTTGCAACCTCATACGATTGGATGTGGATGTCCTACTTAGGGGAAGGCTGAGTACCTCGTGCCTAAGAAAGCTCACATAGATTTTTTTCGGGCTTAGAACCACTGGGAGTTTCTCTATCACCCTTAGTTTTTATTTTTAATGCATTGAGGGCAATGCCTGATTTTAAGTGTGGGGTGGGAGTCTCCCTATTTGTACTAATAATCTCATTTGGTTTTACTTTGTGCATCAAATCTTTTTCAAATGAAGTAGTTTAAACTGGGTATAGGTAGATTTTTTTTAGGATTAGACTGTAGTAAATGGATGAGAGAGTCTTAGCTCCACGTTGACTAATTCTATATAGATGTTTAATTTGGGATATGTTAACTTCATGCATGTATTTTTTCAGGATCTATTTTTCCTTGAGAAACGTTGGATACATTATGTGAAGCCTATGATCATGATATTGACTGTAGATTTTTCTTGAAAGTTTGCTTGTGTTTGCTTTGTTTAAGAGTGCGAATTGAGCCGTTTTGAGTAGGTTATGTTCCATGTGTGAGTGAGGATTTTATTTTCTTCATGTTCAATACTTGATGTCTAGAACATGTCCGGTGTGTGTCCAAAGCGAAATAAAAAGTTTGCTCGGTTAGAAAGTGATATAGGCATTCCTTTCATATCCAATTTTGTTTGAAGCCTCATAATTAGACATTTACCAGTGAAATTTGACTTTAGCTAACCCTTTTGAGCCTGTAGCCTTTTCTTTGATAGCCATTGAGATTCCTATATCTTGTGCTAAATATTAGATCCTCCTTCATCTGAGCGTCTAGAGGACCTTGATCTTCCTAGTGCTTTTTGCAAAGGTACACATTCATAACTATTCCAAAAATAGTGAAGGAATCTCTAGCTCATCCTTGATGGTCTACTGCTATGCTCGAGGAAATATATGCTTTAGAGAAAAACTGGAATTGGAACTTGGTGGATTTGCCTAGAGGAAAGAAAGTAGTAGGATGCAAGTGGGTCGTTACCGTCGAAGTTAATCCTCATGGTTCTGTAGGATGACTGAATGTCAAATCTGTAGCTAAAAAGTACCTCAGACATATCGAGTGGACTATTCAGACACCTTCTCCCTGGTTGCTAAACTCACTTTTGTTCGCTTGTTCATTTGTCTAGCTACTTCTGAAATTGGCCTTTACATCAGATGGATATTAAGAATGCGTTCCTCTACGGGATCAATATGAAGAGGTATATATGGAATAACCACCTGGTTTTGTTGCTCAGGTGGAGTATGGGAAAGTCTGCCATCTAAAAAGTCTTTGTACGACTTGAAGCAGACTCTCCATGCGTGGTTTGGCAAGTTCAGTAAGGTAGTTTGAGAGTTTGGGCTGAAAAGAAGCCACTATGATCACTCAGCCTTTTTTTACAGAAAATCAGCATGTGCCATTATTCTTCTTGTTGTGTATGTCGATGATATTGTCATTACTGGAAATGATTCTGCAGGAATCCCTTCTGTTAAGTCCTTTATGCATGCTAGGTTCCAATGGAGGTAAATAGAAGTAAAAAGTAAATCTTTTTGTCTCAGAGAAAGTATATTCTTGATTTGCTAGCAGAGATTGAAAAGTTGGCAGCCAAGCTATGTAGTACCCCGATGGGTCCTAATGTGCATCTAATGAAAGATGATGGTGATCCTTTTGATGATCGGGGGAGATACAGGAGGTTAGTTGGGAAACTAAACTATCTTACTGTGACTCATCCACATATTGCTTTTGCAGTGAGTACTGTTAGCCAGTTCATGTCATCACCTACACTTAAGAATTGGATAGCTTTGCAACAAATTCTAAGCTACTTAAAGGGAGCTCATGGACTCGGTATATTATATAGCGATCATGTGCACTCTCAACATTGACTGTTTTGCAGATGTAGATTGAGCTGGATCCAAAACTGATAGAAGATCTATTACTGGCTATTGTGTCTTTTTTGGTGGAAATCTGGTTCGATGGAGGAGTAAGAAATAAAATGTTGAATCGCGCTCCAATGCAGAATCAGAGTATATAGCTATGGCACAATGCACGTGCAATATTATGTGGTACATTACCTTTTGATCGAACTAAGCAAAATTCTGCTCTTATAATTAAGCCGCCCTTTATATATCCTCTAATCAAGTATATCATGAGAGAACTAAGCACATCGAGGTAGACTGTCATTTTAATCGTGAAAAGATTTAGGCGAGCTTGATTTCCACAAGCTATGTGAGGACAAGGGAGCAACCAGTTGATTTTCTCACAGAGGCATTGGATAGAGCTCGAGTTAATTATCTGTGGCACAAGCTGGGCATGATCAATATCTATGCTCCAACTTGAGGGAAGTGTAAAAAAATATTGTGTACATCTTCATTTGCCTTGTACAGATAAGTTACTTATATGAGAGATACTTAAGATATTCACTTACCTTTCATAGAATTCTTGATACATACTCCAATACATATAATTTTCATCAGTTCAATTTAACTTCTCAATCAATTGGCTACCGCAAAATTAAGTGCTAAGTTACAGAACTAGCTTCCTCAACACCTTGTAAGGGTCGGTGAGGCTGCAGAATTTATGGGTTCGTCGAACTTTTCTCAAAACATAGGGGTCCAAACACTTTTCAAAAGCGCGGAATCAAGCCCATGTCGGTAAATGCTAACTTCTAGATTAAACTCAACGCTCAGTTTTCATACAAAACACAACTTAACTAGCCATTCAACTCTCCAACTCACCAAAATTTTCTTTTTCTCTCAACGTCAAGCATAAAACATACAATTGCAAGCAATTTGAAAATTAAGAACTCAAGAGCGTGGTCAAGATTCAAGTTTACAAGTGTATTTCCACTCAATTTATGATAATTTTTAATTTTTACTTCTCGTCTCCTTCTCTTTTCTTTCACAAAATTAACACAAAGAAACCCTAATATATTCTATGAATTGGGTTAAGTTCTAGAAAACAAGTGAGCATAAATAAACTAACCAAAATGAGTTAGATGTGGTGAGTGATTAATTGAAGATGATTTGATGGTTACCAATTTATGGGTTGCCGGAGCATAAGTCACTCGTCGGTGAGTATAGTTGGAGAAGAGAGAGTGAAAAGGGTAAGAAAGAATAACCTTTGTCCTTTTGCACCTCGGGCCCATTCATTTTTTAGCCCGATATAAATTAGTGGTCTTGTTGAATTAAGCATGCCCACACTTTTTCTTTCATGAACTATCATTGTACATGTGCGGGGCTGATTGAAACGTCCGACTCCTGAATTTTTGGCAATTTCTATCTTTTTTTATTTCACCCTTGATATAACTCTCTTTAACCATTGGCAGGATCATAGATACTTGATATAACTCTCTTTAACCATTGGCAGGATCATAGGTACTTGATATAACTCTCTTTACCCATTGGCAGGATCATAGATATATTTACATTCTGCAAAACCTTAAAGCGTGGGGAAAGAATGAAAGGGAAAGATATATTGAGGAACACTACAACAAAAGTCACTTTTAGCGGCAAATGATATGGCTTTTAGTGGCAACAACAATTGCCGCTAATAATTTTACCAGCAATAACCTATTAGTTGGCAATGTTGGTGTCGCTAAAGGTTTTCCCGATAATTGTTTTGAGTGCTGGTAAAGGCCCATTCTATTGCCGCTAAAAGACCCTTAGATATAGCGGCATTTGTTTCCCAACCATTTAAATTGCCACTAAATCTAGCACAATAATGGCTTGATTTATCACATATATTGCCGGTAAAGATCTATTTTAGCTAGTAAAATATGACCTACTACCTTCATTTTACTGTAGGTTGAAATGATTCTCAAACCATACTATTCATTCACAAATACAAACATTTCGAATAAAAAATACTAAACATTCATAACGAAATGCATAATAATTCATTAAATTCCACCAAACAAAACCTCATCAATATTTTTTTGCTTCAACACCATAAAAGAACATAAACATAGCTTTAGTTCACTAAGTAGTTTCAGGTAAAGTCTGAAGGCAAGTGTTAAACTTGAACAACCTAGAAGCATTTATTCCACTCTTAAGGTAAATCTACCATACCAAGTCCAATAAGTAGCGTTGATTTACTGCACAACCTGCAATAATGGAAGAAAAGAAAATAATTACAACTTATCCTTCTCTGTTCTTTTGATAAAAAGAGACATGTATTAATATAATTGAGTGCACACTGTAAAAATGTGTCAAATTCATAGACAAAATCATTTAATTTAATAAAAGAATGGCTCACTGTAAGTATTGACCATCATAACATCAACACTACAGAAAGTTTAAGATCTTAACATTAAAAATCTACAACACTACTATGAGAATTACTGCAAATTATACTCCTCTAGGCTTCACTTTAAAACTCATTTTGGTATCAGAAAGAAGCATGCTAATTAAAGCAAAGGTGCAAGAAGCACAAATGACAATAACCTGCTCCTAGACTAATGTGTGATTGGAAACAACCCCTAACAAACACAGTTTCTTCTACCATAAGAACGAACTTTAAGCACCATAACAGTTCAACCTTTAGCAGCCAACAATTTTAAGCACTTCTTAACTTGTCTTCTGACATAAGCAAGAAAAAGCATCTCAGCAGACTCACTTGTGATGTTTGCTTTATTTTCCTCAAAATATGGCACACCCTTGGAAAAGTTGCTTGTCTTAACAGATACTAATTCGTAATCCCCTTGATTTGGGTGTCGATAGCAATAGTAAAAATGCTATTACGAAAAGAAATAACTTCCGGACAGGATTTTATTTGATGCAAAAAGGGGATTACTTTATCTAAGAAAAGTATCCTTTTTTTTCCTTCTTGGCACTTGCTTTGGTCTCGACTAAAGGCAGCGGAAAAGCTGGAAAAGAGAAATCATCTAGCCTAGAAGGAGAAAGTTACAAACAAAATAGAAAAAAAGTTCATAGAAAAGAAAAAATAGAAATAACACAACTGAAACAGAGAGTTAAAAGCCAATCAGACGATTTTTATAAAAGCTTAACAAAGAAGGCAATACCTCTTCCTTGCTACCCCAGTCATCATAAGAAACAGCAGCCATTTGGAGTATGCAGCTCAATGGTACCATCATACCTGAAAATCAACAAAAAGAAAGAGAAAAAAAGGTAAAGAAAAATTGAAGAGAATATATGATCCTCAAAATTTTAATCTAAAAAGAAAAAAGAGGGATAGCTACTGATGTTTTTACTCACCATTCCCCGTCGTCATGCAAACAGCTCGCACTTTAGTGCCCACAGGAAACTTATCTGCATGGTCGGATGTTGATCTTTATTCTTGAGAACAGAGGAAGTTAGAGGCCAAGCAAAATAAAAAGGACTTGCGTCTAGTCTTGCTCTCTCTTTTTCTTTCCTCTCTTTCAGAACACCTCTATAGCGAAATTTTTTTACATAAACTGATGATAAGAGAGATGGGATATCAATAATACATTTCAGATATTAACCGAGAAAGGATCAAATTCGCTATACCTCACGTATAAAAAGAAGGAAGATGAAATTACTCAAGCTTTCTATGTACATAAATGTACAAGCCATTAGATGGAAAGAGAAACAATATTCCATATTGAAGGAGAGGCAGTGTGGCAAGCTTTGAACCCTACAAAATCAGAAGATGCACGGTTAACCTAACAAGCATCTCACAGACATCTCGAAAGTGCTGACTGCGAAGCTTCAACCAAATGAGACAAGCCTTTACCTCACGACAATGGTACTTTGGACCAGGAAGCTTTGTAGAGTAGAATGTCAAAGATTCCTTGCTGAATTTTATACCTGAATTATAACATTTTGCTAAACATTTTAATCAATTCTATGGTCTAAGACCTCTTTATTCTAATTTCATGTCAAGAGTCCAGATTGCTCCACCTAAATAAAATGAGAAGACGGAATTACAAAAGAAAATGGAGAGTTTTCACTCTGAACTGCATTCTACAGGTTTGCATTGGATGAGGCAAAAGCTGATCAAAGGAGCTTCAAAAGGTGATGTCTTTGGAACATACTAAAGGTAAAATCTTATGATCGGTTCAACTAATACCTTGATATTCAGCACCCAAAGCTCACAGAAAAGAAGTAAGAGAATGCAGAGATGCTTACCGAGTTACCGTAAAATGCAAGATGCTTATGGCCATTATTTACCATATTTCATGTACTAACAATGTCAAACGCTCTTTCGCGCTCCCATATGTTGTGCAGTTGTAACATACGATTTCAACATCTATGCACAAAAGAATCATTACAACACATTTAATCACATAATTACAAATTAAAATTTAATATTTTTAAAATTAGCAAAGCTCAAAATTTTGAACTTACCTGATCTACAACATTTCGTTTAGGTAATCGACTAGCGCGATGTAATTGCAATTAGGTATTTGTTGCGCCAATCTTATTCTACAATTAAGTTTATCCATTGAATAAGCAATTAACTAAAGCAAATAAAAGAAATTGAAATTGAAAAAAGTTAGGGCTTAGGACCTGCCTCGGCGAGGAGCATATATATGTATAGGGATGAGAGTTTACCAGCGATTGTGGCCGGCGACGGTGAGAGGTGATGGTGAGATGCGGCGGTGAAATGTGGCGGTGAACGAAAAAGGTGAGATGCAGCGGTGATAAGCGACGATGAGAGGCGGCGGTGATTGACGTCGGTGAGAGGAGACGGTGAATGTCGGTGGTGACCGGTGGTTTGGCAGCGGCAATGTTTAGAGATGAGAGGTGAATAATTTCCCCTGGGTTTTCAAAAGTTTGGGTAGGAATGATAAATAACTTTAATTGGATGTATTTAATAAACATTTCTTCTTATTTATCGTTAAAAGGGAAGTGTAGTACCGGCAATTGTTCATTTGCCACCAAACTTGTGAAAGTTATCACTGGCATTTAACTTATTGCCGCTAATAATTTGTCGCTAAAGGCCTTATTTGTTGTAGTGGAAAAAAATATTAAGGAATTTAATTGAGGACCAAATTCTACTCCCAAGTGTAAGCGAACCATTACTTGACCGAGTGAACTATATAAATATTTAAATTATGGGTCAAACATCATATTAGACCTATTTTAATTTTTTTTAAAGATAATATTCCTAGTTTTGTGGGTGAACCATGGGTTCACGTAAACCACAAGTTCTATGGAAGATCCGCCCCTGATCAGCACAAATGACTTTGCCTCAGTCCAATTTTTCCAATTTTGAGCTACCCATCATGTAGAAAAGAAGCGATGAGAGGGTCCATGATATCAATAAGATCTTACCTTTCATCAATTGTATATATATTGACTGTGGCCTCAGTGATCTTGGTTTCTTTGGATCTCCTTTCACTTAGTGCAATGGTTGGGCAGCTAGAAGAGCTCGAGAAGACATTCTTTCATAACTCTAACAACTACAAAATGTAGTAAAGTCAGATTAATACACATTTAAATAGACACATATAAATAAAGAATCTTTATGGAGACAAAAACTGGGTCTCAAATGGTTCACTAATGGAGATACTAACACAAGATTTTTCATTTTGTAATCAACACCAAGATGAAAAATTGATTCTCACAAGAGTCAAAAATCATGATGGTGCATCGATAGAAAATAATGAAAATATTGTTGATGAGGCAATAAACTTTTTTAGCAACAATTCACCCAATATACCACCTTTAGGAACATATTTGTATTTAGAGCCTTACTTTGGATTGTGGATAGTTTTGACAACTCAACACATAGAGGCACTCCATACTATCAAGGAGTTAAAGGATGCGGTTTTTTTTTCATGAGCAACTCCTGTTAACTAGGACCATATAAGTTTTTAGGCAAAATTTACCAATATTATTGGAACATTATCTCCTCCGATCTTTATGATATTGCTCTTCACTTCCTGGTTGGTGGCCAACCCCCAGGTCATACACTTGTACATTCCTAATCCTCATTTCTAAATCAGATAACCCTAATGATTTATTGATTTTACTCTTTTATTTTAAGTAACTTCACCTAAAAATGATCTCATACTTACTTAACAATATAACTGCTCCAATAATGAACAAGATGATCATCTCTCCAAATCAAACTGGATTTCTAAAGAACAGAGCATTCTCAGATAATTTATTGCTAGCTTAGGAGCTTGTGCATAACATCAGCAGACCAATGTAATTGGGGATTTTGTGCTTAAACTGAACTATCTTGGTCAGCTATTGAGACGCCTTGGTCTTTTTGAATTCTGGATCGGTAATGAGGATGATATCAAACAATGGCAGACATGGTCTTTTCAAATCTTCTACAGGCTTGAAACAACGTAACCAACTGTCAACTTCTATTTTTGCCATTGGTGCAGATCATTTTTCTAAGCTAATGGATCAACTGCACATGACAATTTCATTCCATTCTCCATGGCCTGATGATCACCCACTGCACTTATGTTGATGACATTATACTTTTTACCTTTGATGACCTACCCTACATTCCAATGATGATGAAGAAATTAAAGGTAAGGAAAAGAAATTCCACTTTCCCAGTATCCCAAGGTTCTCATGTCTCAATTATTGGTGATACCAAGCTCATGATTGGTTTTTCTTAAGCCATATTTTCTTTTACTTATCTGGGTTGTCCTATTTACATACACTACAATAAAAAGGTCATATATGATCGTAAAACAATGTCATATATATGCCAATAAACCGTAATGAATGGGCTGGTGGTATAAAATAATATCGTCAAATATAGTCAGATATATAGGTAACGAAAAAGAAAGTGTATGCATGGGCATAAGCATAAGCCACACACAATGATTTATTCTCAGAGAATGATGAAATGGAATGTGATTTGGACATAAGCCAAAGTTCTTCTTTATTGTTTTACCATTTTTTGACATGTGTGTTATCACAAAGTAGAAGAACTTTATCATTCACCTTTAAAATTTAGTTATAAATTTTAAATTCTTTATTATCAAAGACGGTGTATCCTCATCATGATAAACCACTTATATTCATTTTTTAAAAATTTGGTACTCGTCATTATCAGAACTCATTATTCAGACTATTGTAGTGGTCATTATTTCAAACTGAATTAATGCAATTTAAACACTCAGCACATGTCTATGCTGATTCAAAGATAATAGTTAAAATATTACAAAATACATTTTCTCTATAACACATGTTTTTTCTCAACACATTAAAAACTATCGACCATATTAAGGAAATTAATGCATTGCTTTGTTGGTAAAAACACAAAAAAAATGAGGATCAAAAGCTCACCTCTTGCAGCCTATATTGTACGAGATCACAAGAACGGGAGAGATTGAGCGTCTAACTTCAACTGAGAGATGGTGTGATGTTTTACCTCTCTCACCAGCAAGATTGAAGAAAAACATATGGGAAGCGCAACATATAAGTGTCTTTTAAGGAGCATCACTTTGCGTAATGTTAGTAGGTCCAACATATGTGATGCTCTTGAAAAGTAGTCTCATGAAATGCATCTCATAGGTGGAGGCATGTTATGTCGTAATGAGCTCTCTATTGTTGCCTTTTCTCTATTCAGTCACTTTTGCTTCTCGTGTCGTCTTATTATTCTACTACAATATGGATCTCTAGAAATGTCACTCAATTCTTATTTCCCAATAATCATGGCTCTCCCTTACACCATTTCTTGTAAGATAGTGTCATGATAAAAGTACGAAATATAATTATGTAAAAAAATATTTATGTGTAGAAGTAGTCATCTTCTTGAGCCTAGATGTACTCAATGATAGATTTTTGGATGAAAACATTGGTTTTTTCTATTGGGTGTGTTGTTTATAAATAGGTGTAATAGCAGAATCCTAATAAAGACACAAGAAAGTGCATCCTCATAGTGAATTTGAATAGTTTTATGTCTACAAGGATTCTAATTAGTTTTCCGTCTTTCTAAGAAGATATTATTGTAGAATTGTAAATAAGTAAAATAGGAATCATAGTAATTCTACTAGTCCTTATTGTATTAGGTCTCTTTCTATAGATAGACTCTATTGTAACTCTATATATACTAGTTAAATCATCAATAAACATATTCTCTTTCTCCCAAATTACATGGTATCATAGCCTAGCGCTCAAGAATTATTCAAAATAATTTTCGAGTCTTTTCTTTGTTGAACAAAAGGACTCCGTTGATTTTGACCTTATCCAATGAGTATGTTTTTTATCTCACCTCCACCATAGCAGAGGTAAGTACTTATTTTCCGGCCGGAATCACCAACTCCGGCATCTTGGTGGACGGCGAGTAGGTCTCACGCGCCACCACTATCTCGTCACTGCCTCTCACGCGCTGGCGCGTGAGGGCACGTGCTTCATCGGAATCGATCACGGCTTGCACCCTTTTCTTCGTCTCCTTATTTCCGGAACACCCATAGTGTTATTTTCTAAGTTTACAGATCTTTTTCGATGGTAGTTCGTCAATTTTAGATCTGTCTCATTGTTTGAGACCGTTTCTTGGTCCTGCTGTTCAGGTTTTTGTCGGGATTTTGCTGCTGGATTTTCTTGATCTCGTCTGTGATTTCTGATTTTGTGGCTTGCATCTCTGGTGACTTTTATCTGGGAATTAAGATTTGTGTGATCGTTTGTGGGTATTTATTTGTGGTATCATTAGTCTTACTTATGGCTGAGGATAAGGCTTCAACAACCGAGATTTTACCAGCAATATCAAAAATAACAGAATATAAATTGAATGGCTCGAATTACTTAGATTGGAGTAGGAAGATCAGGGTTTAGTTGAGTAGCGTTGAAAAAGATGATCACCTTACTGAGGAACCTCCGAAAGATGCTACTTGAAAGACTTGGTTGCGAGATGATGCTCGATTACTTTGCAAATTACAAACTCAATTGATAATGATGTAGTTGGTCTAGTTAATCATTGTGAGTATGTGAAGGAATTAATAGAGTATTTGGAGTTCTTATATTCTGGAAAACAATGTTTCTCGCATGTATGAAGTTTGTAAGGCTTTTTACCGTTCTGAAAAAGAGGTTAAGTCGCTTACCACCTATTTCATGGAGTTTATAAAAAATTACGAGGAGCTCAATATGCTTATGTCGTTCAGTGTTGATATTAAGAAGCAACAAGCCCAGAGAGAACAGATGGAAGTAATGAGCTTTATAGCTGGACTCCCAGCTGAGTTTGAGACTACTAAATCTCAAATTTTGTCTAGTGCTGAGATCACTTCTCTTCAAGATGTGTTTGGTCGGGTGTGGCGCACAGAGAATACTCTTTCCACTCAGCCACCCAATGTGCTTGTTGTTAAAGGAGGAGGGGAAACAATGCTGCACGAAGGAACAACAACAATGATGGGCGACGGAATAATAACAATGATGCTGGTAAGTGGAACAGCAATAATAATGATGTTGGTAAGTGGAAAAATGATAGCAATGGTGCTTGTAAGTGGAACAATAATGCTGGGAGATGGAATAACAATAATGATGCTGGGGGATGGAACAATAGCGGTGAGCCTATTTGTTGCTATTGCAAAGAACCTGGACATATAAAGTGAAAATGCAGATTCGCAATCAGATGACTCAGACTGCTACTGCTACTGTTGCTTCCGGTTCTTCCTCTGAGAGGACTATTACAAAATCAGCTGATGAGTATGCTAGACACTCCAAATTCCACGAATCACCTCAAGTTACTGTTTATGCAGAGTCAGGTAACAAATGTATCATCTCTTCCTCAAACCAATGTGCATTGATTCTGGTGCCACTGATCACATGACAAGTAATTCAAAATCCTCTCTGATTTTCGGTCGCACAGAGCACCATCTTCTGTTACTATAGTTGATAAGTCTAGTTACAATATTGAGGGGCTTGGGACTGTTAAACCCACTTCATCTATTACCCTGTCTTCAGTACTAGGTCTACCTAGTCTTGCCTTTAATCCGATTTCTGTGAGCAAACTGACCAAGGACCTCAATTGTTGTATCTCATTCTTTCCTGATCACTATCTTTTTCAGGATCTCGTGATGAAGAAGATAATTGGTAAAGGACGTGTATCTAATGGTCTCTACATTCTGGATCCATGGGTGCCACAATCAGTTGCTTGTCCTAGTGTTGTCTCACCATTTCAAGCTCATTGTCAACTGGACATCCTTCCCTTCCAGTTTTGAAGAAGTTGTGTCTGCAGTTTAATAATGTATCTTCGATAGAGTGTGATTCTATTCATTTTGCTAAACATCATTGAAGCTTGTTAAGTCCTCGAATTAATAAACGAGCTAATTTTGCTTTCTAGTTAGTTCATTCAGATGTTTATGGACCTTGTCCTGTTGTCTCTAAAACTGGGTTCAGATACTGACACGACCCGAAATCCGGCTAGGCCATGCCGGCTCCCGACATCCTCCCCTACACCCGTCGGGCGAACCCTTACCAATTAAATTAGGAAAATAAATATAATCCAATTCATAAATAAAAACAAGATTAAGAAAAAACCACAGACATACTGATACCTCTAAGCTGTACAAAAGAAATTACAGCTGACTACCCAACATACTAGATTTAGGGCTATCCAGACTAGACATCTAAGAGTACAAAAGAAGAAAGATACCTTCTGAAGGGAGCAAATACAACTGAAATAATAAACATAAATATGGTGGCCATCCGGACTAAAAGCTGGCTCACCCTGACAGCTGAAGTCGTCTTCGCTCCTTCACAACGTGGCGAACTCAATCCTAGAGCGAACCTACCGAAACAAAACAGATAGACAAGAAACAAACAACAAACAAAGGTGAGTCAAAAGGACTCAATAAGTGGGGCAGAGTAGTCACCTCAAAGAATAGGATAGCTAGCCAGGGTCAAAAGAAACAGAAAAACCAAATTCCTCTTATTTAAATTATAAAAAGACAGAGCCAGATAATAACTAGAAACACGTATGGAATGACAAACTCGTCAACAACCAGGAACGTAAGATGCCAGAGCATATAGGTATCCCGAACACATCAACAATAATAAAGACATCCTGTTGCGGCGTGCAACCCGATCCATCTATTCATCCTGTTGCAGCGTGCAACCCGTTCCATATATTCACCCTGTTGTGGCGTGCAACCCGATCCATATATTTATACCGCTGCGACGTACAACCCGATCCCCACAACCTAGAATACGAGCCAGAAATAAATAGACAAATAAGCAATGCACGTATAAGCAGAACAGTAGTTGTGTACCACAAGTCTACCCAATGGTATGAAATGAAATAAAATGAAGTGAGATGAAAAGGGTCACATGTGCCAAATGAATGGAGCGGAATCCTCCTGCTCCGAGGGCAGAATCCTCCTACCCTCAATATGATGCAATGGAGCGGAATCCTCCTGCTCCTGGGGCGGAATCCTCCTACCCCTCAATATATGCAATGGAGCGGAATCCTCCTGCTCCTGGGGCGGAATCCTCCTGCTCCTGGGGCGGAATCCTCCTACCCTCAATATGATGCAATGTAACGGAATCCTCCTGCTCCTGGGGCGGAATCCTCCTACCCCTGAATATGTGCAATGAAATGCGTATGAATGCAATATGATGCCATACAGTCACATATGCCTGATACCTATCTCCGGTGCGGGAGTCTCATTGTCTACCAGGAGATATATGCAATAATGACCCTTCACCGGCTCGGGACTCTCATCGATTATCAGGAAGTATATACAATAATGACGCTTCAACGGTGCGGGACTCTCATCGCCAACCGGGAAGTATATGCAATAATGACCCTTCACCGGCTCGGGACTCTCATCGATTACCGGGAAGTATATGCAATAATGACCCTTCACCGGTGCGGGACTCTCATCGCCAACCGGGAAGTATATGCAATAATGACCCTTCACCGGCTCGGGACTCTCATTGCCAACCGGGAAGTATATGCAATAATGACCTTTCACCGGTGCGGGACTCTCATCGCCAACCGGGAAGTATATGCAATAATGACCCTTCACCGGCTCGGGACTCTCATCGATTACCGGGAAGTATATGCAATGCTCAAAGACAGAGTGCAATGCTCATATGCTCAATGCAATACCAACAACAGGGCTTAACATATAATATACAATGTAAATGCAAAGCTAAGGCGTAATGAGTACGCCTATCGGCACTACACACGTAAGGAACACGTGGTAGAAAATCCATGAGGCCATGTGCCTCCAAAGAAATGGATATAAACACTTACCTTGTTACGAAGTTAGTTCAGCCACTCAGTAACCGCTTTGTCCTTTGGATTCATTGCCAAACGATCCCGCTGTGTTCAATAACCAGAAAAATATATCACATAAGGCTAAAGGCTTCATTCCTCACATCTTAGGGCAATCCGGTTAGGAACCTGATACCCTATTCGCATACGCAATACGCAGGCCAGGCCTATGTACAGGGTTTAAGGCCACATAACCAAACCCCAAATAAATAACATTTATATGTTGCCCATAACTCACTGAGTAAGAATATATAATCAATTTCATTATCAGGGTCCATTTGACCCTTTAAACAATTAATTGAACACATTAAAATGATGCCTAATATTCCAAGTTTTACCTTTAAAACATATTCAAACACACGTAATAAACTCAAATAATGCATTAAGATCATTACCTGAATGTTTCGGGATAAAAATTCCACTATTTTCCCGGCTCTTTTCTCGTTTTCTTGCATTTTTCTGATAATTTTCTCCGTCTCACGTTTCTATTTCATTTTTGTGTTGCTTTCTGTTCTAGCTTTGGACGAAGCTAAGGGATATGTGTATATATCTTAGCACCACCGCATATGTCACATGCGAATTTAAATAGAAAAAGGTCAAATTATTTAACTTTCGGTATTTTAGCGGAAACTAGCCGAACAACATCGAAATTCACTTTCGAAAACTCACAAAAGTCATAAATAATCATATGAACCTAACGGCGCTTTTGAATTTCGAATCGGAGCTCGTTCGCCAAAACCGAGCTCGAAAATCTCTTTTTAATATTTATCGATAATAAAACCAAAACCTTCTTCCGATGCCTGCCGAACGTGGTCTGATTTAGCTCAAATTTTACAGACAGGTCCTAATGGACATTACGAATATTTTAAAATTATCGACACACCAATCGGAGTCCTAACTTCTGAAACGACTGACAGAGGTCGTTTCATTCTCCTCCACTTAAACTCTCGTTCGTCCTCGAACGAGCCTAAATCTAAAGCAAGATTCACGCTGTTAAGAAAAGTACTTGCACGACCTTCATAAACTATCCCACGGAATTTTTCTCATGATTACAGAATCAAAATTATAACACGAACACCGAACTCTTGGAATAAAACATATCTGGATAATATGATAACACCATTGCCCAGTTTATTTTGACTAAAATGACCCTTACTCGATCACGAGAGGAGAGTTCTACATTTTCGAAGAAAAGATACACGAAACATTGAATGAGTTAACATGATTCTGCCGGTGAATCACCTCGTCGATATACTTTTTGATATAAAACAAGTCGATGAAACAAAAAATTAGCTTACGCTTCAGAAACGCCTTAGAGATTTAATATTATGATTCGGTATCAATGGGAGGAAGACTCCTCCACTTAGAGCATGAACTCATACAACTAATTTGAATAGAAATAGTCATCCTCGCACAACCTGCTGTATTAAGGAAGACTTAGCTAAATAGAGAACGCGGCTCAGACCTGAGCTACCAAATTACTCTCTCGAGTTGCCAAACAGCTGCAACTCTCGAGTTCACAGCTCCATACATTTTCTATAAGCACCACCGCCTGATGGATCAAATCAGAGGTCAAATGATGCCTCTCATTACCGTTAGTAGCCTTGAAAAACAACAATGTGCATACCCGGCTACCCTGACACGCACTCTGGCTCCACACAGGGAACATCATAAGAGGCTACTGACCGCCTAAGCTCACCAGTGCCGAACAAAGAAGAGATGGCAATGGACTGAGTATAGAAATAATTAGAGCTTTAGGAAGCTCATCTTTTTTATTTGCTTGGCTCCCGGAGCTATACTACTTCCGATTCAGGCTAACCAAAGAAACGCAATTGAAGAGATAGACATTAAATAAGCTTTATAGAACAACATCTATGTCAATTTAACCTCCCAATAAGAAGGAAACTCTAACAATTTACCAAAAAACTTTTTTATAACCCAGATAAGCTCATAGGATAACATAACGTCACTAGTGTCTCGAACCAAGAGGAGATGCGTAGATCGAATATTACTTACTAATCACTTTACACCGGAAGAAACAATGACACTTTCTGATGGTGACGAGTAAGAATCCCATCATCCTACCGACACTACGCTCTAAAGAGAGGTAGACTGACTTGACATTATAACAGAATGAGGCACAACAAGATGCCAAGCAAGCAATACCGATACTCACTCACAAATCTTTCACATTTAAACCAGATAAACTAGTAGGGTCATCATAAATGCCAAGAATAAATCATATCAGAAGCTCACCCCTCTACCACAACCGATTCTTAATAGAAACGACATCCAAGGAAACCATCGAACATGATAAGACACACCATTTCTAAATCGATCGAAAGAATAAAATCTTACTCACATTTAAAAGAAGAAGAAATCTCAGGGTCTACTATATCGGATACCTCAGCATCCCGTCAGACAAGAAGTTCATAGAACTGCCTCTGCAACTGAGCTAAACCACTATCTTGACAATCACTTTCTGAAGAACCACTGCCACCACACTCTCAACCTCCACTGGATGGTAGCATTTCTCTGGCTGATTGAGATCTAAATGAAATCCCCTACGACTGCGCAGATGCCTAATAACGAGAGAAAAGACGACTACCTACTTGTCGGAGTAAGGAAAAACTCCTCAAAGAATAGCCAGACTCATGACAAGGATAACACCGTTTTCGCTAAAAATGGAAACTGGAAAGATTGTTGATAGCTATAAAGAAAAGACCGAATCTGATCTTGACGAGCTACTGGTGCACTCTAAGAATCACGTAACACATGCTGAGATAACCTGGAAGGTGACCTCCCAAAATAATCAGAACTCTTACCTTCAAATGAGGTGCCATAATTGCCCACTAGGGCCACGGGATCTCTTGCTCTCCCGCTCTAACTTATGGTACGCCTCGAACCTCTGAGCAATATTAACAACAACATCAACTAAAATCTCGACCTCAATCTCTCGAGCCATCTGGGATCTCAAGGAAGGAGAAAGGTCATCAGTAAATCTTTGAATCTCTCGAAAGGCTCATGGACTAGTTCTAATGCGTATTCAGCCATTCTATAGAATTCAATCTCATATTCTGAAACACCACCAGGCTAACCGACAGGCTACCCTGTCCAATCCACTCAAACTGGCAACATCTTTCATCTCGCTCGCTACTCGAAAGGAATTTTTTTTTCCCACGAATCTAGAAGAAAAATCGAACCAAGTCAGCTAATAAGAGTGCGGTCCACCAATCCAGGGCTGGACCTTGAAACTGGAAAGCAGAATAATCAACACCATACTGCTCGATATAATCAAGAGCCTGAAGGATACAAATACCCTGACATTATTTTATTTTAAGAAAAATTCACGGGGTTTATCTGATGCATCGCTTAAGAATATCGAAAGGTTCAACCGCGTAAAATAATGCAACCTCTTCGGACACTCGGATCGAGCCATTACTCAGGCTAACTAACCAGCAAGAATAACTAGAGGCACAACACATGCTGTCTCCGGAACATAATTCACTGCAGCAATATTAAGAACCGGAAAAGAAGCTCCCTGAGATCGAACGTCTGCACATGCGACAACCTGATAGGCTGTCCAGCGAATAATATGTTCTTACGGTATCTGCATCGCCAAGATACTCGGAAAAGCGTCGTAGAGAGCCAAGGGAACCGCAAGGCCCTGCTCCCTTGCCCATCGCGAGCTCGTACAACTGGGACCTCCGTAACTAGATCGTCAGCACGATCAAAACTCTCGGGGCTTCGTCAGTGCTAGCCCCCGGCTAGACTGCTTCATCTTAAACTCATACCGTCTACTGATTTATTGCGCGAGGGTTCACAATTACCACGAAGGAATTAACGAAAATACTTTTGCATCCTAGACCGACGCACGATCAGAAAAGAAGGAAGTGAAACATCCTAAATGCCATTATAGCCCCTCGTAGATAAGTACGGAAGTCTACGTACCCATCAGCGAGACTCTACTAGACACTGTCTTAGTCTGGATAGACTCTAAATTAGGCTCTGATACCAACTGACACGACCCGAAATCCGGCTAAGCTGTGCGGGCACCCGACATCCTCCCCTAGACCCATCGGACTAACCCTTACATATTAAATTAGGAAAATAAATATAATCCAATTCATAAATAAAAACAAGACTTAGAAAAAACCACAGACATACTGATACCTCTAAGCTGTACAAAAGAAATTACAGCTGACTACCAAACATACTAGGTTTAGGGCTATCCAGACAAGACAACTAAGAGTACAAAAGAAGAAAGATACCTTCTGAAGGGAGCAAAATATAACTGAAATAATAAACATAAATCTGGTGGCCATTCGGACTAAAAGCTGGCTCACCCTGACAGCTGAAGTCGTCTTCGCTCCTTCACAACGTGGCGAACTCAATCCTGGAGCGAACCTACCGAAACGAAACAGATAGACAAGAAACAAACAACAAACAAGGGTGAGTCAAATGGACTCAATAAGTGGGGCAGAGTAGCCACCTCAAAGAATAGGATAGCTAGCCAGGGTCAAAAGAAACAGAAAAACCAAATTCCTTTATTTAAACTATAAAAAGGCAGAGCCAGATAATAACTAGAAAGACGTATGGAATGACAAACTCGTCAACAACCAGGAACGTAAGATAGCTAGAACATATAGGTATCCCGAACACATCAACAACCATAAAGTCATCCTCTTGCGGCGTGCAACCCGATCCATATATTCATCCTGTTGCAGCGCGCAACCCGATCCATATATTCATCCTGTTGCGGCGTGCAACCCGATCCCCGCAACCTAGAATACGAGCCAGAAATATATAGACAAATAAGCAATGCACGTATAAGGAGAACAGTAGTTGTGTACCACAAGTCAACACAATGGTATGAAATGAAATGAAATGAAGTGAGATGAAAAGGGTCACATGTGCCAAATGAATGGAGCGGAATCCTCCTACTCCGAGGGCGGAATCCTCCTACCCTCATATGATGCAATGGAGCGGAATCCTCCTGCTCCTGGGGCAGAATCCTCCTACCCCTCAATATATGCAATGGAGCGGAATCCTCCTACTCCTGGGGCGGAATCCTCCTACCCTCAATATGATGCAATGGAGGGGAATCCTCCTGCTCCTGGGGCGGAATCCTCCTACCCCTCAATATGTGCATGAAATGCGTATGAATGCAATATGATGCCATACAGTCACATATGCCTGATACCTATCTCCGGCGCGGGACTCTCATCGTCTACCAGGAGATATATGCAATAATGATCCTTCACCGGCTCGGGGATTCTCATCGATTATCGGGAAGTATATGCAATAATGACCATTCACCGGTGCGGGACTCTCATCGCCAACCGGGAAGTATATGCAATAATGACCCTTCACCGGCTCGGGACTCTCATCGATTACCGGGAAGTATATGCAATAATGACCTTTCACCGGTGCGGGACTCTCATCGCCAACCGGGAAGTATATGCAATAATGACCCTTCACCGGCTCGGGACTCTCATCGCCAACCGAGAAGTATATGCAATAATGACCTTTCACCGGTTCGGGACTCTCATCGCCAACCGGAAAGTATATACAATAATGACCCTTCACCGGCTCGGGACTCTCATTGATTACCGGGAAGTATATGCAATGCTCAAAGCCAGAGTGCAATGCTCATATGCTCAATGCAATACCAACAACAGGGCTTAACATATAATATACAATGTAAATGCAAAGCTAAGGCGTAATGAGTACGCCTATCGGCAGCTACACACGTAAGGAACACGTGGTAGAAAATCCATGAGGCCATGTGCCTCTAAAGAAATGGATATAAACACTTACCTTGTTACAAAGTTAGTACAGCCACTCAGTAACCGCTTTGTCCTTTGGATTCATTGCCAAACGATCCCGCTGTGTTCAATAACCAGAAAAATATATCACATAAGGCTAAAGGCTTCATTCCTCACATCTTAGGGCAATCCGGTTAGGAACCTGATACCCTATTCGCATACGCAATACGCAGGCCAGGCCTATGTACAGGGTTTAAGGCCACATAACCAAACCCCAAATAAATAATATTTATATGTTGCCCATAACTCACTGAGTAAGAATATATAATCAATTTCATTATCAGGGTCCATTTGACCCTTTAAACTATTATGTGAACTCATTAAAACGATGTCTAATATTCCAAGTTTTACCGTTAAAACATATTCAAACACACGTAATAAACTCAAATAATGCATTAAGATCATTACCTGAATGTTTCGGGGTAAAAATTCCACTATTTTCCCGGCTCTTTTCTCATTTTCTGACATTTTTCTGATAATTTTCTCCGTCTCACGTTTCTGTTTCATTTTTGTGTTGCTTTCTGTTCTAGATTTAGACAAAGCTAAGGGATGTGTGTATATCTCTTAGCACCACCGCATATGTCACTTCCTTTACTTTCTTTCTTTTTTTATTTTTATTTTTTTTTCTTTTCGTGACAAAAATTAAAATGGTACCCTACGATATTCGAAATAATTCCAACTTTTGCATACAAGTTATACAAAATATATGTAGCATACTCGCAAAGGTCAAATCGGGTTCCCGAAACTCAAGATGCGAATTTAAATAGAAAAAGGACAAATTATTTAATTTTCGGCATTTTAGCGGAAACTAGCCGAACAACATCGGAATTCACTTTCGAAAAATCACAAAAGTCACAAATATCATACGAACCTAACAGCGCTTTCGGATTTCGAATCGGAGCTCGTTCGCCAAAACCGAGCTCGAAAATCTCTTTTTAATATTTATCGATAATAAAACCGAAACCTTCTTCCGATGCCTACCAAACGAGGTCTGATTTAGCTCAAATTTTACAGACAGGTCCTAATGGATATTATGAATATTTAAAAATTATCGGCACGCTAATCGGAGTCCTAACTTCCGAAACGACTGACGGAGGTCGTTTCAGATTCTTTATTACATTTGTTGATGATTTTTCTCGAATGACATGGATTTATTTTATGAAAACTCGTTATGAGGTGTTTTCCCCTTCCTTTAATTTTTGTACTGAAATCAAGACACAGTTTAATGTTTCTATACATATCTTGAGGAGTGATAATGGCAAGGAATACATGTCAGCCTTATTTCGGAATTACATGAGTCAACATGGATTGTGTTGCTGAAAGAAAGAATGGACATTTGCTCGAGACAACACATGCTTTGATGTTCCAAATGCAAGTCCTTAAGCAATTTAGGATGGAAGCAGTTTCCACAGCTAGCTTTCTGATTAACTGCATGCCATCTATTGTGCTTAATGGTGATATTACCCATACTGTACTATTTCCCAATAGGCCATTATTTTCTCTAGAGCCAAAAGTGTTTGGAAGTACATGTTATGTTCGTGATATTAGACCTCATGTTACTAAACTGGATCCAAAGGTTGTGAAGTGTGTCTTTTTGGGATATTCTCAACGACAGAATGGGTGCTACTCTCCAACCCTTAATAAGTATCTGGTATCGATAGATGTGGTGTTTTCCGAGGCAACACCATTCTTCTCCACCTCTCCCACTTTTCCCACTCAGGGGGTGGACGAAGATTGGCTCATCTATAAGGTCACATCATCAAGTTTAGTTGAGACACCGGAAAAGGATGGGTCCTCCACTGCTTCTCCTGAAGAACAGTCGACTGAAACTATGTCTTCGACTGCTCCTTTTGTTCCTCCAGTTGAACAGATTGATGCTCCAGCTAAGCCACCTAGTGTCCAAGTTTACTCCAGACGATCAAAGACCATTGATACATGTCATGTGCCAACTCCTTCGTCAGCGGATCCTACTCCAATCAGTCTCCCTCCAGACGAGCTTGACATTCCCATTGCTCTTCGAAGAGGTAAACATCAATGTCAATCTTTATATTCTATTGCAAACTTTCTCTCATATGACTACTTGTCCCCTGGGACTAGTTCATTTATTGCATCTTTAGACTCTGTCTCTGTACCCAAGACAATTGAGGCAACTTTATCTTATCTTGGATGGCATGATGCAATGCTTGAGGAGATACATGCACTTGAGAAAAATCGCACTTGAGATTTGATGCACTTACAAGAGGAAAGAAGGCAGTGGGCTGCAAATGGGTCTTTACAGTAAAAGTCAATCCTGATGGTTCTGTGGCTAGACTTAAGGCCAGACTAGTGGCTAAAGGTTGTGCTCAAACTTATAGGGTGGATTACTCCGAAACCTTTTCTCCGGTGGCAAAACTCACCTCTGTTCACTTGTTTATCTCTCTCGCTGCTTCTGAGCGTTGGCCTTTGTATTAGCTGGATATCAAGAATTCCTTTCTTCATGGTGATCTCTTTGAAGAAGTCTATAAGGAGCAACCACCTGGGTTTGTTGCTTAGGGGGAGTATGGGAAAGTCTATCCGAAACGACTGATCGGGCGAACCCTTACCAATTAAACTAGGAAAATAATTATAATAATTCAATTCATAAATAAGAACAAGACTTAAAAAAAACACTAACATACTGATACCTCTAAGCTGTACAAAAGAAATTACAGCTGACTACCAAACATATTAGGTTTAGGGCTATCCAGACTAGACATCTAAGAGTTCAAAAAAAAAAAATAGATACCTCCTGAAGGGAGCAAAATGCAACTGAAATAATGAACAATAAACTGGTGGCCATCCGGAATAAAAGCTGGCTCACCCTGACAGCTGAAGTCGTCTCCGCTCCTTCACAACGTGGCGAACTCAATCCTGGAGCGAACCTGCCGAAACGAAATAGATAGACAAAAACAAACAACAAACAAGGATGAGTCAAAAGGACTCAATAAGTGGGGCAGACTAGCCACCTCAAAGAATAGGATAGCTAGCCAGGGAGAAGAAACATATAAATCAAATTCCTCTTATTTAAATTATAAAAAGGCATAGCCAGATAATAAGTGGAAGCACGTATGGAATCACAAACTAGTCAACAACCAGGAACGTAAGACAGCCAGAACATATAGGTATCCCGAACATATCAACAATCAGAAATACATCCTGTTGCGGCGTGCAACCCGATCCATATATTCATACTGTCGCGGCGTGCAACTCCATCCCCGCAATCCAGAATACGAGCCAGAAATATATAGGCAAACTGAGATATGTCCACGACATAGTATACATACCGCAATACGCAGGTCAGGCCTATATACAGGGTTTAAGGCCACATAACCAAACCCCAAATAAATTACATTTATAAGTTGCCCATAACTCACTGAGTACGAATATATAATCAATTTCATTATCAGGGTCCATTTGACCCTTCAAACTATTAATTGAACTTGTTAAAACGATGTCTAATATTCCAAGTTTTACCGTTAAAACATATTCAAACACACGTAATAAACTCAAATAATATATTAGGATCATTACCTGAATGTTTCAGGGTGAAAATTCTACTTTTCTCCGGCTCCTTTTCTCATTTTCTGGCATTTTTTTTTAAACAAAAAAAAAATTCACGGGGTTTATCTGATGCATATCTTAGGAATATCGGGATGATCAACCGCGTAAAATAATGTAACCTCTTCGGACACTCGGACCGAACTGATACCTCGGCTGCTAACCAGCCAGAACAACTGGAGGCACAATACATGCTGCCTCCGGAACATACTTTACTGCAGCAATATTAAGAACTGGAATAGGAGCTCCCTGAAATCGAACGTCTACACATGCGGCAACCTGATAGGCTGGCCAGCGAATAATAGGTTCTTGCGGTATCTGCGTCGCCAAGATTCTTGTAAAAGCATCGTAGAGAGCCCAGGGAACCACAAGGCCCTGCTCCCTTGCCCATCGCGAGCTCGTACAACTGGGACCTCCGTAACTAGATCGTCAGCACGATCAAAAACTCTCGGGGCTTCGTCGATGCTAGCCCCACGCTAGACTGCTTCGTCTTGAACTCATACCGTTTGCTGATTTATCGTACGAGGGTTCACAATTACCACGATGGAATTAACGAAAATACTTTTGCATCCTAGAACGACGCACGATCAGGAAAGAAGGAAGTGAAACTTCCTAAATGCCATCATAGCCTCTCGTAGATAAGTACGGACGTCTACGTACCCATCAGCGAGACTCTACTAGACACTGTCTTAGTCTGGATAGACTCTAAACTGGGCTCTGATACCAACTGACACGACCCGAAATCCGGTTAGGCCGTGCGGGCACCCGACATCCTCCCCTAGACCCGTCGGGCGAACCCTTACCAATTAAATTAGGAAAATAAATATAATAGTTCATAAATAAGGAAAGACTTTAAAAAAAACACACAGACATATTGACACTTCTAAGATGTACGAAAGAAAATTACAGCTAACTACCCAACATACTAAGTTTAGGGCTATCCAGACTAGACATCTAAGAGTACAAAAGAAGACAGATACCTCTTGAAGGGAGCAAAATGCAACTGAAATGATAACCAATAAACTGGTGGCCATCCGGAGTAAAAGCTGGCTCACTCTGACAGCTGAAGTCGTCTTCGCTCCTTCACAACGTGGCGAACTCAATCCTGGAGCGAACCTGCCGAAACGAAATAGATAGACAAGAAACAAACAACAAACAAGGGTGAGTCAAAAGGACTCAATAAGTGGGGCAGACTAGCCACCTCAAGGAATAGGATAGCTAGCCAGGGAGAAGAAACATATAAACCAAATTCCTCTTATTTAAATTATGAAAAGGCAGAGCCAGATAATAACTAGAAACACGTATGGAATCACAAACTCATTAACAACCAGTAACGTAAGATAGCCAGAACATATAGGTATCCCGAACATATTAACAATCAGAAATACGTCCTATTGCGGCGTGCAACCCGATCCATATATTCATCCTGTTGCGGCGTGCAACCCGATCCATATATTCATCCTGTTGCGGCGTGCAACCCGATCCATATATTTATACCGTTGCGACGTGCAACCCGATCCATATATTTATACCGTTGCGGCGTGCAACCCGATCCCCGCAACTCAGAATACAAGCCAAAAATATATAGGTAAACTGAGATATGTCCAAGTCCACGACATAGTATGCATACCGCATACATAAAACATAATACAATACACACAATAGTCAGTATGCGGTGCAATGAGATGGGATGAATGTGGTACGATGCAATGTGGTCACATATCTTGATACCTATCTCCGGCGCGGGACTCTTATCGTCTACTAGGAGATATATGCAATAATGATCCTTCACCGGCTCGGGACTCTCATCGATTACCGGGAAAGATATGAAATAATGACCCTTCACTGGCTCGGGTCTCTCATCGATTACCGGAAAGTATATGCAACAATGACCCTTCACCGGTGCGGGACTCTCATCGCCAACCGGGAAGTATATGCAATGCTCAAAACCAGAGTGCAATGCTCATATGTTCAATGCAATACCAACAACAGGGCATAACATATAATATACAATATAAATTCAAAACTAAGGCGTAATGAGTACGCCTATCGGCAGCTACATATGTAAGAAAACACGTGGTAGAAAATCCACGAGACCAGGTGCCTCCAAAGAAATGGATATAAACACTTACCTTGTTATAAAGTTAGCATTGCGACCAACAACCGCGTTATTTTTTGAATTCATTGCCAAACGATCCCATGAATATTTCAGGGTGAAAATTCTACTTTTTCCCGGCCTCTTTTCTCATTTTCTGGCATTTTTCTTCCACCCGTCATTTCATTCTCTCTGCGTCTGAATCGTTTTTCTCTTTTTTTTATTTATCGCCAATAAAAACTGAAACCTTCTTCCGATGCCTACCAAACGAGGTCTGATTTAGCTCAAATTTTATAGATAAGTCCCAATGGACATTATGAATATTTTAAAATTATCGGCACGCCAATTAGAGTTCTAACTTCCGAAACGACTGACCGAGGTCGTTTGATTCTCCTCCACTTAAACTCTCGTTCGTCCTCGAACGAGCCTAAGTCTAAAGAAAAATTCACATATAATGGAAGAAGAAACACATGGGTCTACTACATCGGATGCTTCAGCATCCTGCCAGACTGGCGGTTCATAAAACAGCCTCTGCGGCTGAACTAATCCGCTACACTGATAATTACATTCTGAAGAATAACTGCCACCACGCTCTCAACCTCTACTGGATGGTGGCGTTTCTCTGGCTGATTGAGATCTAAATGAAATTCCCTACGACTGTGCAGGTGCCTGATGACAGGAGAAAGAACAACTGCCTACTTGCCGGAGTAAGGGAAAACTCCTCAAAAGATAACCAGACTCACGACAATGATAACACATTTTCATGCTTCCTTTAGCGGAAAACGGACTTAATGGACAAATAAGGGATAGGCAAGAATCTGTTCTTGAACTCTAGAGAACAGGCGGAAAGAGGTTCATCTGAGCGATAGGGAAAGCTTATAGAGGGGTGGTCTTACTACGACAAGTGAAGCCAGGACTGACACGACCCGAAATCCGGCTAGGCCGTGCGGGCACCCGACATCCTCCCCTAGACCCGTCGGGCGAACCCTTACCAATTAAATTAGGAAAATAAATATAATTCAATTCATAAATAAGAACAAGACTTAAAAAAATACTGACATACTGATACCTCTAAGCTGCACAAAAGAAATTACAGCTGACTACCCAACATACTAGGTTTAGGGTTATCCAGACTAGACATCTAAGAGTACAAAAAAAAGACAGATACCTCCTGAATGGAGCAGAATGCAACTGAAGTAATAAACAATAAACTGGTGGCCATCCGGAATAAAGCTGGCTCACCCTGACAGCTGAAGTCGTCTTCGCTCCTTCAGTACGTGGCGAACTCGATCCTTGAGCGAACCTGCCGAAACGAAATAGATAGACAAGAAACAAACAACAAACGAGGGTGAGTCAAAAGGACTCAATAAGTGGGGCAGACTAGCCACCTCAAAGAATAGGATAGCCAGTCAGGGAGAAGAAAAACAGATAAACTAAATCCATCTTATTTGAACTATAAACAGGCAAAGCCAAATAATAACTGAAAACACGTATGGAATCATAAACAGTCAGGGACATAAGGTAGACAGAACATATAGATATCCTGAACATGTCGACAATCAGAAATACATCCTGTTGCGGCGTGCAACCCGATCCATATATTCATACTGTTGCGGCGTGCAACCCGATCCGTATATTTATACTGTTGCGGCTTGCAACCCGATCCGTATATTTATATTGTCGCGACGTGCAACCCGGGATACGAGCCAGAGATATATAGGTAAACTGAGATACGTTCACAACATGGTATACATACCGCATATATAAAACACAGCACAATACACACAATAGTCAGTATGCGGTGCAATGAGATGGGATGAGTGCGGTATGATGCAATGCAGTCACATATGTCTGATACCTATCTCCGGCGCGGGACTCTCATCGTCTACCAGGAGATATATGCAATAATGACCCTTCACCGGCTCGGGACTCTCATCGATTACCGGGAAGTATATGTAATGATGACCCTTCACCGGTGCGGGACTCTCATCGCCAACCGGGAAGTATATGCAATAATGACCCTTCGTCGGTGCGGGACTCTCATCGTCAACCGGGAAGTATATGCAATAATGACCCTTCGCCGGTGCGGGACTCTCATCGCCAACCGGGAAGTATATGCAATGCTCAAAACCAGAGTGCAATGCTCATATGTTCAATACAATACCAACTACAGGGCATAACATATAATATACAATGTAAATTCAAAGCTAAGGCGTAATGAGTACACCTATCGGCAGCTACACACGTAAGGAAACACGTGGTAGAAAATCCACGAGGCCAAGGGCCTCCAAAGAAATGGATATAAACACTTACCTCTTCCAAAAGTTAGCATTGCTAATCAATAACCGCTTTTATCCTTTGGTTCCATTGCCAAACGATCCCACTGTGTTCAATAAGCAGAAAAATATATCACATTAGGCTAAAGGATTCATTCCTCACATCTTAGGGCAATCCAGGTAGGAACCTGATACCCTATTCGCATACGCAATACGCAGGACAGGCCTATATACAGGGTTTAAGGTCACATAACCAAACCCCAAATAATTTACATTTATATGTTGCCCATAACTCACTGAGTACGAATATATAATCAATTTCGTTATCGGGATCCATTTGACCCTTTAAACTATTAATTGAACTTATTAAAACGATGTATAATATTCCAAGTTTTGCCGTTAAAACATATTCAAACACACGTAATAAGCTCAAATAATATATTAGGATCATTACCTGAATGTTTCAGGGTGAAAATTCTATTTTTCTCCGGCCCCTTTTCTTATTTTCTGGCATTTTCCACCGCGTGTTTTCTATTTTGCGTCTCTGTTTCTTGTTGTTTCGCGTGTCTGTATAACGTAAGGGATATATATCCCAGCCACCGATGGTGACTTGCTCACCTAGCATTTTCTTTTATTTTTTTGTCTTTTTGTGTTGTGTGTTTTGTCTTTTTTTTTTTTCTTTTTCCTTTAAAATTCGCTGCTATGGTAAAAATTAAAATGGTACCCTACGATATTCGAAATAATTCCAACTTTTGCATACGAGTTATACAAAATATATGTAACATACTTGCGAAGGCGGATCTCAAATCAGACTCCCGAAACTCAAGATGCGAATTTAAATGGAAAAGGTCAAATTATTTAACTTTCGGCATTTTAGCGGAAACTAGCCGAACAACATCGAAATTCACTTTCGAAAGTTCAAAAAGGTCATAAATAATCATGCGAACCCAACAGCGCTTTCGGATTTCGAATCGGAGCTCATTCGGCAAAACCGAGCTCGAAAATCTCCTTTTAATATTAATCGCCAATAAAAACTGAAACCTTCATCCGATGCCTACCAAACGAGGTCTGATTTTGCTCAAATTTTTCAGACAGGTTCTAATGGACATTACGAATATTTTAAAATTATCGGCACGCCAATCGGAGTCTTAACTTCCGAAATGACTGACCGAGGTCGTTTCATTCTCCTCCACTTAAACTCTCGTTCGTCCTCGAACGAGCCTAAATCTAAAGCAAGATTCACGCTGATAACAAAAGAACTTGCACGACCTTCATGAGCTACTTTACGTGCATTATTTTCTGATTACAGGATCAGAATTATAGCACGTATATCGTACTTTTGAAATAAAATATATTTAGATAATATGATAATACCATTGCACAGCTTATTCTGACTAAGCCGATCCTTCCTTTATCACGAAAAGAGAGTTCTACATTTTCGAAACAAAGATACACGGAACTTTGGATGGATAACATGATTCAGCCGATAATCACCTCTTCGATATACCTTTCGATATAGAATAGGTCGATGGAACTAAGAATTAGCTTACGCTCTCACAACGCCTTAGAGATTTAATATTACCATTCAATATTTGGAGGAAGACTCCTCCACTTAAAGCACAAACTCATGCAGCCATTTGAATAGGAATAACCATCCTCGCACAGTCTGCTGGACTAAAGAAGATTTAGCATAAGCTGAACGTAGGCAGACCTAAGCTACCAACTACCCTTTCGAGTTGCCAAACAGCTGTAACTCTCAAGTTCACAACTCCATACCTTTGCCGTAAATACCACCGCCTGATGGATGGTACTTCTATATAAAAATTTCGGCAGAGTTTCCCCTGAAACTGGATGATCCGCAAAAACAGAACCAGCACTATACTATACATAAGAATGGATACCCGGATAAACTGATATCCAAAACAATAATATGCTTACCCTGCTACAATACACGTACTCTGGCTCAACACAGGGAACATCACAAAAGGCTACTGACCGCCGAAACACGCAGTGCCGAACAAAGAAAAGATGGCAATGGACTGAGGATAGAAATGATTAGAGCTTCAGGAAGTTCATCTTCTTATTTGCTTGGCTGCCAAAGCTAGACTACTTCCAAGTCAGGCGAGCCAAAGAATCGCAATTGAAGAGATAGACATTAAATAAGCTTTATGGAAAAACATCCATACCAATTTAACCTACCAATAAGAAGGAAACTCTGACAATTTACCAGAATACCCTTTTATAACTAAGACAAGCTCATAGAATAACATGACTCTACTAGAATCTCAAACCAAGAGGAGACACATAGATCGAGCATTACTTACCAGCCACTTTACACCGGAAGAAACAACGACACTTCCTGATGGTGATGAATAAGAATCCCATCATCCTACCAACATGAAATTCCGAGAAGAGAGGTAAAATGACTTGACATAATAACACAAGGTGGCATAACAGGATGCCAAGCAGGCAATAGCAATACTCACCATCAAATCTCTCATATTTAGATCAAATAAACTAGTAGGGTCTCATAAATGCCAGGAATAAATCGTATCAGAAACTCACCCCTCCACCGCAACCGATTCTTAATAAAAACGACATCCAAGGAAACTATCGAAACATGATAAGACACACCATTTCCAGATCGATTGAAAAATCAAATCTTACTCACATTTAAGAGGAGAAGAAACCCCAGGGTCTACTATATCGGATTCCTCAGCATCCTACCAAACAAGCAGTTCATAGAACTGTCTCTGCATCTGAGCCGAGCCGCTACCCTGATACTTACTTCTAGAAGAACCACTACCACCACGCTCTCGACCTCTATCGAATGAGGGCATATCTCTGGTTGATTAAGATCTATATGAAATTTCTTGCGACTATGCAGGTGCCTGAAGACGAGAGAAAAGACGACTGCCTGCTTGCCGGAGTAAGGAAAAACTTCTCAAAGGATATCCAGACTCATGACAATGATAACAGGAGAACTCCTCAAAGGATGATCAGACTCGCGAAAATGATAACACCTTTTTGCTAAAAATGGAAACTGGACAGATTATTGAAAGCCACAAAGAGAAAAATTGGGTCTGATATTGACGAACTACTGGCGCATTCTAAGAATCACGTGACACACGCTGAGATAACCTGAAAGGTGGCCTCCCAAAATAATCAGAACTCTTACCTCCAAATGAGGTAACATGGTTGCCCACCAGGGCCGTGGGATCTCTTAGTTTCCCGCTCTAACTTATGGTATGCCTCGAACCTTGAGGCAATATTCACAACAACATCAAATAAAATCCAGATCTAAATTTCTCGAGCCATCTGGGATTTCAAGGAAAAATAAAGGTCATTAATAAATCTCTGAATCTCTCGAAAGGCTCATGAACTAGTTCTAATGCATATCCACCCATCCTATAGAATTCCATTTCATATTTTGAAACACTAACAGGCTAACCGACATGCTACTCTGTCTAATCCACTCAAACTGGCAACACTCTCCATTTCGCTCGCTACTCGAAAGGAATTTTTTTTCCATAAATCTAGAAGAAAACCGAACCAAGTTAGCTAATAAGAAAGCAGTCCACCAATCCAACCGCATTCACATATGCCCAATACCTATCTCCGGCGCGGGACTCTCATCATCTACCAGGAGATATATGCAAAGATGACCCTTCACCGACTCGGGACTCTCATCGATTACCGGGAAGTATATGTAATGATGACCCTTCACCGGCTCGGGACGCTCATCGATTACCGGGAAGTATATGCAATGATGACCTTCTCCGGCTCGGGACTCTCATCGATCACCGAGAAGTATATGTAATAATGACCCTTCACCGGTGCGGGACTCTCATCGCCAACCGGGAACTATATGCAATTATGACCCTTCATAAACTATCCCACGGATATTTTCCTAAACTTAGTATGCGAATAGGGTATCAGGTTCCTACCTGGATTGCCCTAAGATGTGAGGAATGAAGCCTTTAGCCTAATTTGATATATTTTTCTGGTTATTGAACACAGTGGGATCGTTTGGCAATGAATCCAAAGGACAAAGCGGTTATTGAGTGGCTGTACTAACTTTGTAACAAGGTAAGTGTTTATATCCATTTCTTTAGAGGCACCTGGCCTCGTGGATTTTCTACCACGTGTTCCTTACGTGTGTAGCTGCCGATAGGCGTACTCATTACGCCTTAGCTTTGAATTTACATTGTATATTATATGTTATGCCCTGTAGTTGGTATTGCATTGAACATATGAGCATTGCACTTTGGTTTTGAGCATTGCATATACTTCCCGGTTGGTGATGAGAGTCCCGCACCGGCGAAGGGTCATTATTGCATATACTTCCCGGTTGGCGATGAGAGTCCCGCACCGGCGAAGGGTCGTTATTGCATATACTTCCCGGTTGGCGATGAGAGTCCCGCACCGGCGAAGAGTCATTATTGCATATGTCATTATTGCATACACTTCCCGGTTGGCGATGAGAGTCCCGCACCGGTGAAGGGTCATTATTGCATATACTTCCCGGTTGGCGATGAGGGTCCCGCACCGGCGAAGGGTCATTATATGCCTATCTCCGGCGCGGGACTCTCACCGTCTACCAGGAGATATATGCAAATATGACCCTTCACCGGCTCGGGACTCTCATCGATTACCGGGAAGTATATGCAATGATGATCCTTCACCGGCTCGGGACTCTCATCGATTACCGGGAAGTATATGCAACGATGACCCTTCACCGGTGCGGGACTCTCATCGCCAACCGTGAAGTATATGCAATAATGACCCTTCGCCGGTGCGGGACTCTCATCGCCAACCGGGAAGTATATGCAATAATGACCCTTCGCCGGTGCGGGACTCTCATCGCCAACCGGGAAGTATATGCAATAATGACCCTTCGCCGGCGCGGGACTCTCATCGCCAACCGGGAAGTATATGCAATACTCAAAACCAGAGTGCAATGCTCATATGTTTCTTCCTCACATCTAAGTTTCGGATGTACGAGCTCGCGATGGGCAAGAGATCAGGGCCTTGTGGTTCCCTTGGCTCTCTACGATGCTTTCACGAGAATCTTGGTGACACAGATACCGCAAAAACCTATCATTCGCTAGACAGCCTATCAGGTTGCCGCATGTGCAGACGTTCGGTCTCAGGGAGCTCCTTTTCCGGTTCTTAATATTGCTGCTGTGAATTATGTTCCGGAGACAACATGTGTTGTGCCTCTAGTTATTCTGGCTGGTTAGTTAGCCTAAGCAATGGCTCGGTCCGAGCGTCCGAAGAGGTTGCATTATTTTACGCAGTTGAACCTTCCGATATTCTTAAGCATTGCATCAGATAAACCTCGTGATTTGTTTTTAAATAAAATGGTGTCAGCGTATCCTTCAGGCTCTTGATTATATCGAGCGGTATGGTGTTGATTATTCTTCTTTCCAATTTCAGGGGTCCAGCCTTGAATTGGTAGGCCACTCTTTTATTACCTAACTTGGTTCAAATTTTCTTTTAGATTCATGGAAAAGTTCCTTTCGAAGTGAGCGAGATGAAAAGTGTTGCCAGTTTAGTGGATTAGACAAGGTAGCCGGTCGGTTAGCCTGTTGGTGTTTCAGAATATGAGATTGAATTCTATAGAATGGCTGGATATGCATTAGAACTAGTTCATGAGCCTTTCGAGAGCGGGAAGAGTTAGAGCGGGAATGTAAGAGATCCCACGGCCCTGGCGGGTAACCATGGTACCTCATTTGGAGGTAAGAGATCTGGTTATTTTGGGAGGTCACCTTTCAGGTTATCTCAGCTTGTGTCACGTGATTCTTAGTGTGCGCAGTAGTTCGTCAATATCAGACATAGTTTTTCTCTTTATAGCTATCAACAATCTGTCCAGCTTCCATTTTTTCAGGGAAAAGGTGGTATCATTATCGTGAGTCTGGCTATCCTTTGAGGAGTTTTCCCTTACTCCGACAAGTAGGCAGTCGCCCTTTCTCTCGTCATCTGGCACCTGCACAGTCGCAGGGATTTCATTTAGATCTCAATCAGCAAAAGAAATGCCACCATCCAGTAGAGGTTGAGAGTGTGGTGGCAGTGGTTCTTCAGAAAGTGATTGTAAGGGTAGTGGCTCAGCTCAGATGCAGAGGCAGTTCTATGAACTGCTTGTCTAGCAGGATGCTGAGATATCCGATATAGTAGACCCTGAGATTTCTTCTTCTCTTAAATGTGAGTAAGATTTGATTCTTTCGATCGATTTGGAAATGGTGTGTCTTATCATGTTTCGATGGTTTTCTTGGATATTGACTTAATTAAGAATCGACTGCGGTAGAGGGGCGAGCTTCTGGTATGATTTATTCCTGGCATTGGTGAGACCCTACTAATTTATCTGGTCTAAACATAAGAAATTGGACAGTGAGTGTCGCTATTGTTTACTTAGCATCCTATTGTGCCACCTTCTATTATAATGTCAAGTCAGTCTACCTCTCTTTTCGGAATTCCGTATTGGTTGGATGATGGGATCCTAGTTCATCACCATAAGAGAGTGTCATGGTTTCTTCCGATGTAAACTGATAATTAATATTCAATCTACCTGTCTCCTCTTGGTTCGAAACGCTAGTAGAGCCAAGTTATTCTATTAGTTTGTCTTAGTTATAAAAGGGTATTTTGGTAAATTGTCAAAGTTTCCTTCTTATTGGGAGGTTAAATTGGTATGGATATTTTCCATAAAGTTTATTTAATGTCTATTTCTTCAATTGCGATTCTTTGGCTAGCCTGACTCGGAAGTAATCTAGCTCTGGTAGCCAAGTAAATAAGAAGATGAGCTTCCTGAAGCTCTAATTATTTCTATCCTCGATCCATTTCCATTTCTTCTTCGTCCGGCACTAGCGAGCTTGGGCGATTGGTAGCCGCTTGTGACGTTCACTGTGTTGAGCCACAGTACGTGTTATTGTAGCCGGGTAAGCATATTATTGTTTTGGATATTAGTTTATCCGGGTATCCATTCCCGTGTATAGTATAGCGCTGGTTCTGTTTTGCGGATCATCCAGTTTCAGGGGAAACTCTGCCAAAATTTTTATATAGAAGTACCATCCATCAGGCGGTAGTGTTTACGGCAAAGGTATGGAGTTGTGAACTCGAGAGTTGCAGCTAGTTGGCAACTCGAAAGGGTAGTTTGGTAGTTTAGGTCTGCCTATGTTCAGCTTTTAGCTAGGTCTTCATTAATCCAGCAGGTTGTGCGAGGATAACTAATCCTATTCAAATTAATTGTATGAGTTTATGCTTTAAGTGGAGGAGTCTTCCTCCAATTGATACCGAATCATAATATTAAATATCTAAGGCGTTGCTGAAGCGTAAGCTAATTCTTAGTTCCATCGACCTGTTCTATATCGAAAGGTATATCGAAGAGGTAATTATCGACTGAATCATGTTAACCCATTCAAAGTTTCGTGTATTTTTATTTCGAAAATATAGAACTCTTCTCTCATGATCGAGGAAGGATCATCTTAGTCAGAATAATTCGGGCAATGGTGTTATCATATTATCCAGATATATTTTATTCCAAGAGTTCGGTGTTCGTGTTATAGTTTTAATTCTGTAATCATGAGGAAAAAATCCGTGGGATAGTTTATGAAGGTTGTGCAAGTTCTCTTGTTATCTACGTAAATCTTGCTTTAGATTTAGGCTCGTTCGAGGACGAACGAGAGTTTAAGTGGAGGAGAATGAAACGACCTCGGTCAGTCGTTTCGAAAGTTAGGACTCCGATTGGCGTGCCGATAATTTTAAAATATTCGTAATGTCCATTAGAACTTATCTGTAAAATTTGAGCTAAATCAGACATCGTTTGGTAGGCATCGGAAGAAGGTTTAAGTTTTTATTGGCGATTAATATTAAAAGAAGATTTTCGAGCTCGGTTTTTGCCGAATGAGCTCCGATTCGAAATCCGAAAGCGCCGTTAGGTTCGTATGATTATTTGTGATTTTTGTGAACTTTCGAAAGTGAATTTCGATGTTTTTCGGCTAGTTTCCGCTAAAATGCCGAAAGTTAAATAATTTGACTTCTTTTCATTTAAATTCGCATCTTGAGTTTCGGGAGTCTGATTTGAGATCCGCCTTCACGAGTATGTTACATATATTTTGTACAACTTGTATGCAAAAGTTGGAATTATTTCGAATATCGTAGGGCACTGTTTTAATTTTTGTTAAGAAAAGAAAAGAAAAAAAAATAAAACAAAAAAACGACAAAATAGAAATGAGAAAGAAATGAGCATTGTCGGTGAGCTCATCTTTAGCGTGAATATATTCCAGAAAACGAAACACAACAACGGAAATGGAAAACCAAAAGAATACACGGAAGGAAATGGAAAAAATGTCAGAAAATGAGAAATAGGGCCGGAGAAAAATAATATTTTCACCCCAGGACATTCATGTAATGATCCTAATATATTATTTGAGTTTATTACGTGTGTTTGAGTATATTTTTACGGTAAAAATAGGGATATTAGACATCGCCCTAATTACGTAAATTGATAGTTTAAAGGGTCAAATGGACCCCGATAATGAAATTGATTATATATTCGTACTCTTAGATGTCTAGTCTGGATAACACTAAACCTAGTATGTTGGGTAGTCAGCTGTAATTTTCTTTCGTACAGCTTAGAGGCGTCAATATGTCTGTGTTTTTTTTTTTTTTTAGTCCTGTCTTTATTTATGAATTATTATATTTATTTTCCTAATTTAATTGGTAAGGGTTCGCCCGACGGGTCTAGGGGAGGATGTCGGGTGCCCGCACGGCCTAACCGGATTCCGGGTCGTGTCACTATCGTTTGAAGAAGTCATTGTATGGCTTGAAGCAAAGTCCTTGGGCTTGGTTTGGCAAGTTTAGCGCGGTTGTTCGAGAGTTTGGGCTGAAAAAAGTATATGTGATCACTCGGTCTTCTATAGGTGATCATCAGCTGGCGTTATCCTTCTTGTTGTATATTTTGATGATATTATCATTACAGGAAGTGACTATGTAGGGATTTCCTCTCTTAAGCAGTTCATACATAACGGGTTTCACACGAAAGACTTGGGCCAACTAAAATATTTCTTGGGTATAAAAGTTTGCTTAAGCAGGAAAGATATTTTTCTATCTCAAAGTAAATATATTCTTGATCTACTTGCAGAAACTGGGAAGTTGGCAGCCAAGCCTTGTAGTGCTCCAATGATTCCCAATGTGCATCTCATGAGTGGTGATGGTGATCCATTTGATAATCCAGAGAGGTATAGGAGATTAGTTAGAAAATTAAACTATCTCACCGTGGCCCGTCCAGATATTGCTTTCGCGGTGAGTGTGGTTAGTCAGTTCATGTCTGCGCTAACAGTTAACCATTGGGCAGCTCTAGAGAAAATCTTGTATTACTTAAAAGGAGCACCAGGACGTAGTGTGTTATTTTGCAAGAATGGACATTCACGTATTGAGGGTTTTGCGGATGCTGATTGTCTTGGATCTAAAGTTGATAAAAGATCTACTGTAGGATACTGTGTCTTCTTTGGTGGAAATTTGGTATCATGGAGGAGCAAGAAACAACATGTTATATCTCGGTCAAGTGCAGAGTCCGAATTCTGAGCTATGGCACAATCCACGTGTGAGATCATGTGGATACATCATCTTTTGAAAGAAATTGGTTTAAAACATTATATGCCAGCAAAACTTTGGTTTGACAATCAAGCTGCTTTACATGTCACCTCGAATCCAGTGTATCACGAGAGAACCAAATATATCGTGGTCGATTGTCATTTTATTCGTGAAAAGATTGAGGAAAACTTGATTTCCACTGGTTATGTTAAAACAGAAACGCAGCCAGCCGATCTACTCATAAAGGCGTTGAATGGAGCTCGAGTTGATTATCTTTGTAGCAAGTTGGGCATGATCAATATCTATGCTCCAACTTGAGGGGAAGTGTTGTAGAATTGTAAATAAGTAAAATAGGAATTATAGGAATTCTAGAATATTCTCTTATTACTAGTCCTTATTGTGTGAGGTCTCTTTCTATAGATAGACTCTATTGTAACTGTATATATACTGGTTATATCATCAATAAACATATTCTCTTCTCCCCAATTATAGATACGAAAATGATACTAGAATGACCTTAGTTAGTCATTTCGGGAGTTAGGACTCCGATTGGAATACCAACAAACTTAAAAGCTCACTCAGATTCATTAGGACATGTCTTTAAAATTTGAGCTAATTCGGACATTGTTTGGTAGGTTCTCTGAGAAAGTTTCTGTTTCGATTATCGATAAAGCATAAAAGAGGTTGCTGAGCTCGATTTGAGTAAATAAGCTTTGATTTGAAACCCAAAAGTTGCATTAGGTTCATATGGTCATTTGTTACCTGATGCAGCCCAAAGTGCTGATCAACCGAGGACACTTCAACCGAAGGCAGTGACTGATCAACCGAGGAGGCCAATCACTCGAAGCCAAGCCAAGCTGCTCCATGACATGCACGTCCAACTGGCTATATCGGGAGGAAGCATGTGTTCGGAAGGAGAATTGCAAAGTGTTGAAACCAAGGGCTACATCTTCGAATTCGAGCCCGAGGACAAGGTTACCGAACAACAGCTCTTGGCACCGGGCAGCACAGGGCCGAACACAACAGAGCCGAACACAACAACATGTGTTCGAAGCTAAGTCAAGCGCCCGAGGACAAGAGTGTTCGAGCAGACAAATTGAGAACCGAAGCCAAGGCTCACCGAAGTCAAAGACTGCCGAACACATTTTAACTCAGCCCTACGTGGCTTATTTCTATTGGTCGCCTGTGACCCTTTTACTAGTTTACCCTTAGTATTTCCTATATAAACCTTGTTTCCTTTCATTATAAACAACTAGTTTTTGGATTATTAAAATTGAATGAAAAGTGCCGAGCACATTTCTTGTCTCCATCGTGAGCAACCCCGGTGAGGGCTTTTATGGACTTGTGGCTTTCGGTAAATCCGATTGAACATTCCTCTTTGATCATTCAGTTTACAAGAGGCAATGTTCTCTTGAGGATTGTTGCATAGTCTAGGTGATTCTTGTGTCCCTTTTGATCGAGCTTTGAGACAGGTTCCTCACTGTTCTTTCAAAAGAAGCAAGTTTTGTCTTGCTCCTATCTTTACCTTCTTGTTTGTTCTTCCGCGTTTGTGCTAGCAACCCCTTCGGGTATTTCATTGCACCATCTTGGTATCAGAGCACGGTTTGGGCTTGTTTCTACAACCCCAAATCCTGTTCAAGTTATCCTTATTTTCGTGCGTTTGTCTTTGTTTTCCGTTTCGTGTTCTTGATTCTGTTGGTGTTGTTATTTTACAAAAAAAAAAAAAAAAGGTGTTAAAAAGAAAATTTCAAAAATTGTGTTTGATTGTTGGTTTTTTGGGAAAAACAACCATTGATTCTTGTTCACCATCGAGTTCCGAATCCAACCAGTGCCCGACGTACCAGTTTCTTGACTAGGGTTTCTTGGTGAATTTTTGGACTTTTTTTGAGCTTTAATGGTGACTGGAAACTCGAACCCCATTGTGTTTGGAAGAAACCGATGAAGATTGGTGGTTCTTGAGTGATTTGGGTTGTTTGCTGTTTGAAAATCAAAGTTTAAAGTTTGAAAACGTTGTCCGTACGCCGGAAAGTTGTTACAAAATTGTAACAGTGTACGACACGGCGAGCTGGTTTTGGGCTCGAAGAACTTTGACTTCCTCCGATGTCGATTGAGACCGGAGTCGAAAGAACAGCCCAGATCTGTTGAGATTTGCGTTCAGTGAACCGAAGTTGATTTGTCCGTACGCCGGAGCAAAGGTCACTGTTCCATTGGAGAAGAAGGGGGTAAATTTAAAACATCAAAACCCCAGGTGAAATTTGTCGGCTGAAAAAGGAAAGTGGATAAGGTAAAACCCTATCCGTACCAAAAGGGACACACTCTTGTACGAACAAGAGTTGGTGTGATCGAAAAAGATTCCAAAAGGGAATCAAAGGGTAGATTCTCCTAGGTTCTCACTTTCTTTTGTTCCAAAATTCTGGTTTGTGGATCTTTTGAGTAATTGTCCTACTCGAAGTCGTACTAACTCTTTTGAGCTGATAGGAATTCGTGCGAAGGGGTTACCGAAGTCCAATCTTTCGTAGAAATTTCTTTTGACTCCCCGAGCTCAGTTGAAAAGCGTCCGATCCATCGAGTCGAACATCACTTCACTCTTCCCGAAGAGGCAGTGACTATTGTCGAACTTGAAGGATCTTAGAGGACAGATCAATTGGACGAGCCACTGTTAACAAGTCCTTGAGTGATCAAAAACCGAACCCATAAATTGAGTGGACCCGAGTGCCACCCATCAAAGGTGAGGGAGAGTGTGAGGTGATTTCTAACCTTAACATTGTTTGGTCTTTGACTTGTGCAGGTACCATGGCTGGAAATGAAGGCAAAGGCATTGAAAGGCCCAAAGTATCATTAGCCGATCTTATGGCTGCGATACAAGGTGTCAGTGCCGAAGTGAGAGGAGTGAGTGCTCGAGTAACTCAACTCGAACAAGAAAGTGCTTCCGTGGCCATGAATGGGTCCGGCGCTGGAACTAGCCAAACCACTCCGATGAAACCTGAACTGTATGCTGAGCTTGTACGACAACATCAGTTGATAAGTGAAGCAATTCGAAGAGAACTTAACTTGGGCAATCCCCAAGCTGCTTATCAAAACTTGGGCATTCCCCGAGGAGAAAGAATACCACCTCCAAAGGCCCGAAGAGATCTTGGAGCCGTTGCCGAGGAGGTTGATGAAGAGGAATTTCCCGAGGACGAGTATGAACATGAGCCGCCATTCGCTCAACGAAGGCAAGCTCACCGAGGTCGTGGAAATTTCCGAGGTCGAGGCCGAGGAGCCCATGTTGAAAGAAATATTGAGCGAGAGGCTGATGATCGAAATGATGAGTATCCCGAACAGGTTCGTGGTGTTCGAGACTCAAACTTGAACAGTGTCAAGATCACTATTCCTCCCTTTAAAGGAACTAGTGATCCCGATGAGTATCTTGAATGGATGCTTAAAATGGAGCGCATCTTTGAAACCAATGAGATGACCGATGAGAGAAAAACTGCCCATGCCATTGCTTCGTTCGAAGCTTATGCATCAACATGGTGGGAATCTGACAAGAGGCATAGAAGAAGGAATGACTATCCAGTAGTCAATACGTGGCCACAGTTGATGAGAGCTATGGATGCTAAGTATTTGAGTGCCAAGTACAGGCAGACTCAAATGCAAAAGCTCTATGAGTTAAAGCAAGGGTCCAAGTCAGTTCAAGAGTACCATGATGAATTCGAAAAGGTTCGACTGAATCTTGATCTGAACGAGGACGAGGAACAAGCCATTATCCGATTCAAAAATGGCTTGGCTAGGGATGTGTCCTCTCAGTTGAGACTCCACGTGTACCACACGTTGGAAGATTTGTTTGATGCTGCTACCGAAGCTGAAAAATTGGTGAAGGAAGACAAGGCAAACCGGTATCGAGGAGTCACTACTTCTACTCCATTGAACCGAGGAAAAGAATGGAAGAATCCTCACCAAGCAAGTGCCAACACTGTTCGAGATTCGAAGAAACCCTTCGAAAGAGGTGTGACCGTTAACCCATCAAGAGAAGTGGGAGGTAAAGTGCAACTAAACTCTCCCAGTGCTTCAAATATTCAGTGTCACAAGTGCAAAGGTTATGGTCACATGGCAAAAGAGTGTCCAACTCGCAAAGTTATGCTTCTGCTCGAAGATGGAACCGTCCATGAGCAAGCGAGTGACACCGAGGAGGAATTTATCGAGGAGACTGACCGAGCTGAAGTCGATGATGATCATGAGGCTGCCGAAGCTGATCATCCGGAAATGTTTCTTGTGGTTCGAAGGAATTTGAGCTGCATGACTCTTGAAAAAGAGGACAACCAAAGAGAAAACCTCTTTCATGCCCGATGTCGAGTAAGAGGAAAGGTGTGTTCGATGATCATTGATTCCGGTAGTTGTGCCAACGTAGTGAGCCAAACTTTGGTTTCACAAATGGGATTACCTACGATGAAGCATCCTCACCCTTACAAATTACAATGGCTGAATGAGTGTGGAGAATTGAGAGTTGTCAAGCAAGTGTGGGTCAAGTTTAGGATCGGAGAGTATCAAGATGAAATGATATTCGATGTGGTTCCGATGCAAGCTTGTCATTTGCTATTGGGTCGACCGTGGCAGTATGACCGAACAGCTGTTCACAATGGCAGATCCAACACTTACACTGTAAAGCTCGAGGGGAAGAGTTTCATACTCAAGCCCTTGTCTCTAAAGCAAGTCACCGAGGACTATAAACGGATGAAAGAATTGAAAGAAGCGGCCAAAGCTAAGCTTCCGATGGGAGCAAAATTGGGGGCCGAAGAGAAAAACTCACCGACCGAAGAGAAAGGAATTTGTGCAGTCATGCAACCCGGTGAGATCTTACAAGGCAACGACCACGGTCAGATGATGATTTGCCTCGTGCACAAGGGTATCTTTCTAAACTCTAATGATGATTTTTCTAATGATAACCCTTTGCCTTTGTTTGTTCGTAAAGTTTTGCAGGACTTCGAGGACTTGTTTCCCGAGGAAATGCCAGGTGGATTACCTCCGTTGAGAGGAATCGAGCACCAAATTGACTTCGTGCCACGGTCCCAAATCCCTAACAAACCTGCATACCGGTGTAATCCCGAAGACACCAAAGAGCTCCAACGGCAGGTTGATGAATTGCTGAACAAGGGCCTCGTTCGTGAGAGCTTGAGTCCTTGCGCCGTTCCTGTTATCCTTGTCCCGAAGAAGGATGGAACATGGCGAATGTGCGTTGACTGTAGAGCAGTCAACAAAATAACGGTAAAGTATCGTCGTCCTATTCCTCGACTAGATGACATGCTAGATGAATTAAGCGGTTCTTCATGCTTTTCAACGATTGACCTCAGGTCCGGTTACCATCAGATCCGAATGAAACCCAGAGACGAGTGGAAAACCGAATTCAAGACCAAATTCGGTCTCTATGAATGGTTGGTAATGCCATTTGGCTTATCCAATGCCCCGAGCACATTCATGCGATTGATGAACCATGTGCTCAAACCGTTCATAAACAAGTTCGTTGTCGTTTATTTCGACGACATACTTGTTTATAGTCGAACCATGGATGAACATGTCGAACACCTAAGGCTTGTGCTCGAAAAGCTTCGAGAAGAGAAGTTATATGCTAACTTCAAAAAGTGTGCCTTTGGTGTCGATCGTGTGGTCTTTCTAGGATTCGTTGTCAGTGCTAATGGTGTCGAAGTCGACGAATCAAAAGTCGAAGCCATCAAAGATTGGCCAACTCCAACCTCGGTATCACAAGTTCGTAGCTTCCATGGCTTAGCTAGCTTTTACCGAAGGTTTGTTCGTGACTTTAGCACCGTGGCAGCTCCTTTAACCGAGCTGGTTAAGAAAGACAATCCATTTGTGTGGGGAGAGTCCCAAGAAAGGGCTTTCCAAGAGTTGAAACGGAGGCTTTGTTCTGCCCCGTTGTTGCAACTCCCTGACTTCGGCAAAGCATTCGAAGTCGAGTGTGATGCGTCTGGAGTTGGGATCGGAGGAGTGCTGATGCAAGAATCGAAGCCGATCGCTTACTTTAGCGAAAAGCTTAAGGGTGCAACTTTGAATTACTCAACCTATGATAAAGAGTTGTATGCCCTCGTTCGAGCACTCGCCAATTAGCAGCACTATTTGTGGCCTCGAGAATTTGTGATCAAAAGCGATCATGAGTCCTTGAAGCATCTCCGAGGACAGGAGAAATTGAACCGAAGACATGCCAAGTGGGTTGAATTCATTGAGAGCTTTCCCTATGTAATTCATTACAAAAAGGGAAAGGACAATGTTGTGGCCGATGCGCTATCAAGGAAATTTGCCTTAGCGACCACTCTCGCCTCTAGGCTCATGGGATTTCAAAGCATCAAGTCGATGTACGACGACGATCCCAAGCTGAAATGCGTTCGAGACGCAATCTTGAGTGGCCGAAGAGTTGAGAAATATCAGTGGCACGATGGCTACCTCTTCAAGAATGGGAGGGTTTGTGTGCCAGTGTCGTCGTGGAGAGAGCTCTTGGTTCGAGAAGCTCACTCCGGTGGACTGATGGGACACTTCGGTGTCGACAAAACTCTTGGTATCTTGACCGAGCAGTTCCATTGGCCCAAAATGCGACGAGATGTGGAAAAGCATTGCAATGCTTGTCTCGTTTGCAAGAAAGCTAAATCGAAGTCCAACCCTCATGGTTTGTACACCCCGTTGCCTATGCCTGATCGACCTTGGGTTGATATATCCATTGACTTTCTCTTGGGGTTACCGAGGTCGGGGGGAGGACATGATAGCATCTTCGTTGTGGTTGATCGATTTTCGAAAATGGCTCTCTTTATTCCTTGCAAGAAGTGTGATGATGCACAACATGTAGCTACATTGTTTGTTTCTAATGTGTTGAAATTGCATGGTGTCCCTCGTACTATTGTGAGTGATCGAGACACAAAATTCTTGAGTCATTTTTGGAAGTGTCTATGGGGTGCCCTCGGCACCAAACTACTTTTCTCGACGTCTCACCATCCTTAGACTGATGGACAGACCGAAGTAGTTAACCGAACCTTGGGATCTTTGCTTCGGGCAATGACCAAAGGGAAGGTTGGGAATTGGGCTGATCGTTTGCCCATAATGGAGTTTGCATACAATCGAACGATGCATCGAATGATTAACATGACCCCGTTCGAGTGTGTGTATGGATTTAACCCTTTAATTCCACTTGATCTAACCCCATTGCCTCGAGAAGTTGTCATTGATTTTATAGGTGCTCACCGAGCCAAAGCTCTGCTCTAGTTGCACGCCAAGACAAAGAAGAACCTCGAGGAAGCCTATGCAAAGGTTGCCATGAAGAAAAACAAGGGGCGAAAGAAGCTGGAATTAAAGAAGGGAAATTGGGTTTGGGTTCACTTCCGAAAGGAACGTTTCCCGAACCTAAGGAAAGGAAAATTGGCTCCTCGAGGGGATGGTCCATTTCAAGTGCTGAGCAAAATAAACAACAATGCTTATGTCATCGACCTCCCAGGTGAGTATAATGTGTCCAACACCTTCAATGTTACTGATTTGACTCCTTGTGTTGTAGGCCAAATATCAGAGGAAGAGGATGAATCGATTTCGAGGACGAAACCCTCTCAAGAAGGGGAGGATGATGCAGCCCAAAGTGCTAATCAACCGAGGACACTTCAACCGAAGGCAGTGACTGATCAACCGAGGAGGCCAATCACTCGAAGCCAAGCCAAGCTGCTCCATGACATGCACGTCCAACTGGCTATATCGGGAGGAAGCATGTGTTCGGAAGGAGAATTGCAAAGTGTTGAAACCAAGGGCTACATCTTCGAATTCGAGCCCGAGGACAAGGTTACCGAACAGCAGCTCTTGGCACCGGGCAGCACAGGGCCGAACACAACAGAGCCGAACACAACAACATGTGTTCGAAGCTAAGTCAAGCGCCCGAGGACAAGAGTGTTCGAGCAGACAAATTGAGAACCGAAGCCAAGGCTCACCGAAGTCAAAGACTGCCGAACACATTTTAACTCAGCCCTACGTGGCTTATTTCTATTGGTCGCCTGTGACCCTTTTAGTAGTTTACCCTTAGTATTTCCTATATAAACCTTATTTCCTTTCATTGTAAACAACTAGTTTTTGGATTATTAAAATTGAATGAAAAGTGCCGAGCACATTTCTTGTCTCCGTCGTGGGCAACCCCGGTGAGGGCTTTTATGGACTTGTGGCTTTCGGTAAATCCGATTGAACATTCCTCTTTGATCATTCAGTTTGCAAGAGGCAATGCTCTCTTGAGGATTGTTGCATAGTCTAGGTGATTCTTGTGTCCCTTTTGATCGAGCTTTGAGACAGGTTCCTCACTGTTCTTTCAAAAGAAGCAAGTTTTGTCTTGCTCCTATCTTTACCTTCTTGTTTGTTCTTCCGCGTTTGTGCTAGCAACCCCTTCGGGTATTGCATTGCACCATTACCTGTGGGAATTTGTTGGGAAAATTAATCGCCCCCACTGAAATAATATTCACGGTATAATAGCAACAATATTAATGGAGTGCTGAAAATGCGGTAATCAACGAGAATAAAATAATAACAAGGACACCAAGATTTTTACGTGGAAAACCCTTCTGAACTAAGGGAAAAAATCACGGCCCGAGAGGAGCAAATAATTCTACTATAGCAAGGACTTTTACACCGTGTAATAAACGCCACTGCACACTCACAAAAAAAATATATGTCTTTTGATTTTCCACCTTACTATAAACCGCTCACACTCTTTATTTTTCCTTACAGACTATACCGCCTGTCTATTCCCACAGACTATACTGTCTGGGTATTTCCCTTACACAACGCTCTACATTTTCTCTCTGTGTGTTCTCCTGTGTGATGCTCTTTTTGGTGTGTCTAAAACTGAAAGGAATCCTGCTCTATCAAAGCAAAGGTTGATGTCTATGATGTCACTGCAAACATCATTGTTGCCACAATTCAAAGTTGGCATCGTCCAACCTTTCATTTCAACAACCTACAATTGTAGCCAAAATATTACTGCCAATACTATTGGCTTTCTCTTTCACACACACATTTTCCTTTGTTAATTGATTGGGGTGGACCCCATCAATCTCCCTCTTCAACCCAATCACCTGAAGAAGGCAACATCAGTCATTTAGCTGGACAATATGCCGACAAGTTCTTGGTACAACTGGAACTTATCCATTGGTATCACCTTGGTACTTTAAGGCTACCCCTCTTCATAGAGGATATATCCGAAATATGGTGCTTTACCTGCTCGGCATCACCACCAAGCTGCTCCCCCTGCTCAACAACCTCATCGGGTTGCTCCCCCTGCCTGGCAACATCAGCTATCGTGCTTTCTCCACCTTGACAAATTTCTGTATTTGTCTTGTACAACATGTCACGAGCAGCTCCTTCAACAATCATTGTTGGATGAGCAAATCTCTCATCCTTCTTTTCCACATTGAGAAACCGCCCTCTTCGTTAAATTTTGCTAACTCGTACTTTACTCCTGACATATTTTTACCGAGTATAGTACCGTATGGCATGAACAGTATTTCTGTAATGAACAACACCTGTGCCCTGATACCACTTGTTGGGAAAATTAATCCCCCCACAGAAATAATATTCACGGTATAATAGCAAAAATATTAATGGAGTACTGAAAATGTGGTAATCAACAAGAATAAAAATAATAACAAGGACACCAAGATTTTTACGTGGAAAACCCTTCTGAACTAAGGGAAAAAACCACGGCCCGAGAGGAGCAAATAATTCTACTATAGCAAGGACTTTTACACCGTGTAATAAATGCCACTACATACTCACAAAAGAAATATCCCTCTTTTGTTTTTCCACCTTACTATAAACCGCTCACACTCTCTATTTTTCCTCACAGACTATACCGCATGTCTATTCCCAAAGACTACATCATCTGTGTATTTCTCACAGAATACACCGTCTGTATACTCTACCATAGACTGCACTACCTATATTGATAAGACCCAAACCGCTACAAGACCCCTCACTCGGAGCCAAGCTAAGTTGATCCAAGACACCCATCTTCATTTGATATGGAAGGGTATGGAAGAGGGCTCCGAGAGCGACTTGAAGACTGTGCTTTGGTGTGCCATGGATGGGGAACCCTCTAGTACACTTGGCGAGGCATCGGGAGCGCATTTGGAGGCAATGGACAAGCCCACGGAACCAGGCGGACCGCCTAGTCTAGCAGGCGGCCGCCTACTTTGAAACAAGTCTCTGGATTTTGACCAGGCGGCCCGCCTCTGCAAACCAGGCGGACCGCCTACTGCTGCTGAGTGAAGGAAACAGGCCGGGCGCCTACTACATGTAGGCTGGGCGCCTACTCTGTGATGAGGTTGCGGGAATTGCTAGTTTTTGGCTATGTTTTGGACAAGTTTAGCCCTACGTGGCCTTTATTGTTTAAACCCACTTTAGGGGTATTTTTGAGCTTTCATTACAATTAGGTGAAGTCTATAAATACTTCACAAACCTCTCCCAAACAATTACCTTACACTTTGATAATTATTGATTGAATGAAATTAGAGTTGAACTCTTGGAAACACCTTTGTCTCTTGGTTGCTTGAATTCACTAGTGTAGCCTAGTTGAGTCTTGAACCGCTAACCCGACCATTCGACTTGCGAGTCCCGTGTTGTCTCGAGGGTCGTTGCATAGTGTAGGTCCTCCTTGACGCCGATTCGAGGGTATCTCGGGACAAGTTCCCCGTGGTTACTTCGAAGGGAGTTCGAGAAGTGTCTCGCTCTTCTATCTTTTTGTTCCGCGTATTTGATTCCTATCATCTTGGTATCAGAGCAAGGCTCGGGTATCGTTTCTACGAACCCCCGACCCTTGATTCTTCGTGCCTAGGTTAGTCTCGTTTTTAGGTTCTTGTTTATTGCTTTTGAAAAAGAAGAAAAAACTACAAAAAAATTGAAAAGAAGAAAAAAAAAACACCAAAAAAAGATTTTTATCATAGATTCTTGGATTGTTGCATTCGTTGTTTGATTGATATTGGGGTTTGTTCCTTATTGGAAACCCGTTCTTTTGGTACCCTATACGTTCGATTTGGAGTTGAAACACAAGAGTTGGAAATTTTGAATCCCTTGAAAATTGAAAAGATTGAAACCCTAGCTATGAACATGGTGAATTGATGAATCTTGATTGGGGTTGATTAGGATTGATTGGGGTTCGTTCTTTGTGGTTGAAACAACATTGGGGTACCTTTGAATTGCTAAAACAACATTGGAATCGTTGGATTTTTGGGTGCGAAACCAAGAACTTGTTGTTGAATCTGTGCTGGAACTGATTTTAGGCGGGGCGCCTACTATAACAGGCGGACCGCCCCTTTTCGAGCAGCTCTCTGGACTTTGCTGTAGGCGGACCGCCTAGTCCAGACAGGTGGGGCGCCTACTCCTTGTTAGGTGTGGTTTCGGGTAGTTTCTTCTAGGATCGTTTGTTTGTTTGATTGCATCGCCTCTAGTTAGCACTTCTTTGAGTAATCTTGCCTACTTGAAGTGTGCTAACCCTTCTAAGCTATTAGGAAACTCAAGCCTAGACCGGAGATTAGAACTCAAAGAAGACTCGTAGTCTCTTTTGACTCAAGTCCGCACTTAAAAGAGCTATCGTTCCGATAGAGTCCTATTGACTCCATTCACCCCGGAGCTCATTGGGCTTTTGAGTTGAGTGATCTAGTTGAGGTTTACTATTCAACTTAGTGAAGCTTTTGGGTTCAAGCAAGAGTGAAAAATCCACCACCCACTATACGAGTGATCCGAGTGAAAACTTGTGAGGGAGTGTGTGAGGTTGTTTCGCTAACGTTTGCTACTTGTGCAGGTACAATGTCTACCGAAGGACAAGATTTCATAAAGGAGGCCTTGGCTAGCCTTCTTGCCAAGGTGGACCTCATTAGCCAAAGAGTTGATTCTCTTGAAAAGGGTGCCTCAAGTGCCCTAGTTGAGCCAGGGACTTCCAATGCTCAATCGGAGAAAGGGACCCCGAGTGTCCAAGCTGAGAAAGGGACCCCGAGTGTCCAAGTTGAAGTCTCGAGTCCTCCAAACTTTACATCGGAGCAATTGAGCGTTGTCATTGATATGTTCAGTCAACAACGGGTAAAGGAGGAACGAGGGAGAGTTGATCCAATGTTGGGCAATCCCCAACGAACGGGCATTCCCCGTATCTTAGACAACCCTCCAAGAAACATTCCACTACCACTACCCATCCGAAACGTGCAACCTCTTGGGCAAGTTGATGATGCTCAAGAAGGGGAGGAAGCCACTCATGGAGATGACATGTATGGGTATGATGATCACTTTCAACCGAGGAGAGGTATGAATTGGGGTCGGAATGTAGATAGAGGAAGGGACCGAGGTCGAGGGCACCCTATAGGGTATGTTGGGGGGGATGCGAGGAGAGAATATGGAGGTTATGGTGGTTATGGGGATCACTATGGGGGCCAACCGGAGCCTTTCCAAGGGGGTCGTGATAACAACAACAACCTCAATAGTGTGAAGCTCACTATTCCTTCTTTCAAAGGAAGTAGTGACCCGGTGGAGTACAAAAATTGGAAGCTGGCCATGGAACGAATATTTGAAACTAATGACATGCCCGAAGTGAAGAAAACCAAGTATGCAATATCTTCCTTCGAGTCTTTTGCTTCTACTTGGTGGGAGTCGGTGAAAAGAAATAGGAGGAGGACGGGATTGGCTATTAACCTTACTTGGGAAGAGTTAATTCGGGTGATGGATGAGAAATACTTGACTAATCAATACCGGGTTGAGCAACAAAAGCGTCTCTATGAGTTGAAACAAGGTTCCAATTCGGTTGGGGAGTACTTCAATGAATTCGAGCAAATCCGAATGAGCCTTGACATAGATGATGAAGACCATGAGTTGGCCATGATCCGTTTCAAAGGGGGCTTGAACCGGGACATAGCATCACAATTGAAGTTCCACAAATATGATGATCTATACAAGTTATGTGAGGATGCGGTTGAAGCCGAGAAATGGGTCAAAGAGGAGAAATCTTTCCGCTACAAGAGTAGCACTACTACTCCAACAAGCAATACAAAGGGGTGGAAGACTCCTACCACCAATGCAAGGTTCCCGAGTGCAAATGGAACGAGTGGTGCCAGTGCAAGCAAGGATGTGAAGAAGCCATTTGAGAAGCACACACCCAATGTGGGAGGTAATTCTAAAACCCAACTAAATACTCCTACTTCTTCTTCCATTCAATGTCACAAGTGCAAGGGCTATGGGCACTTTTCTAGGGAATGTCCCACGAAGAGGGCCATGGTTGTTGTTGGCAATGATGTTTATGAAAAGGAGAGTGAATCGGAGGATGAGGGGGTAGAGGGAGTAGAGGGAGATGAGGGAGTAGTGGAGGATGGTGAAGATGACACGGTGGAGGATGAGGAACCTCGTACTTTTTTAGTAGTGAGGAGGAGCTTAGGAGCTATGATTGCGGAGGATGGTGAAACCTTGCAAAGGGAGAACCTCTTCCATGCTAGGTGTCGTGTTAAGGATGTTGTGTGCTCTATGATCATTGACTCCGGGAGTTGTACTAATGTGGTAAGTCAATCTCTCATAACTCAACTGAAGTTGCCTACCATGAAGCATCCCAAGCCATACCGGTTACAGTGGCTTAGTGAATGTGGGGAGCTCAAGGTAGTGAAACAAGCCATGATCAAGTTTAAAATGGGAAGTTATGTTGATGAGCACTTGTTCGACGTTGTGCCCATGCAAGCTTGCCACCTTCTCTTTGGAAGGCCTTGGCAATTTGACCGGCAAGTGGTTCACAATGGACGTATTAACACTTACACGCTCCAACATGAGGGGAGAAAGTTTGTGTTGAAGCCCCTAACTCCTAAACAAGTGAGTGATGACTACAATCGCATGAGGGAGTTGAGGGAAGCGGCGAAGGCCAAGTCAATCATTGAGACTAGCCCTTTGTCCAAAAGTATGGTGGCAATCCCACCTTCTTCATCTACCGGTGGCATATGTGCCATGATGCAACCGGGCGAGCTCTTGAGAGGTAATGATGGCAACAAGTTTCTCCTATGCTTAGTGCACAAAGGTATGGTTCTTAACTCTAATCTTGATGTTCCTTCTAGTCCTTTACCTAGTGCTTTGAAAAATGTTTTGGAGAACTTTGGGGACATGTTCCCGGATGAGATGCCCGATGGCTTACCTCCCTTGAGAGGTATTGAACATCAAATTGATTTTATTCCGGGCTCTCAAATCCCAAATAAGCCGGCCTATAGAAGCAATCCCGAGGATACGAGGGAGTTGCAAAGACAAGTTGATGACTTGCTTTCAAAGGGCTTGGTGAGGGAAAGTTTGAGTCCTTGTGCCGTACCAGTCATTCTTGTCCCAAAGAAAGACGGCACTTGGAGAATGTGTGTAGACTGCCGAGCCGTGAATAAGATAACGATCAAGTATCGTCACCCTATTCCACGGCTTGATGATATGTTGGATGAATTGAGTGGGTCGCGTGTCTTTTCTAAAATCGACCTTAGGTCCGGCTACCATCAAATCCGGATGAAACCCGGGGATGAATGGAAAACCGCATTCAAGACCAAATTCGGTCTCTATGAATGGTTGGTAATGCCCTTCGGGCTTTCCAACGCACCTAGCACCTTCATGCGACTCATGAATCATGTTTTGAAGCCTTTTATCAACAAGTTTGTCGTTGTCTATTTTGATGATATCTTGATCTATAGTAGGACAATTGATGAACATGTTGACCACCTTAGACAAGTGCTTGAAACCTTGAGAGCCGAAAAGCTCTATGCTAACTTCAAAAAGTGTGCCTTTGGTGTAGAGAAGGTTGTCTTTCTTGGGTTTGTTGTGAGTGCCCAAGGAGTGGAGGTGGATGAGTCCAAGGTAGAGGCCATACGTGATTGGCCTACTCCTACTACCGTGACTCAAGTGAGGAGCTTTCATGGTCTTGCTAGCTTTTATAGACGATTTGTGAGAGACTTTAGCTCCATAGCCGCTCCACTCACCGAATTGGTCAAGAAAGACCAACCCTTTGTTTGGGGAGAGCCTCAAGAGAAGGCTTTCCAAGAGTTGAAAAGTAGGTTGAGTACCGCCCCCTTATTACAATTGCCCGACTTTGGGAAAGCATTTGAGGTTGAGTGTGATGCCTCGGGGGTGGGAATTGGTGGTGTGTTAATGCAAGATAGTAAACCCATCGCCTACTTTAGTGAAAAGTTGAAAGGGGCCTCCTTGAATTATTCTACATATGACAAGGAGTTGTATGCCCTTGTGAGAGCCCTTGCCCATTGGCAGCATTACCTTTGGCCTCGTGAGTTTGTAATCAAGAGTGACCATGAGTCACTCAAGCATTTGAGAGGCCAAGAGAAGCTCAATAAGAGACATGCCAAGTGGGTTGAGTTTATTGAGTCCTTTCCCTATGTGATCCAATACAAGAAAGGGAAGGAAAATGTTGTGGCGGATGCGCTTTCTAGGAAGTTCGCATTAGCTACCACTCTCACCTCTAAGCTCATGGGATTCGAGAGCATCAAATTGATGTATGCTCAAGATCCTAAGCTAAAGAGTGTCTATGATGCTCTAGAGAAAGGGGAGAGGGTTGCCAAGTACCAATGGTCTAATGGATTCATCTTTAAAAATGGTAGAGTGTGCATACCCGAGTCCTCATGGAGGGAATTGCTTGTGCAAGAAGCGCATTGTGGGGGACTCATGGGTCACTTTGGGGTAAGGAAGACTTTGGCCGTTCTTCAAGAACAATTCTATTGGCCGAAGATGAGGGTGCATGTGGAGAAGTTTTGCACTAATTGCCTTGAGTGCAAGCGTGCCAAATCTAAATCCCACCCTCATGGGTTATACACCCCACTCCCCGTACCTACTAGTCCGTGGTTGGATATTTCAATGGACTTTGTCATGGGATTACCAAGGACTAGGGGGGGCCACGATAGCATCTTTGTTGTTGTGGATAGGTTCTCTAAGATGGCTCATTTCATTCCGTGCAAAAAATGTGATGACGCCCAACATGTAGCTTCCTTGTTTGTTGAAAATGTTTTGAAGCTACATGGTGTGCCTCAAACTATAGTGAGTGATAGGGACACTAAGTTCCTAAGCCATTTTTGGCGAAGTTTATGGGGTGCTTTAGGCACCAAGCTGTTGTTTTCTACGTCCCACCACCCGCAAACCGATGGTCAAACCGAGGTGGTAAACCGAACCTTGGGTGCTCTTCTTAGGGCCATGACCCGAGGTAAGGCCGGGACGTGGATTGATAGATTGCCTATGATGGAGTTTGCCTACAATCGTACATTGCATAGCGCTATTGGCATGACTCCTTTTGAATGTGTTTATGGTTTTAATCCCTTGATTCCCCTTGATCTAACCCCTTTGCCAAGGGAAATGGTTGTTAATTTTGAAGGTAAAGCTCGAGCCAAGGCTTTGATGGAGCTACATGCTAAGGCGAAGAAGAACTTGGAGGAATCTTATGCTAAGGTTGCCTCTAAGAAGAACAAGGGACGAAAGAAGGTGGAACTCAAGAAGGGTGACTATGTGTGGGTGCACTTCCGGAAAGAGAGGTTCCCAAACCTTAGGAAAGGGAAGTTGGCACCCCGGGGAGATGGTCCTTTCCAAGTGCTTTCGAAGATCAACAACAATGCCTATGTGGTCGACTTGCCAAGTGAGTATCAAGTTTCTAATACTTTCAATGTTAGTGACTTGGTTCCTTTGAATGTAGGTAATGAAGAGGTCGTGAATGATGATGGAGAGGTCGTGAATGATGATGAAGAGGTCGTGACTGATGCTTCGATTTCGAGGACGAAATCCTCTCAAGAAGGGGAGGATGATAAGACCCAAACCGCTACAAGACCCCTCACTCGGAGCCAAGCTAAGTTGATCCAAGACACCCATCTTCATTTGATATGGAAGGGTATGGAAGAGGGCTCCGAGAGCGACTTGAAGACTGTGCTTTGGTGTGCCATGGATGGGGAACCCTCTAGTACACTTGGCGAGGCATCGGGAGCGCATTTGGAGGCAATGGACAAGCCCACGGAACCAGGCGGACCGCCTAGTCTAGCAGGCGGCCGCCTACTTTGAAACAAGTCTCTGGATTTTGACCAGGCGGCCCGCCTCTGCAAACCAGGCGGACCGCCTACTGCTGCTGAGTGAAGGAAACAGGCCGGGCGCCTACTACATGTAGGCTGGGCGCCTACTCTGTGATGAGGTTGCGGGAATTGCTAGTTTTTGGCTATGTTTTGGACAAGTTTAGCCCTACGTGGCCTTTATTGTTTAAACCCACTTTAGGGGTATTTTTGAGCTTTCATTACAATTAGGTGAAGTCTATAAATACTTCACAAACCTCTCCCAAACAATTACCTTACACTTTGATAATTATTGATTGAATGAAATTAGAGTTGAACTCTTGGAAACACCTTTGTCTCTTGGTTGCTTGAATTCACTAGTGTAGCCTAGTTGAGTCTTGAACCGCTAACCCGACCATTCGACTTGCGAGTCCCGTGTTGTCTCGAGGGTCGTTGCATAGTGTAGGTCCTCCTTGACGCCGATTCGAGGGTATCTCGGGACAAGTTCCCCGTGGTTACTTCGAAGGGAGTTCGAGAAGTGTCTCGCTCTTCTATCTTTTTGTTCCGCGTATTTGATTCCTATCATATATATTTTACCTACAGACAACACTGTCTGGGTATTTCCCTTACACAACACACTACATTTTCTCTCTGTGTGTTCTCCTATGTGATGCTCTTTTTGGTGTGTCTAAAACTGAAAGGAATCCCGCTCTATTTATAGAGCAAAGGTTGATGTCTATGATATCACTGCAAACATCATTGTTGCCACAATTCAAAGTAGGCACCGTCCAGCTTTTCATTTCAACAACCTACAATTATAGCCAAAATATTATTGCCAATACTATTGGCTTTCTCTTTCACACACACATTTTCCTTTGTTAATTGATTGGGCTGGACCCCATCAGAACTTTCGAAAGTAAAGAGGTCTCTCGGATAGTTTTCGCTAAAATCCTGAGAGTTATGAATTTGACCTCTTCCCGTGGGACTCCTATCTTGTGTTTTCGGAATCGGATTCTATCTATCTTCGCTAGTACGTCACATAAATGTTGTATAACTTGCATGAAAAATTTGCGGTCATTCTGAGCTTTGTAGAATCCCATTTAAACCCAAAATATCGCACCAGCTTTTGCTGGTGTATTTTCTAAGTACTGTAGCAGGCAGAGGGGTATAAAAAGGTCATTTTTTGGCCTATTTCAATCCAAGTTCGAATTCAGTCGTTTCTAATAAGTTCCAAGGTGAATTAGAAACATTAATAAAATTGAACTTAATTTTGGAAGCTAATTATATATTTGAACTCATGACGCTGTGGGGAGTCTGAAAATGTATAATTTATGGGTTTTCGGCCAAGTCTGGCCAGGAGTATTTTGGTAATTTTGCCTCTTTCTTCGTCTAAACGTTAAATACTAATCCTATGGGCACTGTTGAACCCCAAAAATTACCCCCCGAAAAGGATAAATTCCGGAATATCGACAGGATGGACTAACTCTTTTGGAGTTTTTGGAGTCGCCACCCAATTTAAGGAAAACAGGGAACAAAATTAACAAATGCGTGCAAAAACTCCATTTTTATAAAAAGACGGTCTTTTCAGAGATTCTAAAGGTAAGAGGTTTTATTAATTTCGGAAGAAGGTTTTTAAGGCACTTCCGAAATTCTGTTAAAAACGGTTAATCCGACAGGTTTCCAAATATTTACAAGTGTGCTTTTCTTTCAAAAGAATTATTTAAAAATAGTAATAATAATAATAAGAATAATTAATCGAATAAAAGCTTATTTGCAAAATATTCTTTTAATTGCACGCATTTGCTAAGACGGCCCCAATTTGCAATAAATTAAATAACGACTTCACAATAAAAGGCAATGAACATAAAGTAAAGCAATATACAAACAATCAAATATTATTGATAAATAAAATATTCTACACATTTATTTGCATAAATATCTCTAACGAAAGGAATGCAAAGTTAAGGATAGAACCGGGAAATTGATCAACTCGCATGACTCTTGAATTTTCTAAAATTACTAAGTCTTATTTCTGAATGCTCGGGTCCGAATTCAATCCCCAAATGCCTTCAATGTAATGGATTATTCTCATTCGTGAGTTAGCCAAACTCGTCCATAAATTATTCGTACCAAAATGTACCTCGCAAAACAAACAAGTAATATTGGATTAGTACGATAATAAGGTATAATAATTAATAAAATAATGTAAATAATAAAGTAATAAAGTAATAATAATAATAATAGAATATATAAATAATAATAATAATAATAATAATAATAATAATAATAATAATAATAATAATAATAATAATAATAATGGGGTTGTTTTGCAAAATTTAGGCTCAGGTTTGTATGGCGCATTGAATAGAGGCTCGGGATATTGATACGGCTGCAAACACGGAGCCCGGGCCAGTTGCCACGCCAAGTACCAAATCCACTACTCTATTCAACTTGCTTAGCATTAAAGTGCATTCATCATCACCTTTTGCTTTAGGGATACGGGGACGGGACTGTTCAAGTGTAGTATCATGTTCGAATCAATCCCGAGGCCTCAATACATGCATACGTATTTTTTCATTGGCCCGGTAGCATCGTGTACATATCAGTCCATATGCATCCATCAATTCATTTTATTTCCGTCAAATCCTTATATAGGCCTCAAAATAAATTGTTTTCATAGGCCTTAAGCAATAGGGTGTTGCACTGTTCAAATCAGTAAAGCATCGCAGGATCCAAGATTGTGCTTTCTGCAAATAGTAGAAGTTAATCAGTAGCGCACTAGTGATAAGGAGAATTGACTGTAATAAGAGGAAAGCCCCATAAGACTTGGTCAACAGTGGGTCAAAGTGAAACAAGCAGCAGTAAATCAACAATAAATCCAAACCAAGGGCCAAACAGAGGAAGGCCATAACGGTAATCGAAACAAGTGCAAATGCAAATTAAAGGGAACGAATACACCTGAGAACGCCATAGCAGTGAACCAACGACTTTACAAGCGAAAGAAAGGCGGAGGAGCGACTGCCTAACAGTGTCGATTCCACCCCGCTGCTCTGTTTTAATCACCACTCACAGAAACGATATCGGATTTCGAACCCCCGTTTCACAATCGGCAAAGCCAACGAAGATCAAGTGCAACAGAACCAATATAGGCAAAACAAACATAGCAAAAGCAGGAACGACGAGATTTAGTCAGTGCGAAACAATAGAACGCCAGCCAATAACTATCCACTGCGAATCGAAACAGCCACACAGTGGAGAAAAAAAATCAATCGACGGACTGAATATATGGTACAGTAGGAGCAAAAGAGGAGCGACTGCCGGCGAGGTTTTCCGGTGTAACTCCGGCGAAGCTCACAGCGCCACTACTACCGTTTCCTCTCATCCTTTTTATTTTTCCGTTCAATAACAGAGGACCAAACCAATCAAAACTGAGAAACGACATGGAAGACATTATAATGAAGCTTTTCCGATGTTCCCGATCTCACTGTTTCCCTTTTCTTTCAGATCTGTTAGTATGATAGTGTGGTAGTGTGTGTGTATGGATCTGTTTCTTGATGTCGTGTATGTGTGGGATTTTTGAGTAATGGAGAGGGAATTGTAAGGATGGTGATAGGGAAAATAGTGGGGTGCCGCGGCTGATAGATCCATTAGGGTGTGAGGGTTTTTTAAGTGAGGAAGATGAATAATAATGAATGGGGCTAGGGTTTAAGGGATAAGGATATATATATGGGTAAAATGATTAGGGTAATTTACAAACTGGGGTAGAAAAATTGGGTGTCGCGTAAGTAGGCCGGGATTCAAAATGAATGACAATTATGGCCTTTTTATGTTAAAATTATTAACTTAATTTATTATAAAAAATTAACCTTATTTTAACATAATTTGGACGCTAATTGAAAATTCCGGGACAAAATTGGGTGTCAACAGCTGCCCCTCTTTACCCGAAAAGGATGAAAGAGTTTTCAGGGTAAAGAAAGTTGACGTGAAAGCCAATTTTGTCACGGTAAAGCCAAGACTCTGATTCCTAGGACCAAAATGCGAGGCTTATGGACATGGCCGAACATCGGTTTCCGAGTTGCCTACATATCTCGGGCTGAAAGAGAATCAGGCCATACGTAGTTCGACGCGATTTGAAAATCAAAGACGAGATAGTAACGACTACTCAAGCGCGGGAAAAGAGGCTTGTAATCACCCAAGTTATGAAAATGTGGTCGACGATACACCCATAAAGAGGGGTTTACACGGACATAGCTTCCACTGCATCTCGATAACCGAGCCATCTTGTCTTCAATCTCAAACCTCAGACTCAGGGTTAACAAGAGACTTACCTCTAGGGTGGATGGCTTATGCGGGTGCGATTCTTCAGGTCCTCGTTGACGAGTCTAGCTCATATACCCGATTGCCCCGGTTCATTGCTAAGCAAAGCTCCATGTTCCAAACGCTGCCGCGGTGCTGCTAAAAATCCTGTAATAATCTCAACAAGCGGTAAGCGTGCAACTGCTAATAAACTGTAATAATTGAAATAATAAATAGATAAAGTGATAAAATTGTAAATGCGGGTTGCGGTATCATCGATAAGTTCTTCCTTCGATCAACTGACAAAGTACTCCGCCCGGAGAACCTCTAAGCTGATCTGTTAACCTGAAAAGTAAAACAAGACGTAATACAAAGAAAATACGATGGTATTATTTAAAGCAAGTGCAAAGCAATTTGAACAATCTTGACAAATCAACTGGCAAGCCGGTCGGGCACGCAGCAAGGAGGGTCTTGGGGTTGATTGTCTACAAATCAGCTGGTGATCCGGTCCGGCACAAAGCAAGGAGGGTCTCAGGGCTGACCTGTTAAACTAAAAGTAAAGCAAGTCATAATATAAAGCAAGTGCAAAGGCATAATTGAAAGCAAGTGCAAGGAAATTTGAACATCTTGACAAATCAACTGGCAAGCCAGTCGGGCACGCAGCAAGGAGGGTCTTGGGGTTGATTGTCTACAAATCAGCTGGTGATCCGGTCCGGTACAAAGCAAGGAGGGTCTCAGGGCTGACTTGTTATAAAGCAAGTCATAATATAAAGCAAGTGCAAAGGCATAATTGAAAGCAAGTGCGAGGCAATTTGAACATCTTGACAAATCAACTGGCAAGCCGGTCGGGCACGCAGCAAGGAGGGTCTTGGAATTGATTGTCTACAAATCAGCTGGTGATCCGGTCCTGCACAAAGCAAGGAGGGTTTGAGGGCTGACCTGTTAAACTAAAAGTAAAGCAAGTCATAATATAAAGCAACTGCAAAGTCATAATTGAAAGCAAGTGCAAAGCAATTTAGAGTAAAATGTAAAGCAACGCAAAAGTGATTTAGCGAATCAATAGGCGTGAAAGTCCAACAAGGGAGAAGCCCCGCCTGGTGGTCAACCTGAAAAATGTAAAGTAAGACATCAATTTTAAAGCAAGTGCGAAGACATAATTCAAAGTAAGTGCAAAGAAAAGTAGTGCGGGAATGTAGAGCAATGCAAGAGCCATTTGGCGAATCAATAGGCGAGATAGTCCAACAAAGGGAATCCTCCTAGCCGATGGTCAACTTTGCCAGGCAACTTTGGATGCGTGTTCAAATAATTGTTCATCCATAATGCAAATGATCCTTTCATTGCAAGCTTTCATGTTCCTGCTCTCAAAGAAAAATTGTTAGTTTCGGGGAGGGAAGGGGAAGCGCTTGATTTGTGCAGACTTCATCCTGATCTTGCTGCTTCTTCGTCTTCATTGGACTTGGATTTGCAAATTGCTTTCAGAAACTTGGCTCATGAACTCAAATAGCATAGACATTAAAAAATAGAGGCAAGATAAAATATTTTAATGCAATATAGCAAGTGAAATAAGCATGCAAATGAAGTCAAAGATGCATTTTGAAAATTTTGCCTTGACTTAAACTTGTAACATATTTTAAAACAAACTGAACGTCCTTTGCCTTGAACTTTGCACTGTCCGCTTAGCCAATTATAGAGTTCTTGCCAACTCATCTTTAATAACCAATGCCGCTTCTTGCAAAATTCTGACCCAGTTATTATCTTCCGCATCTCTAACTCGTTTTGTAAAAATTGCCCCAGTTGTCCTTCGTCGGGGAAAATAAAAAATTAAATGCTAAAGGGTCGAGCCCGATGTGGGAGCCTACGTATCCCTCCTTGGGAATCAGACCGTGCGTAGTTCTGCACGCAAATTTCCCCAGTTGAAGTTCTAACAAATAGTGCAATATCCAAAGAGCACAAACAATAACTTTCAGTGCATCGTTTTCAAACTGTTCAGTTGTTTTGCCATACATCACAAGCAAAGCTTTGGCAGGTTTATCAATTTTAATTTTGAAACAGAAACAAATGAAAGCGTAAATAATATAATAAGAATGAGATGCATTTTATTTCAACTTTCATAAATTCAAAATGAGTTGATTCAGATTAACATAAGCTTTAAAGTACAATGCAATTCAGGGCCTCAATCCGAATTAAAAATTGAAAATAATGCTACTAAGTTCAATCGCCAAGTTCTTTCAAACAATGTCATTAGCCTCTGGTGCTGCATCGTTCACGAACTAGAGCATCCACCATCAATCAAATCTCGAATCCCTTGCATGGTGAATGGTCAGCCACTTCACAAATTCAATATTTGCTAAAGAAATAAACAAAACAAAAGAAACCTCTCAAAGGGTAACTAAGATAGTTTGCATGTCATTCATAGGATTGCATACAAGCAAGCAACACCTAGTATTTTAACGCATTTTGAGCAAATAAAGCAAGGCAAACAATTAACATTTTAACACAGCTCATGCTCTCCACAGCATCTGCACAAAATTCTAAACCAAAATGCCTAAAACCCGAAACAATCCTCCATAGCTTTTGCAAACATCCACACTCCTCCAAGCATGATTCCCAATTGTTTACAACATCCAGGGAGAAATTTCCAACTGCCTCCACAATACCAGACTGCAAATCACGAAAGGCGCCAATTGGCCTTTCAAAATAAAACCTCACTGGTCCTCGGCTTTAGACAAGCCTCTCAGCTTCCTAGGTTTTGCAAGGCTCACCGACCTTGTTCGTAGGGCTCTTCACTGGTCCTCGGCTTTAATCAAGCCTCTCAGTTTCCTAGGTAGCCAAGACCGCACTGGTCTTCAAGGAGGGACCCCACTGGTCATTCAAAGACACAGGGGTTTCGCTCTCCTAGTATGCGACAAGCATACTTACATCTTAACAAAGTTGTAGCTGGATAATCAACATTGGCCTGCACACACGCAAAGCCATTCACGAGAGGGACCCCACTGATCCTTTCAAAGACACTAGGGGCTTCGCCTCTTAGATCTCACTACACCAGGCCATCTCTTAAACACAAACCAACCAAATCTGTCGAACTTTCCCCCAAACTAAGGTGTATATGCATGCATGACCTAATCTCCTTCTAAGAGTGGGCTAACGGTTGAGGCTGAATCGACCTATGCGGGATAGACCTGGCCTCACAACGCAGTAGAACTGGCCATGACAAAACCAGACAATCTCAATATCCCGAACTAACTTTTGGTGACACGAAAGAAGTTTGAAAGAGTGAGGTAAGGGCAATGCCCTTCCTGCATAACTACCCGTCAAGCGGGTGCCCCGTGATGAAATCGAGGAGGTGAAAGAGATTTGACAGGCTCCATGAGGGAGGAAATATAAACGGAATGCAGACTATGCACAAATAAATATAATACATGCTTTATAAGGCAAACCAAACAAACAGATATAATAAAGCAGATAAATTAGACATGCTAGTTGCAAATAATTGGAAACCTTTATGGTCAAAACCTTTATTGCTCCCCAGCGGAGTCGCCATGCTATTGAACCCCCAAAAAAATTACCCCCCGAAAAGGATAAAATCCGGAATATCGACAGGATGGACTAACTCTTTTGGAGTTTTTGGAGTCGCCACCCAATGTAAGGAAAACAGGGAACCAAATTAACAAATGCGTGCAAAAACTCCGTTTTTATAAAAAGACGGTCTTTTCAGAGATTCTAAAGGTAAGAGGTTTTATTAATTTCGGAAGAAGGTTTTTAAGGCACTTCCGAAATTCCGTTAAAAACGGTTAATCCGACAGGTTTCCAAATATTTACAAGTGTGCTTTTCTTTCTAAAGAATTATTTAAAAATAGTAATAATAATAATAAGAATAATTAATCGAATAAAAGCTTATTTGCAAAATATTCTTTTAATTGCACGCATTTGCTAAGACGGCCCCAATTTGCAATAAATTAAATAATGACTTCACAATAAAATGCAATGAACATAAAGTAAATCAATATACAAACAATCAAATATTATTGATAAATAAAATATTCTACACATTTATTTGCATAAATATCTCTAAGGAAAGGAATGCAAAGTTAAGGATAGAACCGGGAAATTGATCAACTCGCAGGACTCTTGAATTTTCTAAAATTTCTAAGTCTTATTTCTGAATGCTCGGGTCCGAATTCAATCCCCAAATGCCTTCAATGTAATGGATTATTCTCATTCGTGAGTTAGCCAAACTCGTCCATAAATTATTCGTGCCAAAATGTACCTCGCAAAACAAACAAGTAAAATTGGATTAGTACGATAATAAGGTATAATAATTAATGAAATAAAGTAAATAATAAAGTAATAAAGTAATAATAATAATAATAATAATAATAATAGAATATATATATATATAAGTAATAATAATAATAATAATAATAATAATAATAATAATAATAATAATAATAATAATAATAATAATAATGATAATAACGGGGTTGTTTTGCAAAATTTAGGCTCAGGTTTGTGTGGCGCATTGAATAGAGGCTCGGGATATTGATACGGCTGCAAACACGGAGCCCGGGCCGGTTGCCACGCCAAGTACCAAATCCACTACTCTATTCAACTTGCTTAGCATTAAAGTGCATTCATCATCGCCTTTTGCTTTAGGGACACGGGGACGGGACTGTTCAAGTGTAGTATCATGTCCGAATCAATCCCGAGGCCTCAATACATGCATACGTATTTTTTCATTGGCCCCGGTAGCATCGTGTTCATATCAGTCCATATGCATCCATCAATTCATTTTATTTCTGTCAAATCCTTATATAGGACTCAAAATAAATTGTTTTCATAGGCCTTAAGCAATAGGGTGTTGCACTGTTCAAATCAGTAAAGCATCGCAGGATCCAAGATTGTGCTTTCTGCAAATAGTAGAAGTTAATCAGTAGCGCACTAGTTATAAGGAGAATTGACTGTAATAAGAGTAAAGCACCATAAGACGGTGTCAACAGTGGGTCAAAGTGAAACAAGCAGCAGTAAATCAACAATAAATCCAAACCAAGGGCCAAACAGAGGAAGGCCATAACGGTAATCGAAACAAGTGCAAAGGCAAATTAAAGGGAACGAATACACCTGAGAACGCCATAGCAGTGAACCAACGACTTTACAAGCGAAATAAAGGCGGAGGAGCGACTGCCTAATAGTGTCGCGACCACCCCGCTACTCTGTTTTAATCACCACTCACAGAAACGATGTCAGATTTCGAACCCCCATTTCACAATCGGCAAAGCCAACAAAGATCAAGTGCAACAGAACCAATATAGGCAAAATAAACATAGAAAAAGCAGGAACGACGAGATTTAGTCAGTGCAAAACAATAGAACGCCAGCCAATAACTATCCACTGCGAATCGAAACAGCCACACAGTGGAGAAAAAAAATCAATCGACGGACTGAACAGATGGTACAGTAGGAGCAAAAGAGGAGCGACTGCCGGCGAGGTTTTCCGGTGTAACTCCGGCGAAGCTCACAGCGCCACTACTACCCTTTCCTCTCATCCTTTTTATTTTTCCGTTTCAATAACAGAGGACCAAACCAATCAAAACTGAGAAACGACATGGAAGACATTATAATGAAGCTTTTCCAATGTTCCCGATCTCACTGTTTCCCTTTTCTTTCAGATCTGTTAGTATGATAGTGTGGTAGTGTGTGTGTATGGATCTGTTTCTTGATGTCGTGTATGTGTGAGATTTTTGAGTAATGGATAGGGAATTGTAAGGATGGTGATAGGGAAAATAGTGGGGTGCCGCGGCTGATAGATCCGTTAGGGTGTGAGGGGTTTTTAAGTGAGGAAGATGAATAATAATGAATGGGGCTAGGGTTTAAGGGATAAGGATATATATATATGGGTAAAATGATTAGGGTAATTTACAAACTGGGCTAGAAAAATTGGGTGTCGCGTAAATAGGCCGGGATTCAAAATGAATGACAATTATGGCCTTTTTACGTTAAAATTATTAACTTAATTTATTATAAAAAATTAACCTTATTTTAACATAATTTAGACGCTAATTGAAAATTCCGGGACAAAATTGGGTGTCAACAGGCACTTTTATGTGCATATATGTTTCTTTGGCTTAAAAAGAGATTATTCCAAGGGGCATCAGACATAAAAAGAGGTTGTGTAGTAGCTTTATTGACCCAGCACTTGAGGTAAGTGATAATATCCATTTCTTTATCCGTCTATGGCCTTGTGCATATTCTACCACGTGTTTCTTATGTGTGTGGCTGCCGATAGGCACACTTACTATGCCTTAGCTCTAGGTTTACATTGTATATCATGTATTATGACTTGTTATTTGTATTGAGTTGAGCCCATGAGCTTGATATGTACTTCTCAACAGTCAATGAGAGTCTCGCGCCAATAAGGGTTATCATTACATATATCTCCATGTAGTCGATACGAGTCCCGCGCCGGAGATAGGTTTCGGGCACATGTGACCCCATTGCATATAATGGTACTTGTACTTTGTTTATCTCATTGTATATGTGGTTGCCTTTCTTTTGTAATAGTTGTATTAATTACTTGTACTTTGTTTATCTAATTTATTTTTAAGGCTTCTACATTCACAGACTAGTGTATCTATTCTTCGAGGTTGCTAGTTATTCCTCACTTATTGAGTCTTTACGAAGCACTCCATCTTTGTTTATTGTTTAGTCTTTTCATTTGGAAAGATTCCACTCCAGGACCTAGCTAGCCGCAATGTGACTAAGGAGCAAGACATTTCTAGCTGTCTGTGGTGAGTCAACTTGTAATTGAGGCCGCTAGCTATAGATATTGTGGTTTATCTTATTTTGCTCCCTTCATGGGATATTTATATCTTTTGGACTTCATAGACGTCTGATCTGAAAACCTCTAAACCTATGTATTGTGGGTAATTAGTTGTATTAATCAGACAACTTGTATATAAGTTCATCTTGTATATATATCCATTTTCTGGAGCTATTTTATGTTATTAAAGTTAGTCTTCTTCTATTTTTAATATAGTTTCATGTGATTTATATAGAGTAAGCAAATAGGGTTGCCCGACAGGTGTAGGAGAGGTTGTCGGGTGCCTGCACGGCCTAACTAGAAATCTAATTTGTGTTTGTTGGTATTAAAGCCCGGTTTAGAGTCTTTCTAGATCATGACAGTTTCTAGTAGAGTCTCGCTGATCGGGCAGAGGTGTTTCTTACCTATATACGGAGGTTATGGTTGCATTTAGGCAGTTTCCTTTCTTCCACTTCCTCTCGTTCATAAGCCTTCTTATGTGAAGTTAAATTTCTTTGTTAACTCTTTTGTAGTAAAAGGTTAGAACGCGAGCTGCTCAGCTGGAGGCGGACGAGCCAAAGACAGCTCATATGCGTGCTGCTCTGCGAGAAGGTGGTGTTGGCAACTGTAGAGGCTGTAATAGAGGCCGTGGTCGAGGAAAAGGTAGAGCTGCCCGAGCTGGGAGGATGGTGGATCATGCTGATGTAGTTGCAGTAGTTCCAGTTCCAGTTGGGTAGGGAGAGTAGTGTTTATTCATTCCCTTAGCACTTCATGATGTTTTTATGAGATTCATGGCAGTGCAGATGCCCTAAGGACCTCCTATTTCTCCGGCAGCTCCTCAGCTTGCCATAGATGTTGTTGTTTAGGCTTAGGGAGCCCTAATTCCAGCTCCAGATGTAGCTTCAAGTAGTTATGTTTTAGAGGCAATGAGTGTTGTGCCTCCGGTAGTTTAGGCTTGTCACCTAGCCTAGGTAGCAGATCAGGCTGATGATTTGTCGAGGCTATATTATTTTACCAGACTTAATCTTCCGACATTTTTTAGCCAAGCATCAGATAAGCCTCGAGAATTTCTTAATCCGTGCCAGCATATTCAAGAGGCTCTTAGGCATTTTGAGATAATAGAGTTGAGTATACTGCCTTCGAGTTTGAGGGTCTAGCTTTAGCTTGGTTGACCTCACTCCGATCAGCTAGGCAGGGCTTGCTTAAGCTGACCTGGAGTGAGTTGTCCCACAAATTCATTGAGGGTTTGTTTATGCTCTAAATCTTGTGCAGGAGCCCTCCTAGAGTGTCAGACATTTTATTGATGGGAGTTCTCCTCATTTTCATTCCGTGATGGCTCAAGATATTGAGGTCGGGACTCTATTTGATATCATCGTTGATATTGGTTGGAGATATGATGTATATTATAAATTGGAGATGGAGGTTTTAGAGCGGGAAAGTAAGAAGTCTCGTGGTTCAGGGCATTTTAGTACCTCATATAGAGGTAGAAGTTATAAGCAGCAGAGTAGGCCTCTTTTTAGGGCAAGTTAAGTTCCCAACGCGTGGTTTTCAAGACACCCCAGGGCCTCGACAAGGTTAGCCTCAGTTTCCTCTTAGCAGTCATCAACTGTTTGTGTAGGCTTAGGATGTTTCCATTGTCGTGATTTAGGACATCATAAGAGGGATTGCCCTTATCTTCAGCTGTAGGGTAGTAGTCGTTCATTCTCTCGCCCTTCAGTGCCTATGCATTAGCAGCCTCAGGGTGCCCCTTGAGGGTCCGAGCTAGCTCGAGGTGCAACACTGCTTGGTAGAGGTCGTGGGTGTGGTTTTTGTGGTCCATCCAAGGGTGGTTCTTAGAGTGGCAGCTTAACTCAGCCGTATAGACAGCTATATACATTGCCGGCTAGGCAGGATGCCGTGGCATCTCCAGCTGTTATTACAAGTACTCTACCTATTTGTAGTCGAGATGCAAATTCTTTGGTGGATCCAAGATCTACCTATTCATATGTGTTGCCTTATTTTGCTTTGGGTTTTCATGCTGACTATGTGTGTCTTTGTTATCATTTTGTGTTTCTACCCTTATCAGAGATACTATTGATGTGGATCGAATTTATCCAGCTTGTATTGTATCTTTTGGGGGTTTTGAAACCTTAGTAGACCTTCTAGTTGTGGATATGGTCGACTTTGTTGTTATTATCAGCATGGATTGGGTGGCATCATGTTATGCCACTCTAAATTGTCATGCCAAGTCTATTCGGTTATCGTTTCCTAGCTCAGTGCCGATAGTGTGGCCGTGTTCTCGGTTACTAACTGTAGGGTGTGTTATCTCTTTCTTTTAGGGGAGGCGAATGATGAATAACGGGTATTTGGCGTATCTTTCAATGGTTCGAGATGCTACAATGGAGATTCTACCCCTCGACTCGGTTCTTGTTGTGAGGGAGTTCTCTGATGTATTTCCAGATGATCTTCCAGGACTCCGTGCTTATCAGGAGATCGAGTTTGGCATTGATGTAGTGCCAGGGACTCACCCTATTTCCACCCTCCTTATCTCATAGCTCCGTCAGAGTTGAAGCAGCAGTTGCAGGCTTTACTTGTTAAGGGATTCATTAGGTCGAGTATTATTCCGTGGGGTGATCATGTTCTATTCTTAAAGAAGAAAGATGGGACCATGTGGATGCTTATTGATTATCGGCAGCTGAATAAGGTCACCATCAGGAACAAGTACCCCTTGCCTCGTATTGATGAATTTTTTTATCAGTTGCAGTGTGCCAGATTCTTTTCTAAGATTGATTTATGGTCTAGTTAACATCAGTTGAAGATTTGGGAGTCAGATATCCTGGAGACTACTTTCTGGACTTTTAATGCCATTACAAGTTCTTACTTATGTCTTTTGGGCTGACTAATGCACATATAGTCTATATGGATCTCATGAACTGGTGTTTAAGTCGTTTCTTCATTCCTTTATCATTCTCTTGATTAATGACATCATTATCTATTCTCGCAGCCGCGAGGAATATAATTATCATTTGAGAGTGGTTCTTCAGACCCTCCACGATCGTAAGTTGTATGCATAGTTCTCAAAATGGGACTTCTGGCTTTATTCTGTGGCATTCTTTGGTATGTGATATGCAGTAAGGGTTTAAAGTAGATCCGAAGTAGATTGAGGCGGTGTAGAATTGGCCTCATCCCGATCACTCTGATGGAGATCCGTAGCTTTCTTGGATTGGTAGGATATTATCGAAGGTTCACGGTAAAGTTCTCCACTTTTGCAGCTCCCCTGACTCACCTGACTGAGAAGGCGGTTCAGTTTTGATGGTCCGATGAGTGTGAGGCGAGCTTCTAGAAGCTCAAGGCCCTATTGACTTCAGCTCCAGTGTTATCTCTTCCTTCCGGCACCAGTGGATTCATAGTCTATTGTGATGTGTCCCATCTGGGCCTTGGTTGTGTTCTTATGCGGAACGGGAATATGATTGCTTATGCTTCCAACAGGTGAAGCCGAATGTGAAGAATTATCCGACTCATAATCTAGAGTTGGCAACTGTAGTCTTCCCTTTGAAGATTTGGAGGAACTATCTTGATGGAGAGCCTTGTGAGGTGTATACTGATCATCAAGAGCTTGCAGTATCTCTTATCTCAGAATGATCTTAATGGTCGGCAGCGGAAGTGGCTTGAATTAATTTAATATTATGATCTCTCAATCCGTTATCATCCTAGAAAGGCGAATGTTGTAGAAAAAGCTCTGAGCAGGAAGTCTCTGGGCACCGTGGATTTTCTTTATGGTGACATGAGACCTTTGGCCCGAGAGTTGCAATCCTTGGCGACTCTGGCGTGAGATTTCTTCACCTAGACTCCAGCCAAGTCCTGGCCTGTATTGTAACTTAGTCTTTGTTAGTTAGTCAGATTAAGGGAAGACGGTTCAAGGATCTTCATTTGCAGGGGTTGCTTGGTTGTGTCGTAAGTAGAGAAGTTCCCTCCTTCGTGCTTGATTCATATGGTGTTATTCAGTTTAATGGCCGACTGTATGTCAATGAAGTTGGGGATTTGAGGCAGTCAATGATATGTGAGGCTCATAGCTCATATTATTCTATTGATCATGGCATTACCAAGATATATTAGGACTTACAAGAGCTATATTAGGGGAATGGGATGAAATGGGACGTGTTTGGTCATGTGTCTCGCGCTTGAACTATACGCAGGTTATGTTCGAGCACCAGAGTCCTGCAGGGTTAGCTCAGGCATTACCCATTCTTGAGTGGAAGTGGGAGCACATCATAATGGATTTTGTGGTTGGTCTGCCAAAGACCCTGCGGCACCATGATTCAGTCTAGGTTATTATGGACAGACTGGCTAAATCAGCCCCCTTCATCCCTGTGAAGACTACTGATTCAGCTCAGAGGTTGGCTCAGGTTTTCATTGAGTAGGTGGTTAGGTTGTACGACACTCCTATATCTATTATCTCATATTGGGGTTCCCAGTTCTGGTAGTCTTTTCAGAGGGAGTTCGAGACCCAGGTGCAGCTTGGTACAACATTTAATCCTCATACTTATTGTCAGTCCGAGCATATTATTCAGGTTCTGGAGGATATGCTGAGAGCTTGTGAATTTCACTTCAGAGGCAACTGGGATGATCATTTGGCCTTAGCAGAGTTTTCATATATTAATAGCTATCAGTCCTCTATTCAGATTGCTCCATTTGAGGCCTTGTATGGTCGTATATGCTGTCTCACATCCGTTGGTTTGAATCTCAAGATATTGAGGCGAAGAGTTCAGAGATGGTTCGGCTGACTCTAGATAATGTTCATGTTATTTAGGATCATCTGCGGACCACTCAGAGCAGGCAGATTTCATACTTGAATCGGAGGAGCCGAGCGTTAGAGTTCGAGGTCAACGACATAGTATTTCCGAAAGTGTCATTGATACGGGGTGTAAAGATATTCAGGAGGAAAGGGAAGCTAATTCCTAGGTTCATTAGCCCTTTCTATATCGAGAAGCCCATTGATAAGGTGGCTTATCAGCTCGATTTTTCTAGCTTCTGCGCAGGTTCATTGGTGTTTCATGTATCGATTCTTCGGAAGTGTATCCGGGATCATTCAAAGTGATTGAGTTAGATCCTACTCAACTAGATGTGAATCTAGCCTGTTAGGAGTTCCTTGTTGCCAAAGTTACCCGAGATGCTCGGAAGCTTCATTCGAAGTAGATTCTAATGGTTCGAGTATGATGGCACACCTGTCCTCACGAGGAGGACACTTGGGAGCTTGAGGGCAGCATGTGCGAGAGATATCCTCATCTTTTCGATGACTCAGGTCTGATCTTTATTCCTAGAACATAAAAGTTCCTATCAATATTTGTGTTTCTTGTTCTATGATGGTATAAATTTGTCCGTTGAATGGTTTGCGAAAGTTGGCGTACGAATTCCCATTAGTTATGTGGAATCAGTTCTAGACTCTAGCTCGTTCAAGGACGAACTAGAGTATAAGTGGAGGAGAACTCCGATTGACATGCAGGTAGTTTTAAATGCTTTATAAGGTTCATTAGGACCTGTATGTAAAGTTTGAGCTGATTCGAACCACGTTTGGTAGGTTATCTAAGAAGGTTTCTGTATCGGTTGTCGGTAAAGCTTAGAAGAGGTTTTTGAGCTCTGTTTGAGTAAATGAGCTCTGATTCGAAATTTGAAAGTTGCATTAAGTTTGTATGGTTTTTTCTGACCTGTCGGAACTTTTGAAAGTTAATTCCAAGGCCGTTCAGATAGTTTTCTATAAAAGCCCAAAAATTAAGAATTTGACCTTTTCTCGTGGGACCTCTATTTTGCGTTTCGGGGATCTGATTCAAGATCTGTCTCTGCGAATACGTCGTATAAGTGTTTAATAACTTGTGTTAAAATTTAGGGTCATTATGAGCTTTTTAGGGTCCCTTTTGGACCCAAAATAATGCACCAGCTGTTGTTCGTGCATTTTCTTAGCATTGTAGCAGGCAGAGGGGTATAAAAAGGTCATTTCAATCCTATTTCAAAATTCAATCGTTTCTAGTCAGTTCCAAGGCGAATTCTAGGTACCAAATCATGCAAAACTATCAGGTATCATCCTTTGATCTTTCAATTTGTAAATAGTTCATAGTTCTTAGCTAGAATTTCTTGAAATTGAATTCGAAAATAGGGTTAGAACACTTAAATTTATGAAATTAGGGAAATTAATAAAATCAAAATTAGTTTTGGAAACTAACTGTATTTTTTGACTCGAGAAGCTGTGGGTATTCTGAAAATATATAATTTATGGGTTTTCGACTATGTCCGACCCAGGAGTATTTTGATAATTTTGCGTATTTCTTCAACTAAATGTTAAATAGTCATCCAATGGACACTTATATGTGCGAATATATTTCTTCAGGTCAGAAAGAGATTATTATAACGAACGTCGAACAGGAAGGGAGTTTGTGCAGTAGCTTTATTGACCTAGGACTTGAGGTAAGTGACAGTATCCATTTTTTTAATGGCTTATGGCCTTGTGGATATTCTACTACGTATTTCATACAAGTGTAGTTGTCAATAGGTGTACTTACTATGCCATAGCTTTGGGTTTACACTGTATATCATGTGCCGATGAGAGTCTCGCGCCGATGAAGGGTTATTATTGCATATATTTCCTTGTAGTCGATGAGAGTCTCGTGCCGGAGATAGGTTTTGGGCACATGTGGCCCCCATTGCATCATACTTCATCCATTCATATCATTGTATATGTGATTACACGCCTTTTGTGATAGTTGTATTGATTACTTTTACTTTATTTATCTGATTGATTGTTATGGCTTCTATATTCACAGGCTAGTGTATCTATTCTTCAAGGTCGCTAGTTATTCCTCACTTATTGAGCCTTTATGACGCACTCCATCTTTGTTTCTAGTTTAATCTTTTCGTTTCGGGAGATTCCACTCTAGGACCTAGCCAGCCGCAATGTGATTTAGGAGCAGGACGTTTCTAGCTGTCTGTGGTGAGCCAGCTTGTTCATTGAGGCCGCCAACTGTAGATAATATAGTTAATCTTTTTTTTGCTCCCTTCGGGAGATGTGTATATGTTTTGGACTCCTTAGATGTCTGGTATGGAAACTTCTAGACATATGTATTTTGAGTAATTAGTTGTATTATTTAGATAGCTTGTATATAGGTTCAGCTTGTATATATCTATCTTCTAGAGCTATTTTATGTTATTAAAGTTAGTCTCATTCAATCTTCAAGATATTTTCATGTGATTTATAATGAGTAAGTTGATATAGTTCGCCCGACAAGTCTAGGAGAGTTATGGGGTGCCCGTATGGCCTAACTGGAAACTTGGGTCGTGTCAGATACGATTAATAAGTCCATATATTTTGAATTGTTCTTGCATATACAATCTTATTTGTCATGGTAAAAGTTTGTTTATTTATTTTATTTATTATATATGTCCTCAAAAGTGTACCCAGATGTCCTTTTGTATATTTTTAATCAATATATTTAAATTGGAGGATTAGTTGTTTTATTTGTTCATGCACACATAATCTCTCTTTGTCGCAGGGGCTCGAGCGCCCACATTGGAAATTCTGGTGCTCGAGCACCCATTGCACTGACTCGAAGCATTTATATTTACATAGAGAATTCAACAGAAAGCCTTTGTATAGCTTCGTAAGTACCTACTGAACAAAGTCGCATGCTGGTGCAAGTGGTTTGGGAAGCTTAGGGCACCATGAGACTTTGAATTCGATCGGGATTCCCACTTTTTATTTTTTTTTTATTTAGATAATTTTTTCTATGTTAATGACCTTCAGAACCCATTAAACCAAAATGGTGGGTCCACCACTGCTTTGTCATGGTAAAATTTAATTTATTTATTTCATTTAATTATATATATGCTTAAAAGTATGTCCAAATGTCCTAAGATGTTTTTTTCATCTATTCTTAAATAAAAGAAGGTTTGATTGTTTAATTTGACATACATAATCTTGTAGGTCGTGGTAAAAATTATTATTTTATTTAACTACCAAATATCATCAAAAGTGTGCTCAAATGTTCTAATATATATTTTTAAGTACGATTCAGCACTTCATCCTTCATGCTAAAAACTTTAAATAAATTGATGAGTAATCATGAGATTAACAAAACACTCGAAATGCTTATGTTTCAAGAAAGCAGTACTTATGTTAAAGTAAAATAAATATATTTTTCAATGGTGTAATACATAAGAAAAAGATCTAAACTATATTTATATCATTAAACAATACATAAAACAAATCAAATGTCCATAATTCAACAACAACATGGTACTTCAACTCATTCTTCTACTTTCCAAGTGAATTACGAGAATCCACTGATCTTTGAAGTGTTTGTTTGCAAGAAAATACAAGATTATTCTTTCTCATCAAGATTATTGATTTTGGGATTGTTGCACTTTGAAATAATTGAATAAATTTAAATCCTTTATCTTCTACCTACTTTGGACAGAGATACAACAAAAACATGGTTCTTCAAGAAATTATCAATTCTTACTTCCAACGAAACATGGTTCTCCCAAAAATCATTAGCTGTATGAAAGAACAATATTTTTATGAAAGAAAGAAGTTATCTTCGAAAAATCTCATACATGTACAAAAAGAGAATACCTCGAATATTAAATTCTGTTGAGGCGACTCAAAAATATTGTGACTAATCTGCTGTGTATATATAGTAGTAGAGGTTAGTGAAATAAACTGAAAAATGAATTTTTAAAATATTACGACGATTATACATGTGAACCACTAGTAGCGTAAAAGAGTTTGATTTGCTAATTACTTTCTTTATTTAAGTAAAAATAAGAGAGTTATCTCAAAAATAGTTGATGACGAGTCAATGTGTTATTTTTAGAGATTTTTACACAAAAGTACAATTTTTAGAACATAATTACCAAACATAGCAACATTTTAGCAAAATTACCCATTATAAAGGAAATGAGAAGTTAATTACAAACATAGCAAAAACATAGCAATATTTTCCCATAACATACCAAACTCTTACCTTCTTCCTCCTATTTCCCACACTATCACTTTTGCTCCTCCCATTTTCCCCAATTTCACTTTTCCTCCCACAATTTCTTCCAATTTCACTTGTACTCCCCCCATTTCCCCTAATTTCACTTTTCCTCCCACTATTTCCCCCAATTTCACTTTTACTCCTCCCATTTCCCCCAATTTCACTTTTCCTCATCCCATCATCACTGTATCTCGTTGTATCTCACTGTATCTTGATGTTTCTCAACTACCAACTATCTCGTTGCTCATTGTATCTCAACTACCAACCACCTCGTATCTAACCGTATCTCGCCTACCTACCACATCGTATCTCATTGTATCTCACTGTATCTCAACTACCAACCACCTCGTATCTAACCGTATCTCACCAACCAACCACATTGTATCTCATTGTATCTCACTGTATCTCAGCTACCAACCACTTCACCAACTACATCGTATCTCATTGTATATCAATGCATCTCAACTATCAACCACCTCGTATCTAACCGTTTCTCGCCTACCAACAACATCGTATCTCATCGTATCTCACTGTATCTCAACTACCAACCACCTCGTATCTAACCGTATCTCACCTACCAACCACATCGTATCTCATTGTATCTCACTGTATCTCAACTACCAACCACCTCGTATCTCGCCTACCAACCACATCGTATCTCATAGTATCTCAACTACCAACCACGTCGTATCTAACCGTATCTCGCCTACCAACCATATTATATCTCATTGTATCTCAACTACCAACCACCTCGTATCTAACCGTATCTTGCCTACCAACCACGTCGTATCTCATCATATCTCACTGTATCTAACTATTTATAGACAATATTTAGTTGTTTCCAGACTGTTTTAGCATTTGTTTCGTCCCGTTTGTGTGTTGTTTCTCACTGTTTCTAAACTATTTTACTTTTTTTGCATTGTTTCATATTATTTTTTAAATTTTGTTTCGGACTTTTTTACTAGCTGTTTTAGACTGTTTCAGCGCTGTATCTGCACTATTTTTGCTCCATATCGAACCGTATCTAACTGTTTCTGCACCATTTCAGGTTGTGTTCGATATTGTATCTTACTGTTTCTGCACCGTTTCAGGTTGTTTCAGCACTGTATCTAATTGTTACTGTACCGTTTCAAGTTGTGTCAGCACTGTATCTAACTATTTCTGCACCGTTTCAGGTGTTTTGCATCGTATCTAACTATTTCTAAACCGTTTCAGCAATATTTCATCTCGTTTATGCGTTGTTTCTCACTGTTTCTAAGCTAATTTCACCTTATGTGTGTTGTTTCACATTATTTTTTATAGTTTGTTTCAGACTTTTTCACTAGCTGTTTTAGACTTTTTCGGCGCTGTATCTGCACTATTTTTGCTCTGTATCGAACTATATCTAACTGTTTTTGCACCGTTTCAACACTGTATCTAACTGTTTCTGCACCGTTTCAATACTGTATCTAACTGTTTCTGCACCGTTTCAACACTGTATCTAATTATTTCTGCATCGTTTCAGATTGTTTCAGCACTGTATCTATCAACTCAATAGTGACCCTACCATTGCTAACATTTTCAGCATCATAGGAGCCGTAATTGTCATTATTGGACTGTATTTATTTTTGTGGTGGAAAGAAGATCCAAGATCATAAATGAATGGGGGAGAGAAATGCCGCAAAACTGATGAAGAACATCATGAAGACCCTAAGACGCAGAAATTCACATCAGATACAAAAGAATATAAAGAAGAACCTTAATTGTGTCTGACCCTTGGCCGTAAGAAACATGACGACTTCCAAAATCCATTTGATTAATTTTTCTGTCGAATTACAACACAAATCACACATAATCTCATCTAACTATCATCCAGATGTTTGTTCATCATCCAACATCAACTTTGTGGATCCACTCATCGAACTCGAAAACCTTAAGATTTTCCCCAATACTAGTCAAAATATGCCTAAGATCCGCAAAAACAACGTATCCAGTACCATCCTTATCAAGCACTTTAAACGCATCACGAAGCTGGCGATCAAATGGTTCAGGTTTAAGGTGTTTAGACATGAGTTCTAGGAATTAGTTGAAAATCGAAAGGGGAATTGAGTTTTTCCTCAATGATAATGGATTTTAATTGGGCTTGGGTCGGGTTACCCCCAATGAAAGCATTAGGATACCTAGTTCTGATGTAGTAATTTTGCCATCGTCGCCGGTGTCGAAAAGTGTGAAGGCTCATTCCATTGATGATATTTTATCGATGCTCAGATCTTTCCCCATTTCTTTGCTAAATGATTTTTTCTCTCTTTCTTTTTTGCTTCTTCTCACGTTAGATTTTGTTTGAAAATTTTGGGATTCAAATTTTTGTTTAACTATATTCAAACGATGTTTCGTGATTTTCATAAAATTTTGGGCTTTGGTGGTGGTGGTGGAATTGTATGTTTGAATCTGAGAGAATCAATGAGGGTGACGGCTGGTTTGGTTGGGGGAAGTGGAGAAAGTGTTTTAGGGTTTGTAGGAGATTGGGTGTAAGTGTAATTATTTAAAATGAAAATGTGCTAAAAAATATATTGCTATGCCTTGTAATTTGAAAAGTATTGCTATTTTTTTGTAATTAAGGAGTCAAATTTGTATATATGTGTAAAAATCCCTTATTTTTATGAATACCCGTATTTTTATGTAAAATAAGGCATGGTTATATATGGCTTTCTTGCTTGGAATGAAATAGTACAAAATAATCCAACTTTTTTGAAAAACTAAGAGAATATTTGCGCTCTAACGGTAACCCGTCGACAATGTTCTAATTATATACGATATGCTTTTGAAATTAAATTGAAAAGAATAAGTCAGAGATTTTTGTGTGGCTATAAATCATCTTGTTAAGAGTAAAGTAGTAAGTTTGAAGTTAAATTAAATATAAAATTGTGTCATTTTTTTCGAACAACTAAAAAGAAAATTGTGTTATCGTTATTGGAAAGTAGCGAGTACTATTTTCGTGGGGAGTAGTTCCAAATCAGAAACTTACTGTCCTCATTCGTCAAATATTCCTATGTTTCTTTTCAAACAGTTTCCAGCCTTCAAGGATTTTGACAAAGCAGTTTCTTCATTTGTGTGCCTTTTTTTTCGTGCCGTTAGCTTAGAAATGTATATTTGTAAACAAGAACCATGCATGTTCTTGAATGTCAATTAAAGTTTGGATTAATTTTTTAAAATAAGTGAGTCGAGCAAAGTTGTGATTTGTCCATGGCCTCCCATTATCTCAAGATAAGATGTTAGTGGAACAGCATTAACCAAAAATGCGAAAATCTGAGATGTGTTTATATTATTTAAGAATCTAAATCACCAACGTTACCTTCTTGGTTGTTGCTACATATAAACTCCTACTTACTCCATTCTCAAATTTAAAAGAAAGATACCAGCTAAATCTATTAAATGCGAATCTTTTCAATGACGAGCCAAATGAAGAAGCAATTGCCTTTATTTGCTTATGCTATGGCATTTTTCTTGATTGCTACATGCACTAGGGCATATTCACCATATTCTTATAAACCACCAGTTTCAACATATAAAGTACCAGATGCAATAGCCAAGATTGATAACTATGATGTGCCACCAGTGCCAAAAGAAAACTACAAAGTTCCACAAGCATCCAAGAACTACTACAAGATGCCAAAGGTACCAAATAACCACTACTCCAGTGTACCACATACAACCAAACCTAACTATTACAAGGTGCCAAAGGTACCTAAAGACCCCTACAAGTACTTACCATCAGTTCCAAAGTCAGACTACTACAAGGTGCCATCTCTTCCAAAAGATAACTACTATAAGGTACCCTCAATGCCTAAATAGGAGTACAAGGCGCCATCTTTGCCAATGAATGCTACAAGAAACCATCAGTATCTAACAACTATAACAAGGTGCCTTCAGTTTCAAACAAATACAAGAAACCATCAGTATCTAACAACTATTACAAAGTGCCTTCAGTTTCAAAGAACTATTACAAAGTACCATCAGTACCTAAGAAAGAAGATTACAAGGTTCCATCATTACCAAAAGCTGATTACTACAAGGTTCCAAAAGACCACTACAAAGTACCACCAATCTCCAAAAAAAAATTATTACAAGAAACCAGTTGTACCTAAAGAATTTGAGCATTCTTCTTACAATTACATGTCACCACCTCCACCATCTTACTACACTAATTCACCCCCTCCTCCTTCACCATCACCACCACCTCCCTACTATTATCAATCATCCTCAACTACTTTCCCACCACCACCACCTCCTAACTATTAATCTTCATTTTTCATATTCAGCATATTTCAGAAATGCCCTTCTCTAGCACAACAAAATACCTAAGAGAATTCATCTGGTGAGTTGGCGGGATGATATCAGAATTCATAATTTTTTTTTAGGGGGAGGGGAAGGGGGGGCGGGGTTGTTACTGTTTTGCCTTTTACATATTGTACGTTTGATTGTTTCCAGAGAATTGTCAAATTAAATACAAATTCTTTTTTATTGAAATTGTATGTACTAATCTATCCTCCTAAGGCCCAATGATAATCAATTTCTTCATCTCATTTCTTTTTAATAATAAGCAGCACCATAGGGAGAAACCTTCTAAGGTTCTACATCGTAGATCATCTTTTAAAAGGAGTCCAACTTATTGTGAACTTTTTCATCAAATTCTTCATCAAAGCTATCATTGTAGGAATGTACAGACGTTTGTTTAGATTGTGATGTAAGAGCTCTATTTTTCTTAACTTTATTGCTCCAAACGCACACTCAAGAATACGCGATCAATCAAGTAATAAAGTGATAAGAAAAGTATATCCCCACAAGGACTATTGATTAATTATTAACTAGGCAAACTCAAATTCAAATATCGTTCAACAGAGTTCAACCAAGTTTTGATTTTTGATTATACCCAATTAACAAATACTAAATGAAGTAATAATTTAATGCAAGACAAGTTCTAGATTTCTAGATATAAGGAGAGGAAATATTCCAGGTGCATGAGACGCTCACCAATTCAGTTGCACTCTTCCGCTAATTGAACTAGCTTTATTTACCTAGCTAGGTTGCTAATCACAGGGACTATTTTACTCACAGGACTCATTTGATACCCTACTCGCCTATTCAAGCTAACCTAATGCCTATATTTTTATGGAATTAGAATTAACAAGAATGTATATATTTTTTCTGTATATTGACTAAGCGTAACTGTTAGGTTTATTTCTAAACTAACCGCGAAAATATTCCACGACGCCCAGATTAAGGAACATGCTTTATTTTAGTTTTATTGCAACCTATGGTTTCCACTTTCGAGTTCAACCCTAAGTTCATAGAGAGTCCTCAACAAGAAGCTAGGAAATTAAGTAATTAAAAGCAGAATTAAATAAAAAACTCAATATAATAAACTTAAGGTATTTCAATCAACTTTAAAGTACAACTTTCATGGTTAGCCCACAACTCTAGAATAATAGCGTTTAGCTACCCATGGTCATGGTAACTTTCTCATAAAATAATCCAAATATCATGAATCAACGAAGATGAAAGAATAAATTACAATTTTATTGTCGAACCTTGATAATTCTAGCCTCTACTATAGTTCTTGCCTCCAAAAGTACGTAAGAAACTCTAAAAATAGGTTTACAATGGTTTATATATGGAATAGAATGAGTAGGGCAACACCCTAAGCTTCTCCTAACTCGAACTGGATTGCTCCACCACGTACAGAGGAGAATGCCTCGCGCCCGCCGCTGTATGCATTGCTCTTTCCATTTTTCTTCAAAATTGTTGCATCCCAACGCATACAGCCGAGCATGCCAAGTATACATGTATTTATGCTCTGCCACTTCCTTTTCTTCAGCTTTTCCTCTTCTTTTGCTTCAATTATATCAATTTTATTCCTAAAATATCCAAATACACCAAGTTAGTAATATATTACAATTTATGCATTGTTGGGCACATATTGACATGAAAACAAAGGAAAAGCGATAAGAAACTAATTAACATCGGAACACAAGACATATGCCCAACATTAACACCCCACATTTAAACTTTATTTATCCCCGAACAAACTACCCCAACATACTTTCACACAATCAATCTCATCCAACCATGTCAAGAATTTCAAAGAAGCGCATCTGTATATCTTTGGTTGATGCCAACTATTAATCACCAAACATACACGCACACAACTTTCTCATATTTACAACTCACACATTTGAAAACATGAATTATCAAAACAATCAAGTAGTGACATTCAAATCGCAAGAATCGACTCCACCCACAAACTTACTCAAGACATGATCACTTACTCAATTCCAAGATCCTAATAACCGCTCATATCTCTCATAATCCATGTGCCCTCACCAATCAGAGCCTAGTCTCAATCTCAAACAAAAAGATCAAATTTATTATAAGGGATGCCTAAGATAGAAAGAATTCCCTCACAATCACAAAGAAATTCATGTTTTACACAATGGTACCATAGGGTTGCCCCCTTGTAATTCTCTACTAACATAGGTACACTCGACCTAGAATCAAATAGAACTTTATCAAGGTTGTAATAATGGTTAGGGGATGGGTAGGATAAATATAAGGATAATAGTGACTATACCTCCCTAAGCGCTTACAAAACTTATTTAAACCTCAATTGCCACCTTCTTTCCAACCATGGCTTTCCCCTTCAATTCAACTCCCAATTGCTCCTTATTTTATTCACTTTCTCTTTTTCTTTTTCTTTTTTTTTTACATCATTTTCCCCTTTTTCATTTTTTCACTTAGTTTTCTCTTTTTGTTTCTTTCCTCTTTTTTTGTTCAACAACTATTTTACTTCCCATAGTTACCAACTTAAACCACATCATCCTTAACTCCAACTCAAGCTGTTTAGCTCATTGTACATATAAGTACTCAAGAAGATAGGAAAAAATAGAGTGGACAGTGCAAAGTACAAAAATAGGTTACTACTTGCAGTATGGCTACTAAGAAAAAGGTTATAGGCTAGAAAATGAGCTACTCAAGATAGACCAATTCCAACTCCTAACAAGAACGAGCGAGACAAAGTCATGCTATTCAGTCAATAACTAGAGTCAGAAACCTGAGCCAAAGAGTCACTAACAAGATCATCAATCAATTTAATGCAAAACTTGCACAAACAAATCTCTAAGGAAGTTCAACTTGCATGCAAAGAACTAAATTTGATGATATCAAACAAGTCACAAAGAAAGCACAAGCCGTCACTACTTGTCTACTCCTATTTCTTAATTTTTTTGTACTATTTTGACTTTTCAATTTTTTTTCATGTTTTTCCAATTCAGTAATACTATTCTTAAAAATAGCGGGTTCAAATAAAAGGCATCCTCGGGAAAGAACAATGGCTTGAATAAAACCCAAGGACTATGCCACTAATCTAAACTACCTAATTTTTTTTCGAATGCTTCCCCCACCCCATACTTAACATGGTGCATTATCCCTAATGCACGACACTAAGGACACAAGGTGGTAACTCGAGGTAATCAGACTACCCTCACGCACGCTTCAATTTGCTTCGACCACTTTATTTGTTCAAGAAAAGCAGAGTGCATAGAATCGGGATGTGAGCACCCCACACTTAAAGCTCGAGCTTATTTCACATTTAGAACAGTTTATAATCATGCTTTTCTATTATATCATTCGCGAGTGTTATACTCTAAGAACCTCCTAAGGACAATAGAAGGGGGAGGTTGAATAGTGTCTTCCAATTTTCGTTGAAGAACCTAATTCTTAATTACAAGAAGCTAGTTCTTATGACTCTGATTTCCACAAACACCTCAACCAAATGAATCAAACAGAAATTAAACGATATGATGTTTTTACGTGGAAAACTCCTTGCTCAAGGGAGAAAAACCACGACCCACACTCTGGGATTTTAAAACACTTCCACTATCATAAAGAGCAAGTTTTGAATTACAAACTCTGTAACCAAGGGGCTACACTCTAGACCCTAATCACTCACAAAGCCAGAGTAATCTCTCGAAGTTAACCTATTACAATGACTTCTCAAATAAAGCAGATAGGTAAAACACTCAATACTAGACACAATGACAACACATATAAAGAACCTAAACAATTTGCTAGATTTGCTCTGAGTTCTTCAATGGTTGTCAACACCAGTTAAATCACTTCAAGAATTATTGAATCACCTTTTGTTTGCTCTCAACTCTCGTAGTGAATAACTGAATACGGCTGCCTCAATTACTTACATTTATATAGGTTGTGTAACCCTAGTAGTTTCTCACTAAGAAACTTCACAATTATGGTAAGTGAGGATTCCCAGTGATATACTCCTGATGTAGTACCAACTCTTGTTCACACTTCAAAGAGACATCCACGACATGACCTCATCTGCTGACTAGGATACGTAGACACACTGTTGCTCCCAACGCACACGCAAGTATAAGTGGTCGACAAGTAATAAAGTGATAAGTAGAGTATCGTTCCCACGAGGACTATTCAGACTGAATTCTAGCAAACAATTTCCTAAGAACTATTCAGGGATCTTTTTCCAATGGTTGAGATTTTTACCAACTAAATGCAATAATTAAAACAAGTAATTGAGATCAGGTAACAGAGCAAATTCTAAGTTGTTATCAATAAAAGATGACAGTCCCGGGTCAGAGTTACGAACAATCCAGTTGAGTTTTCCAGTTGATTCTACTTCTTGATTTCCTAGATTGCTAACTAACAGGTTAATTGTACCCGTGAAAATCTTTCGATTCTTCACGGTCTATGCAGGCTACTCCAATCCCTATATGTCTATGGGTTGAATCACGTGCACGCATTAACGAATTCTGTGATGAGTTAAACTAGGCAAGCAAGTATATGTCTATCCTACTCACAAATTGGTTCCCCGATGCCCGGGTTCACAAACTAGTTCTATTCTTTCTTATTTGCATTTATAAATTCCCTCTTTCGAGTTCAATCTAAAAACCATAGATAGTGTTTAATTATCAGGCCTCAATAATCAAACAATTATGCTCAAGAAAGAATAAACAATCCGTAATGGTAAATCAATATATAGAAATCAACTTTCAAACATCAACCTTCATGTATTTACTCTAACCCTAGAATGAACAAACTATAGAATTAAGGAGAAGAGTAAGAGAAAAAGAGAAAGAACTTGGTTAGAAGACATCTAGGGCTCCTCCCCTCTCCTCTAAAACTTGCTCCAAAGTCTGAACTCCCATGAAAAACTAAGTTAAAGACTATTTATAGAGTTTACAAACCCCTAGTAATAAGTTAGACCCAAGCCTAGACGAAATAGGACATAAAATCGCGCACAAGGGGCGCTATAACGGGCGCCCCGCGCCTCGGAACGCGTGACATTGGACAGAACCCGTCGAAATCAGCCCGCTTTTGCTCCGCGGCGCATGGAGAACCGCGCTTGGGGGTGGCGCGCGCTGGAGGGCGCGGCGCATGGCCCACAGCGCCCAGCCATTTTTCTGTTTTCTTGCTCCTTTGCTCGCTCGTGTCGTGCCTTCGTGTGCTTGATCCAATCCTCAATCAAAATCCAATCTTTTCTTGCTCAATCATGCTCTTTAAAGCTCCAATTACACTGCGTAACAACCTACACAAGCATGACATCAAATTAGTGTAAAACTACATTCATAAACCATAGAACGAGCGAATAACAAGCTCAAACGTGCGGAAATATTAAGGAAATATAGGCATAAAATGCCAAACATCACCACCCCACACTTGAACCCTTGCTCGCCCTCAAGCAAGTCACAACTAACTTCCCAACCTAGGTAAAGCAGGTCTGCCTATGACTATGGTTGATACCGATCATTGAACAAATGCACACATGACTACTATGGATCCACAACATGCCAACAATTTACCAAAACCAAAAATATGAGAACAACCACCCCAAAATAGCTCAAATGCACAAACTCAACTTATTGCAACCATGCTCCCACAAAATCACACCTATCTACTCAACCAAGAAGCCACGACTTCACCTATCTCATGCAAACCATGTGCCCTCACCAAAATGAAACAAGAGAGTGTCCCCCAAATATCACACACAACAATGAATATTAAGAATGGAATGGGGACAATAGCATAGAAAGAATTCACTCACTCTCATGAAAAGCTCACATGTCACACACGATGTACCATAGGCTTGCCCGTAGTGTAGGACTCCACTAATGTAAGCTCACTCTAATCGGGATTAACTAGGACTTTAAAAAGGTCGTAATGTAGGCTAAGGGGCGGGTAGGATACATATGGTAATAGTGACTACCTCCCTAAGCACTTTAATACATCACAATTAATTAAGCACAAATCTCATCAAAACCACCCAATCAACAACTTTCACATACATACCTTCTCAACAAGTAGCATTTTTCTCTTTTAAGCACACACTAGCAAGGAATGGATATCTTTCTCTTTATTTTTTTTCCACAATTTTTTCTTTCTTTTCAACTTTGCTATTTTTTTCTTTTCTTTTTCATTATCTTCCAACCTTGCCAATGTTTTTCACTACTTCACAATTTTAACAATTATTCCCCTTCATTAGCTCCACTCAAGAACCTCCCAAAATCCAACCACAACTCCAAAATAACAACACAATATCAACTAAAGTGCTTAAGGAGTAAAGGGCCAAAAGAGACAATTTAGAACAAATGGGTAGGCTCGGGGTGTGGGTGCCAACAAAAAGGGTCAAAGAAATCACAACAACAATCAAGTCCAAGGTGTATATGTAAGGGTAGGCAAATCAAAAGAAGGCCTGTATCATTTCCCGACTAGAGCAAACCTAGGATTTCGCTTTGCACACACACGGGGCAAGTTCTAGACATCAATATGCAACGTGGAGCAAACAAATTTATGCCTCACACACACATTGCACATGATCCACACAAAAAGGTTCCATCAACAACTCTCAACCAAGCATCTAGAATGCAACTTGTGGAAAATTAAGCACTAATGCGCAAAGGTTCACAATTAAGTCAAGCAAGTAGACTCAACCATCTCAAGGGGGTCGTTCCATTTTTTTCTCTAGGCATGCATCAAATTAGAACCAAGGACACCACAAATAGCACATGCAATCAAGTTCAAGTCCACCGGTATCAAACAAATCAAAGGCACCTAGCATTCTACCTATTTCCTTCGTCTATGGCCATCTACCACTAACTATCCTAATCCTAAAAATAAAAAACTACCCGGTTCAAAGGCCTCCCCGTGGAAAAGAACCGAGGTCATAAGAAAAACCACGGGGCGGATGACATGTACCACTAACTAAAACTAAAAAGAAAATCTTTTTGGAATTTTTCATTGGTTTTCTAATTTTTTTTCATTTTTTTCCATATATTAAAGTAAGAAATAAATCAAAACAAAGTCAAGTGACAAAAGAAAAAGTCCTAAGGTACATGCATCCTAAACCTCAAAAATAGATAAAGGGCAGTACCCCACCCCACACTTAAACTAAGCAATATCCCAGTGCGACAAAGAAGTAAGTGCAAGGTAAAGAAAACTTCCCTGAAGGCTCTAGTCCTTGGTGCTAGCATCCTCCAAGCTTCCATATAGTATGAGGTACTCAGACTTCCCCCAACAGGTCATCAATATTAGGCAGGGGTGAGGGCACCCCACACTTAAACTTGACATTACATGAACCTGCAGTCCAAAGGATCACCCAAATTAATATACAACCATAAAAATAATAATAAAAATAAATGAAAGTAAAGCAAACAAATTGGGTTGCCTCCCAAGAAGCGCTTGATTTAACGTCGCGGCACGACGAAGACAACTTCATCACTTTTTCCTCCACCTCGAACTTATGAATTGAATCCCAAACTTTGCCTCAAGTTTACAACTATGGTATTGGGGTGGTGGCAAAAATACAAAAGGACCAAGTAACCAATGTCGCATTTTGCACTTCTTGGCCTTTAAATGAGGGATGTCGTTTTGTCTCCTCAACATCACAAACTTTAAAATATAGGCACCTTGTTCCTCCTCCTTTGGTTTTTTCATAGGCTCGGGAGGCTCAATTTTCATGTCACCATCCAAACACAATGTTGAAAAATGATTGGAATGAGGTCCAATGCGCTTCAATTCTAAAGTTGCATTACTTTTGACACCCTCACTTGCACAAACACTAGAGTCCTTAAATATGATGTTTTCTATTTCCTCACTTGACTCTAATGTAATTTTTTCAACCTTGGCATCATCAACTACTATTTGGTCGAATGGTAGAAATTCCACTTTTTGCTCCTCAAATTGGCTTCTAAGCTCTTCTATCTCAAATCTACTAAGCACGACAACTGATAATTGAGCTTCAGACACCTCAACCATATCACTCAAATTCTCCTCCAAGTCGTGAATAGTCAAGCCAAATTCGTCGATCTCTTGCCCGAGCACAACCCTTTCTTCCATAAATTGCCTCGTCATATTTGTAAGTTCACTCCTGAAATCCCCATAAGCTTCTAAGAGTTTGGCTTGCTCCATTAGCCAAGTTTCGCTAACAACCTGCACTTTATCGCTCCTGTCAAACTCACAAACATCATTAGAATCATCACAAAAATTATTGGGGGAAGGAGCATGACACTTAGGACATTCATTCCACCGACCACCACACAATTTACAAAAATTCCAATCAAAGGTGGTAGAAAATTCACATAACCAGTCCCGCAGGGTTGAAAGAGTTGGACAATTTTCCCACAAGTGGGTTCCTCCGCAAAGCAGACAAGAATCATCCAAATTTGAGCAACCATCATTCGACCAATTTTCATTAAAAGATTCCATGATGACAAGTAACACTAATAAACTAAACTAAATTAAACCTGAATAGATAATAAGTAATTGTTCAAAAAGAAATCAGCCAATTGTTTAGTCCCCGGCAACGGCGCCAAAAACTTGTTGCTCCCAACGCACACGCAAGTATACGTGGTCGACAAGTAATAAAGTGATAAGTAGAGTATCGTTCCCACGAGGACTATTCAGACTGAATTCTAGCAAACAATTTCCTAAGAACTATTCAGGGATCTTTTTCCAATGGTTGAGATTTTTACTAACTAAATGCAATAATTAAAACAAGTAATTGAGATCAAGTAACAGAGCAAATTCTAAGTTGTTATTAATAAAAGATGACTGTCCCGGGTCAGAGATACGAACAATCCAGTTGAGTTTTCCAGTTGATTCTACTTCTTGATTTCCTAGATTGCTAACTAACAGGTCAATTGTACCCGTGAAAATCTTTCGATTCTTCACGGTCTATGCAGGCTACTCCAATCCCTATATGTCTATGGGTTGAATCACGTGCACGCATTAACGAATTCTGTGATGAGTTAAACTAGGCAAGCAAGTATATGTCTATCCTACTCACAAATTGGTTCCCCGATGCCCGGGTTCACAAACTAGTTCTATTCTTTCTTATTTGCGTTTATAAATTCCCTCTTTCGAGTTCAATCTAAAAACCATAGATAGTGTTCAGTTATCAGGCCTCAATAATCAAACAATTATGCTCAAGAAAGAATAAACAATCCGTAATGGTAAATCAATATATAGAAATCAACTTTCAAACATCAACCTTCATGTATTTACTCTAACCCTAGAACGAACAAACTATAGAATTAAGGAGAAGAATAAGAGAAAAAAAGAAAGAACTTGGTTAGAAGACATCTAGGGCTCCTCCCCTCTCCTCCAAAACTTGATCCAAAGTCTGCACTCCCATGAAAAACTAAGTTAAAGACTATTTATAGAGTTTACAAACCCCTAGTAATAAGTTAGACCCAAGCCTAGACGAAATAGGACATAAAATCGCGCACAAGGGGCGCTATAACGGGCGCCCCGCACCTCGGAACGCGTGACATTGGACAGAACCCGTCGAAATCAGCCCACTTTTGCTCCGCGGCGCACGGAGAACCGCGCTTGGGGGTGGCGCGCGCTGGAGGGCGCGGCGCATGGCCCACAGCGCCCAGCCCTTTTTCTGTTTTCTTGCTCCTTTGCTCGCTCGTGTCGTGCCTTCGTGTGCTCGATCCAATCCTCAATCAAAATCCAATCTTTTCTTGCTCAATCACGCTCTTTAAAGCTCCAATTACACTGCGTAACAACCTACACACGCATGACATCAAATTAGTGTAAAACTACATTCATAAACCATAGAACGAGCGAATAACAAGCTCAAACGTGCGGAAATATTAAGGAAATATAGGCATAAAATGACAAACATCACACACATGCGCCACTACTCCTAGTTCTGCATGGAGTTTCATTCCACAATCTTTTCGATCAATCATGCCTTAACTTGAAGGACTAGGTTCTTCACCATGTCCTTCGTTTGTCAACTTCAAAACAATCATCTCAACAAATTTCTCCTTTTTGATGATGACAAACACATGTTGCCAAAAAACCTGTACATGCAAACACCAAGACAAAGAAAAATACAATATGAATGAAAATTTAAAACAGATGAATTGGGTCGCAAACATCCCAACATTTCCTTCTTCTCCCTTTTGGCATCATCGAAAAGATTCTAAAATCCTGCAAGAACAAGTTAGTATAGTCCAGACTATAGCACAAGGCAACAAGTTAACTAAGTAAGAACAAAATTATCCAAGGGCCCAAATAGAACCAACAGTTATATAGAAGAACCCACAACAGAACAAGCAATTTAAGATCAATCTTCCCGGGCACAACACATCAGTGGCCCATTAAGTACAAACCAAAATATTAATTGTCTTAACATGCATCAAAACGAATGGATAGGGAAAAGTTTCTGAACAAGGACTGGGCAACCAGAAGGGCTTAAACTTTGAAGTGCTTGAAAAGTGCATCCAGGTTCTTCGAATTTTTGGCGCTCTCTCAATAACCAACTCAGCCTTATGCCTGTTACACTCAATGGTCAAGTGATCAATTTCTTGATCCTTCAATTTCAGCTGGTTTTTCAGCTTCTCATTTTCCTCATTTAGCTCCAACAGGTGCTGCTCTAGTTCATTCACAGCTGCTACAGCTTTATCTGGTTCAAAACCTTCATTCACAGCTGCTACAGCTTCATCTGGTTCAAAACCTTCACTCTCATCAGCTTTCTCCACTTTAATCTGCATAGGACATTTTTGGATGCCCTCTTTTCCTTGAAGAAGTCATATGTCTTCAAGACATGCATGCCAAACATCTGATGATGATTGCCTTTCTTCCCATTTTTGAGAGGAACTCCAAAGTGCTCAAATACCTGCTGCAATATATAGGAATGCATAGGAGAATGAACCTTCTTGTCAGTATCTGCAATCCTCTTAATGTGTCTTATGATAAGCCCAGGCAAGTTGATTTTAACACCTCTATCCAGCAGATCCATGTATGTCAGATCAAGTGCAAAAGCCTCACTATTTCTTTCACCTCTTGGAAATAAGAACCTGTGCAGAAACTCAAAGATCAACTGATGAGCAGGTTCCATCTAATTTTTCTCCACTTTCATTTCCTTTCTGAGTCTTGGATTACTAGAGAACTGCTTGGTTACCTCTAAAGGAGTGACACCATCTGTTCTCTTTGGCCACTTCAACTTTAAATACGTGCAATAACCTTCAGCAGGCACATCTAAGATCACTCACATAGAACTCCCTCACTTGTTTTGGAAACAAACATCTATACTCTCTAAAGAACATCTTAGTCCACCCCTAAGCATTCACCTTCTCTACCAAAGGTCTCACACTAGGCTCCTCTAGATTACACCTCACACTCCCAGGCAACACCTGATGTATAGCAAAGAAAGCAGCCATGTCTACCTCTTCTCTTTTTTCTTTCTTCTTCTTTGAGTCCGCAGAATTTTCAAAATCTGAGTCATCTGGGTCCACAAAGAACCCATCCTCAACACTACTTTACTTGTCACCAAGGGATAGTTTCTTCTCTGCCACTTTAGTCACTTTCTTTTTCTCGGCAAATTTTTCCAGAATTACCACCTGCTGTTGAAGTGCTGACCTTGTCGCCACTTTTCTAGGAACCACAGGCTCCTGCATGCTCTCTGATTCAGACTGTGAATTCCCTCATCATCGCTTTCATCCACCAACTTACTTTTTTCCCACAACTTTTCCTATTTTCATCAGCTTCCTTTTCTTCTCCTTCTTTGGTTTTGTTTATCTCACAAACACTACCTCCTCTTCTTGTTCTTCTTCTAACTTCTCATCCTCTTCTCCAAACTTTCTTTTTGCACTTATCTTTGGAATTTTCTCTAACTTCCTAGACCCCACATTCTCCTTCACTACTTTCTCTTCCTTTTCAAGTTCAGAATCTGTCCATTCCAGTTCTGCTTCATCAGCTGCCATAGGAACTGAGGAAGTATCAGGATTTTTCTCAGATTCCTTAATAACTTTAGCAGAACTTGGTCCTCCACCAACTAGACCACTGAAATCTTCTTCTAAGCACCCTTTCTCTAAGGGAACAACCTCCAAACTAGGTTTTTTGATTGGACCCCTTAGAGGTTCTATAACCTTTTCAGCACTCAACCTTTCTAGAACAGATTTCACAGCATCTACACTAGCTATGTCTTGAGCATGCTAGAGACATTAGCTTCTACCCTAGGTTCAATAGTTTTTGTTTCAAAATTTTTCTCATCCTTCTCTACGCCCTTCCTTCTGTCAATTTCACTACCTGACTCCACTATACTGACACGTTTCACAATTTCATCCATCCTTTTTACTAAGATTTCTGTGTTAAATTTCTCAAGGCTAACAATAGATGCAAGAACAATAGAACTAGTCTAAGTCAAGTCGGGTCTTACCTCTCTAGTTTGAATGTTTGAGATAGTAGGAGCAACAGATGATCCCGTCGATTTTGGAGTATATTTATTAGGAGCTTTCTTTCCAAACCTCTTGTGAAATTTCTCCCTAGCTTTTGCAATTATTTCTGCCAAAGTGGTCGTGCTTGCTTTAGGTTTCTTTGTAGGGTTTTGTGAGGTTTGGGTATCTGATGTCTTTGATGCTGAGATTGAAGAAGATTGTGCTTGCGACATTGTTGGAGATTTTGGAAATTTTTGGAGAAGAAGGGTTTTCGTGTATCTGAGGATTTGTGAAGAGAGAAGTGAAGAGGGAGGTTTGTTTTGATGATTCTTGAAAAGGGTTTGTAATGATGAAACATAAAGTAGAACACCTTTTGAGTGTTTGGGGAACCGGGAAATCATACGATGTGACGGTTATGGAGGGATTTTCATTAAGGCATAAAACGACCTCGGTTAGTCGTTTCGGAAGTTACGACTTCGATTGGCGTGCCGATAATTTTAAAATATTTGTAAAGTCCATTGAGACTTATCTGTAAAATTTGAGCTAAATCAGACCTCGTTTGGTAGGCATCGGAAGAAGGTTTCAGTTTTTATTGTCGATAAATATTAAAAAGAGATTTTCGAGCTCGGTTTTGGCGAATGAGCTCCGATTCGAAATTAGAAAGTGCTGTTAGGTTCGTATGATAATTTGTGACTTTTATGAACTTTCGAAAGTGAATTTCGATGTCGTTCGGCGAGTTTCCGCTAAAATGCCGAAAGTTAAAGAATTTGATCTTTTTCATTTTAGTTCGCATCTTGAGTTTTGGGAGTCCGATTTGAGATCCGCCTTAGCGAATATGTTACATATATTTTGTACAATAGGGTACCGTTTTAATTTTTACCGTAGCAGCGAATTTTAAAGGAAAAAGAAAAAAAAAGGGAAAAGACAAATATATAAAAGTTAGGCGGTGGCACATGTGCAGGATATATATACCTTTAACAAGCTTCATTTTGAAGCTCAAAAAGGAAAAGAGAGCAGAAACGAGTGATCCGAAACGAGAATGACGAAGTGGAAGAGAAAAATACCAGAAAATGAGAAAAGAGCCGGAAAAAGATAGAATTTTTACCCCGAAACATTCAGGTAATGATCTTAATATATTATTTGAGTTTATTACATGTGATTGAATATATTTTGACGGTAAAAATTGGGATATTAGACATCATTTTAATAAGTTCAACTAATGGTTTAAAGGGTCAATTGGAACCCGGTAATGAAATTGATTATATATTCGTACTCAGTGAGTTATGGGCAATATATAAATGTAATTTATTTAGGGTTCGGTTACGTGACCTTAAACACTGTACATAGGCCTGGCCCGCGTATTGCGTATGCGAATAGGGTATCAGGTTCCTAACTGGATTGCCCTAAGACGTAAGGAATGAAGCCTTTAGCCTTATTTGATATATTTTTCTGCTTATTGAACACAGTGAGATTGTTGGGCAATGAATCCAAAAGACAAAGCAGTTGTTGAGTAGCTGTGCTAACTTTGTAACAAGGTAAGTGTTTATATCCATTTCTTTGGAGGCACTTGGCCTCGTGGATTTTCTACCACGTGTTCCTTACGTGTGTAGCTGCCGATAGACGTACTCATTACTCCTTAGCTTTGAATTTATATTGCATATTATATGTTATGCCCTGTTGTTGGTATTGCATTGAGCATATGAGCATTGCACTCTGGGTTTGAGCATTTCTTATACTTCCCGGTTTGCGATGAGAGTCCCACACCGGTGAAGGGTCATTATTACATATACTTCCCGGTAATCGATGAGAGTCCCGAGCCGGTGAAGGATCATTATTGCATATACTTCCCGGTTGGCGATGAGAGTCCCGCACCGGTGAAGGGTCATTATTACATATACTTTCTGGTTGGCGATGAGAGTCCCGCACTGATGAAGGGTCATCATTGCATATACTTCCAAGTAATCGATGAGAGTCTCGAGCCGGTGAAGGGTCATCATTGCATATACTTCCCGGTAATCGATGAGAGTCCCGAGCCGGTGAAGGGTCATCATTGCATATACTTCCCGGTAATAGATGAGAGTCCCGAGCCAGTGAAGGGTTATTATTGCATATATCTCCTGGTAGACTATGAGAGTCCCGCGCCGGAGATAGGTATCAGGCATTTGTGACTGCATTGCATCGTACTGCATTCATCCCATCTCATTGCACCGCATACTGACTATTGTGTGTGGTTTGTTGTGTCTTATGTATGCAGTATGTATACCATGTTATGGACATATCTCAGTTTGCCTATATATTTCTGGCTCGTATCATGGGTTACACGTCGCGACAATATAAATACATGGATCAGATCGGGGTGCACGCCGCAACAGTATAAATATACGGATCGGGCTGCACGCCGCAACAGTATAAATATACGGATCGAGTTGCACGCCACGACAGTATAAATATACGGATCGGGTTGCACGCCGTGACAGTATATATATACGGATCGGGTTGCCCGCCGCGACAGTATGAATATATGGATCAGGTTACACGCCGTGACAGTATGAATATATGGATCGGGTTGCACGTCGCAACAGGATGTATTTCTGATTATAGATTATTTTGGGATACCTATATCATCTGTCTACCTTATGTCCCTTGGTGTTTATGATTCCATACGTGTTTTTCAGTTATTATCTGGTTCTACCATTTTATAGTTCAAATAAGATGGATTTTGTTTACCTGTTTTTCTTCTCTCTGGCTAGCTATCCTATTCTTTGAGGTGGCTAGTCTGCCCCACTTATTGAGTCCTCTTGACTCACCCTTGTTTGTTGTTTGTTTTTGTCTATCTATTTCGTTTCGGCAGGTTCGATCCAGGATTGAGTTCGCCACGTAGTGAAGGAGCGAAGACGACTTCAGCTGTCAGGGTGAGCCAGCTTTAATTCAGGATGGCCACCAGTTTTATATTTATTATTTCAGTTGCATTTTGCTCCCTTCAGGAGGTATTTTTCTTCTTTCATACTCTTAGATGTCTAGTCTGGATAGCCCTAAACCTAGTATGTTGGGTAGTTAGCTGTAATTTCTTTTGTACAACTTACAGGTATCAGTATGTCTGTATTTTTTTTAAGTCTTGTCCTTATTTATTAATTGTTATATTTATTTTCCTAATTTAATTAGCTAGGGTTTCTCCCGACGGGTCTAGGGGAGGATGTCGGGTGCCCGCACGGCCTAACCAGATTCTGGGTCATGTCAGTTGGTATCAGAGCCTGGTTTAGAGTCTATCATGACTACGATAGTGTCTAGTAGAGTCTCGATGATGGGTACGTAGACGTCCGTACTTATCTACGAGGGGCTATGATGGCATTTAGGAAGATTCCCTTCCTTCTTTTCTGATCGTGCGTCGGTCTAGGATGCAAAAGTATTTTCGTTAATTCCTTCGTGGTAATTGTAAACCCTCACGCGACAAATCAGCAAACGGTATGAGTTCAAGACGAAGCAGTCTAGTCTGGGGCTAGTACTGACGAAGCCCTGAGAGTTTTGATTGTGCTGATGATCTAGTTACGGAGGTCCCAGCCGTACGAGCGCGCGATGGGCAAAGGAGCAGGGCCTTGTGGTTCCCTTGGCTCTCTACGATGCTTTCACGAGAATCTTGGTGACGCAGATACCGTAAAAACCTATTAGTCGCTAGGTAGCTTATCAGGTTTCCGCAGATGTAGATGTTCGGTCTCAGGGAGCTCCTATTCTAATTCTTAATATTGCCGCAGTAAAGTATGTTCCAGAGGCAACATGTGTTGTGCCTCCAGTTGTTCTGGCTGGTTAGATAACTGAGGTAATTATTGGGTCTGAGTGCTCAAAGAGGTTGCATTATTTTACGCGGTTGAACATCCCGATATTCCTAAGCAATGCATTAGATAATCCCTGTGCATGTTTTTTTTTAAAAAAAATACAATGATGTCAGTGTATCCTTAAGGCTCTTGATTATATCGAGCGGTATGGTGTTGATTATTCTGCTTTCTAGTTTCAGGGGTCCAGTGTTAACTTGGTGGACCGCTCTCTTATTAGCTAACTCGGTTCGATTTTTCTTCTAGATTTGTGGAAAAAGTTCCTTTCGAGTAGCGAGCGAGATGAAAAGTGTTGCCAGTTTGAGTGGATTGGACAGGGTAGCCTGTCGGTTAGCCTGTTGGTGTTTCAGAATATGAGATTAAATTCTATAGAATGGCTGAATATGCATTAGAACTAGTCCATGAGCCTTTCGAGAGATTCAAAGATTTATTGATGACCTTTCTCCTTCCTTGAGATCCCAAATGGTTCGAAAAATTGAGGTTGGGACTTCATTTGATGTCGTTGTTGATATTGCCCGAAGGTACGAGGCATACCATAAGTTAGAGCGGGAGATCAAGAGATCCCGTGGCCCTAGTAGGTAACCATGGTACCTCATTTGGAGGTAAGAGTTCTGATTATTTTGGGAGGTCACCTTCCAGGTTATCTCAGCTTGTGTCACGTGATTCTTAGAGTGCACCAGTAGCTCATCAAGATCAGATTCAGTCTTCTCTTTAAAGCTATCAACAATCTTTCCAGCTTCCATTTTTCAGCGAAAAGGTGTTATCATTGTCGTGAGTTTGGTTATCCTTTGAGGTGTTTTCCCTTACTCCGACAAGTAAGTAAGCAGTCGTCCTTTCTCTCGTCATCAGGCACCAGCACAGTTGCAGGGAATTTCATTTAAATCTTAATTAGCACGAGATATGCCACCATCCGGCAGAGGTTCAGAGTGTGGTGGCAGTGGTTTTCTTTTCAGAAGGTAATTATTATGGTAGTGGCTCAGCTCTGCTGCAGAGGAAGTTCTATGAACTGCCTAGTTGGGCGGGATGCTGAGGCATCCAATGTAGTAGACCCAAGTATTTCTTCTTCCCATATATGTGAGTAAGATTTGATTCTTCTGATCGATCTGGAAATGGTGTGTCTTATCATGTTTCGATGGTTTCCTTGCATGTCGTTTCTATTAAGAATCGGTTGCGATAGAGGGTTGAGCTTCTGATATGATTTATTCCTGGCATTCGTGAGACCCTACTAGTTGATCTGGTTTAAATGTGAGAAATTTGGGAGAGAGTGTCGGTATGGTCTGCTTGGCATCTTGTTGTGCCACCTTCTATTATTATGTAAAATTAGTTTACGTCTCTTTTCGGAATTCCGTGTTGGTTGAATGGTGGAATTCTAGTTCATCACCATCAGAGAGTGTCATTGTTTCTTCCGGTGTAAAGTGGTTAGTAAGTAATATTCGATCTACTTGTCTCCTCCTGGTTCGAGACGCTAGTAGAGTCATGTTAGTTTATGAGCTTGTCTCAGCTATAAAAGATTTTTCTGGTAAATTGTCGGAGTTTCCCTCTTATTAGAAGGTTAAATTGGAATGGATAGTGTTCCATAGAGCTCACTTAATATCTATTTCTTCAATTCCGATTCTTTGGCTAGCTTGACTCGTAAGTAGTCTAGCTCAAGTAGCCAAGTAAATATGAAGATGAGCTTCCTAAAGCTCTAATTATTCCTATCCTCAGTCCGTTGCCATCTCTTCTTCTTCCGACACTAGTTAGCTTGGGCGGTTAATAGCCACTCCTGATGTTCACTACGTTGAGCCAGAGTGCGTGTCAAGGTAGCCAGAAAAGTACATTATTGTGTTTCAAGGCTACTAAGGGTAATGGAGAGTGTCGTCCGACCCATGAATTGAGCTTTCAAGCGGTGGTGCTTATGGCAAAATTATAGAGTTGGAAACTCAAGAGTTGCAGCTGTTTGGCAACTCGAGAGGATAACTTGGTAGCTCAGGTCTGAGCTGCAGGCTGTTTTTAGCTATGTCTTCCTTAGTCCGGCAGACTGTGCGAGGATGGCTATTCCTATTCAAGTTAGTTGTATGAGTTTATGCTCTAAGTGGAGGAGTCTTCCTCCAATTGATACCGAATCCTAATATTAAATCCCTAAGGCGTTGTTCAAACGTGAGCTAATTCTTAGTTCCATCGACTTGTTCTATATCGTAAAGTATATCAACGAGGTGATTTGTCGGCAGAATCATGTTAATCCATCAAGTCATGTATCTTTATTTCGAAAATGTAGAACTCTCCTCTCGTGATCAAGGAAGGATCAGCTTAGTCAGAATAAGCTGGGCATTGGCGTTATGATATTATCCAGCTATGTTTTTATCCAAGAGTTTGATGTGCGTGTTATAATTCTGATCCTGTAATCAGGAAATAATGCCCGTGGAGTAGCTCATGAAGGTCGTGCAAGTTCTCTTCTTATCTGTACGAATTTTTCTTTAGACTTGGGCTCGTTCGAGGACGAACGAGAGTTTAAGCTGAGGAGAATGAAACGACCTCGGTTAGTCGTTTCAGAAGTTAGGACTCCGATTGGCGTGCCGATAATTTTAAAATATTTGTAAGGTCCTTTAGGACCTGTCTGTAAAATTTGAGTTGAATCAGACCTTGTTTGGTACGTATCGGAAGAAGATTTCAGTTTTTATTATCGATAAATATTAAAAAGAGATTTTCGAGCTCGGTTTTGGCGAATGAGCTACTATTCGAAATCCGAAAGTGCCGCTAGGTTCGTATGATTATTTGTGTCATTTGTGAAATTTCGAAAGTGAATTTCGATGTCGTTCGGCGAGTTTCCGCTAAAATGCCGAAAGTTAAAGAATTTGATCTTTTTCATTTTAGTTCGCATCTTTAGTTTTGGGAGTCCGACTTGAGATCTGCCTTAGTGAATATGTTGCATATATTTTGTACAACTTGCTTGAGAAATTTGGAATTATTTCGAATATCGTAGGGTACCGTTTTAATTTTTACCGTAGCAGCGAATTTTAAAGGAAAAAAGAAAAAAAAAGAAGGGAAAAGACAAAATATATAAAAGTTAGGCGGTGGCACATGTGCAGGATATATATACCTTTAACAAGCTTCAGTTCGAAGCTCAAAAAGGAACAGAGAGCAGAAACAAGTGATCAAAAACGAGAATGACGAAGTGGAAGAGAAAAATGCCAGAAAATAAGAAAAGAGCCGGAGAAAGATAGAATTTTTACCCCTAAATATTCAGGTAATGATCTTAATATATTATTTGAGTTTATTACATGTGATTGAATATATTTTGACGGTAAAAATTAGGATATTAGACATCGTTTTAATAAGTTCAAGTAATGGTTTAAAGAGTCAATTGGACCCCGATAATGAAATTGATTATATATTCGTACTCAGTCAGTTATGGGCAACATATAAATGTAATTTATTTAGGGTTTGGTTATGTGACCTTAAACCCTGTACATAGGCCTGACCTGCGTATTGCGTATGCGAATAGGGTATCAGGTTCCTAACTGGATTGCCCTAAGACGTAAGGAATGAAGCCTTTAGCCTTATGTGATATATTTTTCTGCTTATTGAACACAGTGAGATCGTTTGGCAATGAATTCAAAAGACAAAGTAGTTGTTGAGTAGCTGTACTAACTTTGTAACAAGGTAAGTGTTTATATCCATTTCTTTGGAGGCACTTGGCCTCATTGATTTTCTACCACATGTTCCTTACGTGTGTAGCTGCCAATAGACGTACTCATTAAACCTTAGCTTTGAATTTACATTGTATATTATATGTTATGCCCTGTTGTTGGTATTGCATTGAGCATATGAGCATTGCACTCTGGTTTTGAGCATTGCATATACTTCCCGGTTGGCGATGAGAGTCCCGCACCGGTGAAGGGTCATTATTACATATACTTCCCGGTAATCGATGAGAGTCCCGAGCCGGTGAAGGGTCATTATTGCATATACTTCCTGGTAATGAATGAGAGTCCCGAGCCGGTGAAGGGTCATCATTACATATACTTCCCGGTAATCGATGAGAGTCCCGAGCCGGTAAAGGGTCATCATTGCATATACTTCCCGGTAATAGATGAGAGTCCCGAGCCGGTGAAGGGTCATTATTGCATATATCTCCTGGTAGACGATGAGAGTCCCGCGCCGGAGATAGGTATCAGGCATTTGTGACTGCATTGCATCGTACCGCATTCATCCCATCTCATTGCACCGCTTACTGACTATTGTGTGTATTGTGTTGTGTTTTATGTATGCAGTATGTATACCATGTTGTGGACATATCTCAGTCTGCCTATATATTTCTTGCTCGTATGCCGGGTTGCATGTCGCGATAGTATAAATACATGGATCAGATCGGGTTGCACGCCGCAACAGTATAAATATACGGATCGGGTTGCATGCTGCAACAATATAAATATACGGATCGGGTTGCACGCCGCAACAGTATAAATATATGGATCGGGTTGCACGCCGCGACAGTATTAATATATGGATCAGGTTGCACACCGCGACAGTATGAATATATGGATTGGGTTGCACGCCGCAACAGGATGTATTTCTGAATATTGATATCTTCGGGATACCTATATGTTCTTTCTACCTTATGTCCCTTGCTGTTTATGATTCCATACGTGTTTTCAGTTATTATCTGGTTCTGCCTGTTTATAGTTCAAATAAGATGGATTTTGTTTACCTATTTTTCTTCTCCCTGGCTAGCTATCATATTTTTTGAGGTGGCTAGTATGCCCCACTTATTGAGTCCTCTTGACTCACCCTTGTTTGTTGTTTGTTTTTGTCTATCTATTTCGTTTCGGCAGGTTCGCTCCAGGATTGAGTTCGCCACGTAGTGAAGGAGCGAAGACGACTTCAGCTGTCAGGGTGAGCCAGCTTTTATTCAGGATGGCCACCAGTTTTATATTTATTATTTCAGTTGCATTTTGCTCCCTTCAGGAGGTATTTGTCTTCTTTCATACTCTTAGATATCTAGTCTGGATAACCCTAAACCTAGTATGTTGGGTAGTCAGCTGTAATTTCTTTTGTACAACTTAGAGGTATCAGTATGTCTGTATTTTTTTTAAGTCTTGTCCTTATTTATGAATTGTTATATATATTTTCCTAATTTAATTAGTAAGGGTTTGCCCGACGGGTCTAGGGGAGGATGTCGGGTGCCCGCACGGCCTAACCGAATTCCGGGTCGTGTCAACTTCTATTTCAAGTAGGGTAGGTTTAAATTTTGAATGTGTAACTGATAAGGAATGTGTCCAAGAAAATAGAGCGGTTATACAAAAAAAGAAATTTTAAAATGCACGACTAGAACAATTAAATTTCAAACATGTGTACTTAATAAAAATAGACACATATGCGTACCTGGACATGATTCCTCGTTATGTTCATGGTTCCTTCTTATACTTAACATGCTCTTCATTGGAAACTCATTAGATAACATACTATGGGCTTAATTAAACATGTATACTTTCAACAATATAATTTTAGACTGGACTATTATAACATAATTCAAAGACAGAATAAAAGAACACTTAACTAACCAAATCCTTGGGAATTAGGTATTGGATCATCCATGTATCTTGGTCATCCCCAATTCCAACCTGTTCCTCTCAAACTGAACTTTGTTCAAAGCCTTGGTGAAGATGTCAGCAATTTGGTCTTCAGTCATGCATGAATTCATAGTTATTAGACATTTTTCTACATTATCTCTCAAAAAGTGATGTCTAATATCAATATGCTTGGTTATCTTGTGTTGGACTGGGTTCTTGGCTATGTTCACAACACTTGTATTGTCACAGAAAATAGGCACAGCTCCACATTTAATTCCAAAGTCCTCCAGTTGTTGTTTAATCTACAATAGCTGAGAACAACATGAAGTAGCAGCAGTAACATATTCAGCTTCAGCAGTAGAGAGAGCTACTGAGTTCTACTTCTTTGTAGCCCAAGAAATAAAATACGGACCCAGGAAGTGTGCCATTCCTGAAGTGCTCTTTCTACCCACCAGATGCCCTTCATAATCAGCATCTGCAAACCCAATTAACTCAAATGTACCACCTCTAGGTTACCATAGACATAAGTCTTGAGTTCCTTTTAAGTATCTCAATATTCTTTTTACAGCAGTTAGATGGGACTCCTTTGGTTTGGATTGAAATCTTGCACAGAGTCCTACGCTACAGACAATATCTGGACGATTAGCCGTGAGATAAAAGAGAGAGCCAATGACTCCTCGATATTTGGTCTCATTTGTCGTGGACCAAGTTCGTCCATATCCAGCTTTGTTCCAGGAGCAATAGGAGTAGTCATTTTCTTAGCTCCTTCCGTATCAAACTTCTTCAGCAGCTCCATAACATACTTTTGAACTGCAATCCCAAAAAGAAGTGAAGCTCTCCCATCATGCTCATTTCGAATTCGCTAACCATTAACTCAGAAAATTCCTTACACAAGTTCTCATCTATGGCACCAAAGATAATATCATCAACATAAACCAGAACCACGAGTAAGTCCTTTCCCTTCTTCTTTAAAAACAAGTTATTGTCAATCTTTCCTCTGGTAAATTCATTTTTGAGCAAGAAACCTGACAACCTCTCATACCAAGCTCTGGGTGCTTGCTTCAGCCCATAGAGAGCCTTGTCAAGTTTGTATACATGATTAGAAAAGTCATTTCTTACAAAACCAGGAGGCTGTATGACATATACCTCCTCATTTGAATAACCATTTAAGAATGCACTCTTCACATCCATTTGATATAAAGTGAACTCCATGCAGGTAGCAAATGTAATCACCATTCTTATAGCCTCCATTCTTGCCACAAGTGCAAAGATTTTATCATAATCGATTCCTTCTTCTTGACTGTAACCTTGAACCACCAACCTGCCTTTGTTCCTAGTGACTATACCATGCTCATCTAGTTTGTTTCTGAACACCCACTTAGTTCCAATGACTGATCTGTCCTTTGGTCTAGGAACCAGGTGCCACACTTTACTTCTTTCAAATTGGTGTAATTCTTCCTGCATGGTTATCACCCAATCTGGATCCTCAAGAGCTTCCTTGACATTTTTTGGTTTCATAGAAGATAGGATGCAAAGAATGCACAGAAGTTCTTCAAGGAAAACCTGGTCATGATCCTAGTGTCCAATTCAGATAACATATTTTTCAAGGGATGAGAGCTTTGATGTTTCTAGGGTCTTGGCTGTATTTGATGAGATGGACCTGCATCTACATCTTGAGTAGGTCCTTCGTCCTCAGCTTGTTCATCATCTTGTTCAGTTGTTCCCTCTGCCATGTAGACTCCTTGTTCCCCTTGACTCGATTTTCCATCACCTTCATTAATTTCTTCCTTCTCTTCTGGATTCTTAGTGCCTTCAGCATGTTCTTTTCGAGCAAGGCTTATGGCTTGATCTTCTCCTTCCTTCTCAGCCACAATCTTGTCTGATTCATCAAACACCACATGCATGCTTTCTTCAACAAACTGAGTTCTTTTGTTGAATACTTCATATGCCTTGCTCTGAGTAGAAAAACCCAGGAAGATAGCTTCATCGCTTCTTGCATCAAACTTTTCAAGAGATTCCTTTCCATTGTTGTGTACAAAGTATTTGCACCTAAATGGCTTCAAGTAAGCAATGTTAGGCTTCCTTCCTCTAAGCAGCTCATATGGTGTCTTGTTAAGAATTGCTTTAATGGAACCCTGTTTAGCAAGTAACAGGCCGTGTTAACTGCTTTAGCCCAAAAATTTCTAGCCAATCCACTTGAAAACAACATGGTTCTTGCCATATCCTCCAGAGGTCTATTCTTTCTCTCCACTACCCCGTTCTGTTGTGGGGTTCTTAGTGCAGAGAAATTATGATCAATGCTGTGGTCTAGACAATATTCAGTGAACTTAGTATTCTCAAACTCTGTTCCATGTGGTCTAGACAATATTCAGTGAACTTAGCATTCTCAAACTCCGTTCCATGATCAGACCTGATGCTTACGAGTTTTAACCCAAGCCTTTTCTGCACAATACCAGCCCAATCCTTGAAGTTATCAAAAGCTTCGTCTTTTTAAGTCAAGAAGAAGGTCAATGTATACCTTGAGTGGTCATCAACTATCATAAACACGAACCTCTTTCCTCATGTGCTTCTGACTCTCATTGGACCACACAAGTCAGTATGTATTAATTCAAGTGGTTTAGAAGTAATACCAATTTCTTTGATTTGAATGATGATCTCACATGTTTTTCCCTGACACAGGAATCACACATTTTGATATTTTCGAACTTTTTGGTAGGTAATCCTCGAACCAAGTCCTTCGATGCAAGTTTGTTTAACTGAGATAAACTTGCATGTCCCATTCTCTTGTGTCACAATTGTGTGTCAGCTTTCTGAACATTTAAGAAAGTCAAGTTGTTTTCAGGAAGAGAATCTAATGAAGCTTTGTAAACATTATTCACTTTATTTCCTTCCATGATAACCTCTGCGCTACGTAGATTCTTCACAATACACCCTACAGATGAAAAACTGACTTCATTTCCCCTATCACGTAGCTGAGAGATGCTTAATAAGTTGTGTCTCAACCCATCAACACAATATACATTTTCAATAGCATGATCCAATGATTTCCTAACTTTACCAACACCAACAATCTGACCACTTTTTCCTCTTCCGAAAGCAACACTGTCTCCTTGAAATACTTCGAGTGAGAGAAAGTTTCGTCTATCTCCAGTCATGTGCCTTGAACAACCACTATCAAGGATTCAGCTTCGGTTGTTCACTCTCACTCCAGCCTGCAATACAGATTAAGGGTTAGTTTTAGCAACCTAGACAAGCTTGGGTCCCTTCTTATGAGAGAATGGATGAATTAAAACGTTCTTAGCCCAGTTAGGTAAAGCAAATTTTTTTTTTCTTAGTTTTAGCCTTTCTAATCTCCATGCAATTTTCTTTATAGTGACCTGTATTACCATAAAAAGTGCAAAGCATGTTGCATGGTAGACCTACATATTTGTTTTTGGGATTGTATAAAGGCAGTGGTTTCTTAAAACCTAGACTTTTCTTGCCTTTTTTCTGGTTTTTAAGAACCCAGTTCATTTCCTCAGAAGAATTGTTCCATTTGGTTAACCTGGTGAGTTCATAATCAGCCTTTTCAAACTTCTCTTTGAGAGTTCTGTTCTTTTCAGCTTCGTAGTAAAGAATTTATTTTTTTATTTTTAGCTCATTCTCATGAAAGGTTTGAACTTTACTGATTATTTGCTTTCCATTTGGTTCCTTCAATTTTTCAATTTCTAGTTCAAGTTTTGAGATTTTTAAATTTGACACAAGAGCCTGTCCTTTTTTAGAAGCATTGATTTCTTCAAAGTCAGTATTAGCTTATTCAAGATTGGTGCATCTAATTTTTAAATAAGACATAGCTTCAGATAGCTGGTCTTTCTCAGACTTTAGCTTTTCATATTCCTCAATTATGGCAGTTATTAACAACAAACTATCACATGAGTATGTGTGCAAATTGTCTTTCAGATCAGAGAGACATACCTCAGCAGTGTGAGCAATTTCTTCACTCTCAGTAACCATGAGAGCAGCTTCCTCTTCTGACTATCTCCATTGTAGATCTCCTTTAGTTTCTCCAATATTTCCTTAGCAGACTTGTATTCTATCACTTTGGCTGGAACATCAAAGGTCATTACATTCTTCAGTATCAACATAGCTCTGGCATTTGCATGAAGCCAGTCCAAATCTTATGGATCCAGTTCTTCTACTAACTTAGGCACCAATGATCAATTTGCAGCTCTCTTAACAGGTACATAGGGTCCTCTTTTCACTATTAGCCAAAGACAATAATCCATAGCCTGAAGAAATACCTTCATCTCTCTTTTCCATTCTTTGTAGTGAACTCCTTCAAACAATGGAGGTCTCAATGGATTCCTTCCTTCAGAAATTTCAAAGGAATCGATTTCCCTCGAGCTTTCATTTGTCAATCCCATCAGTATTAGTGGCGGTTCTTCATCTGAGTCCTTTCCTCCATCAGATTCACTATTGGTTGGTCCCCATGTTGCACAGAAAGCTTTCTTTTTCTTTCTTCTCTCAGCTCTGAAGTTTGGTGGACGCGTGCTCGTTCTTTTTGTCCTTGTCTTTGGAAGTGTCCTTCTCCTCCTCCTTTAATGCTCTATTATTCATCCAATCAACTTCCCACATTGGACAATCCATAACAGCATGATCCTTCTTGAAACACTTGAAGCAGCTTGTGTAGTCTGGACTGTCAACTATGTTTTTTCTACCAGAGTTGTCCTTTGTGTTCTTCTTGAAGCTTTTGAACTTCCTAAGATTGAACTGCTGTCTGAGGGCACTAACGATTGCTGATTCAACCGTTTGCAAATCAACCTCAGGTTCATCAGTTGCCTCGAGAGCAAGAGTATTTTCCTTCTTGGGCCCTCACTTGTTCTTGCATTCCTTCATCATCTAATGAGTCTTCAAGCTGCCTTATTCCTCCAGCTTGATAGATTTGAGTGGCTCTGACTCAATGAAAGCAGTTATCTTTGATTTGCATGCATCTGGAAGAATATTTAGCACTTTATCGGCCATTTTGACCTCAGGAAGTTCCATGTCTATAGATCTTATCTCATTTGTGATAATGGTCAGCCTAGTCATCATATCTTGAATGGATTCCTTTTCACCAATTGTAAATAACTCAAGTTGTCTTTTCAGCATTCTCCTCTTTGAGTCCTTGACCTCAGTGGTTCCTTCATGAGCCACTTCTAAGGCATCCCAGATCTCTTTGGCAGTCTTGTAAGACGAGACTTTGTTGAATTCCTTAGGGCCTAGGCCACAGATTACAAGTCCATTGGCCTTGTAATTCTTTTCAATCATCTTGTAATCAGCTTCATAAACTCCGACATTCCTTTTGGTTCAGTACTAGCAGCAGCTCCTTTAGCAACTGTCTTCGTTGGAATAAGATTTGCTTTAGAGATGATTATCCATAATTGATAATCTTCAGCACATATATAGTTCTCCATTCTACTCTTCCACCAGGCATAATATTGCCTATTGAATTGTGGCGGCCTTAACACAGACTGTTCTTCAGTGATGGTAGGTGGTGCACTCATGATTAGATCCTTCTTAAGGTGTTAACCTAGCAAAGAGAAGACCTACTCTTATACCACTTGCTATACTCTAAGCACCTTCTAAGGACACTAGCAGGGGGAGGTTGAACAGTGTCCTCCAAATTTTGCTGAAGAACCTAATTCTTAATCACAAGAACCTAGTTCTTGTGACTCTGATTTTCACAAACACCTCAACCAAATGAATCAAAAAAAGATTAAGCGACACGATATTTTTACGTAAAAAAGTCCTTGCTCAAGGGAGAAAAACCACGACCCACACTCTTGGATTTTGAAACACTTCCACTATCACAAAGAGCAAGTTTTGGATTATAAACTCTGTAACAAGGGGCTACACTCTAGACCCTAATCACTCACAAAGCCAGACTCTGACTTTACAAAGTAATCTCTCAAAGTTCACCTATTACAATGACTTCTTAAATAAGCAGATAGGTAAAACACTCAATACTAAACACAGCGACAACACAAATAAAAAACCTAAGCAATTTGCTAGATTTTCTCTGAGTCCTTCAATGGTTGTCAACTCCAGTTAAACCACTTCAAGAATTATTGAATCGCCTTTTGTTTGCTCTAAACTCTCGTAGTGAATAATTGAATACGGCTGCCTCAATTACTTGCATTTATATGGGCTGTGTAACCCTAGTAGTTTCTCACTAGGAACATCACAATTATCGTAAGTGAAGATTCCTAGTGATATACTCCTAATGTAGCACCAACTCTTGTTCACACTTCGAAGAGACAGCCACGGCACGACTTCGTCTGCTGACTAGGATACGTAGATGCACACGCATCACTACTCCTAGTTCTGCATGGATTTGCATTCCATAATCTTTTCGATCAGTCATGCCTTAACTTGAAGGACTAGTTTCTTCACCATGTCCTTCATTTCTCAACCTTCAAAACACTCATCTCAACAGTGAGGTAATCAGAGTTCCCTCACGTGAGCTATAATACCTTTCAAACCTTTTGTTTATTCTAATTCGGCATATTTCGTAAACTGGGGTTCAAACACCCCACACTTTGTCATTCTCCATCAATTTAGCATGGAATATCAGCTATGAAGCTAAAGAAATAGGGCAGCCTCTAATAAATCGAAATAGGCTGTCAATAGTGTCGTTGCGCACTTGTCACTTGTGAGCGACGTGTTAAGTGTGTAACATGCACCGGAGTGCCCTAAATGTTGTCCTATGATCGTCATCCTACTCAATTTATATTCATAATGTGCCCCAGTACCAATTTGGTTACTCAGACTTGGTCGAATATATCATACTCTCATTGGGGCATTTTGTCCAACACATTATGTGCAAGATATGGACCACTTGTGTATCATCTGTTTATTTGTGTTTTACTGTCCCAATTCGGGGATATCTCACCTGTTAACAATCACAGTGATTCCCCAGACTCCCCGTAATCAAGTTCCAATTAAAACAATGCAAAATTCATCACTAACTTTCTATTCACAACATCAACTAAAAAGTTTAAGCCTAGAGGAGAAAAGCGGGGGGGGGGGGGGGGGGATGCAGCAGATAGAAACAGGGGTAAGGGGAGGGAAATGAGAGAATGGAGAAGAGTAGAAGAGGTATGAGAATCATACCTAGATTCCAAGAATCAAAACAGCCGCGATTGTGCGAAACGGAGAGAAGAAGAAGCAGCATGTTTTTTTTTTAAACACTAGTTAGTTTTTTATTCAAGTGTTGTGTTAAAAAAAAGATACATACCAGGGGAAACACCTAAGCATCTATGCATATGAGAGTGTTTTGGGACATTTCTCTTATTTTTATCAAAAAACAGTAAAGCAAGTGATGGCCTCGCTACACTGCATGAATTTTGGCTCTAAAAATCACGCCAAAATAGTCCCTCATGCGAAGCATTGAGGGCTTTTTGGCCGGGAAACATTGCTTTCCTGCTGCATTTCTTTCCTGTATCTTTTGTTGACCTGCTCAAGTACTAAGCATACTTTGAACTTGTTCCAAATCTTTTTAGCTCATATATTCTATCACACCACACTTCAAAAAACAACATTAGTTTCAAATTTTTCTTTCTTTTTGTTCTTTTTATTTTTCTATTCATTTTTCTCTTTTTTTTAATCAAAATATAGAAAATTAACTAACTAAATAAGAGATAAAATAAAGGTCGCCTTACAAGAAGCATTTGATTTAACATCACGGCACGACAAAAACACGCCATTTAGCCTAGGCTTGGCATTTGCACTTCCTTCTATTGCGATGAATTTTTGCCTTTTTTGTGCTTCAGGAGGATCTTTCCTTTCTTCACGGGCTCGTTTTTCATGAAATTTGTGGCCACAAAGCTTTCTATCCCTCAACGCTACAAGCTCTTACAAGTCATTATTTCGATCTTTTTCAACCATCTCACTACTCCATATATCTTTGCTCATCGGAAGGCATTCTTTTGGATTATTCGAACTCAAACATGAAGCTTCCTTAAACCACTCGACTCCACCATCGTAATCATGGACAGCTCCTCATAATGACGGTTAATTACTTTAAACACATTCTAAGACCACTTCATCTTCATCGACCTTCATGGTCATTTTTCCTTCCCTCATTTTAATAACCGCATCACCTGTGGCCAGAAAAGGTCTTCCTAAAATAACAGGGACGTCCTTGTCCACCTCATAATCTAAGGAAACAAAATCAGTTGGGAATATGAATTTTCCAATCTACACCAACACATCCTCTATCACCCCCACGAGAAAAGTTGTGGAGCGGTCAGGAAGCTGTAATGAGATTGTGGTAGGCTTGGGAGCTGCGAGACCCAACTGCTTGAAAACTGAAAGCGGCATCAAATTTATACTAGCCCCCAAATCACATAGGGCTCTTCCAACTTCAGCGTTCCCAATCTGAATAGGAATAGTGAAACTTTCAGGGTCCTTCAACTTAGGTTAGAGCTTGTTTTGCAATGTAGACGTGCACTCTTCAGTAAGTGCCACCATCTCAAAGTCACTGAGCCTTCTCTTGGACGCCACTCTATCCTTGATGTACTTTGCATATTTCAGTATCTCTTGAAGTGTGTCCACTAATGGAACATTAATTTGAGTCTGCTTGAGTATGCCCAAGAACTTTGTGAATACAGGATCATGCAGATTCTTAACTTTGTGAATACAGGATCATGCAGATTCTTTTGCAACCTTCGAGGAAAAGGATGTGGCGGTTTAGCAAAAACTACAGCTTTTTTCTTTTCTACCACCTTCTTAACTCTAACTATCGACTTAGCTTCTTTTTCTTTTCTAGAGCTAGACTTCTTTGGCAACTTTAGAAATTATTCTATCTCTCTTCTTTTTTACAAAGTCATAGCATGTACCTGTTCCTTGGGATTCAATTCAATATCACTTGGTAAGGCTCCCATTGGCCTTGTGCTCTAAGCGCTAGCAAGTTGTCCCATCTGCTTCTCCAAAGTGTGTATGGCGTTGTCCTGATTCTGCTGATTGGCTAGGACCTACTGTAAAAATTCTTCTAATTTTCCATCTAATTGCTGCTTTTTTGAAGGGTAATACTGGGGTGTTAAAACCATAAGTGAAAGTTGGATGTTTAATTAACAGATGGTTGTTTTCATATTTTTGTCTTGACGAAAGACTGTTTCTGCAATAATTATAATGGGCAAGCCTCTTTTTGAAAATGCGCCTATCATTTACAAAAAAATGATTTGAAACAAAAATGTTTTCGTATACTTCCTACACACTAATTAATAGTGTGAGAGGGAGTGAAAAGGTCAAGGCTTTGGGGGTCAAGCCTCTGGCACAAAATGCATGTATGAGTGTATGCGATTAATATATATATGATAATTATGTGTGAATTATGACTACGTTTGGCTTCCTATTCTAAGAGTTGTTGCTAATGCTTACTCTATAACTATCTCATGCTATATTCCTATTACACTGCTATGCTTAAGTAAACTCATTCACAATGGCCTTTCCTTTCAAATCTATTTTCAATGCGAGACTTATGTATATTTTTTCTATCACCCGATTTTATGCGACCCTACATAAAATAGCCATAATAATACACGCTCAATCCTACACCTTTAATGGTGAGGGGCGGTTGTCAAAGTATAATACCCGATGTGAGTCGGGGTCAATTTTTCAAGGGAACTAGCTTGTCAAGTAAGAGAGTCGCAAGTAGAAATTCAAACGAAGTTTAGTATTGAGTCCTAGAAATGGAGTTTGTTCAAAGTAACGCTACTATTAACTACAAAGCATGCAAATTAAGCAAGTAAGTTGAATTGATATTACGAGACTAGGGATGTAAACAACTAATAGTGATTTCCAACCAACGGGTATTTTCACTTCACTTTTCCAACACAAATATAATTAAGGTCGAGTCTTCCTATTGTGATCTCTTGAATCCTTCCGGCCTAGAAGAGATCTTTCACAACCCACTCGTCAAAGCCTTAGTTAAATGCTCGAAGCACTACTCAAAGACCCGAGGAAAGGAGACCTCTTCCGAGCGTAACTCCTTTTAGATGAGTTAGTCTATATAAATAGCCTATCAACCCAAATCCTTGCCAACTCCACTATTCTACACTAGTTAATCTCTTCCGAGTCTTTAACTAGCAAAGTAGACAAGAAATACCAAATATCAATGATCTTGAAATTTTTATGTTATTGTAATGGGGAGTTGGATAATTGATGCTTATGTTATAGTTAGTGAGACAACATCCATTGATTTTCGATCACTATAGTCATAAATTTAGCTACTCATAACTAGGGTTTGAATCAAGGCAATCAAAATGTAACACAATGATGAAATGAGTTCAAACATATATATTGGATTGATATATAGATTAAGATTCAAGGGTACAAGTTTAGAAGCTTACAAAATGATGTTAAGACCTCTACTCGGCTCAAAAATCGCCTTAAATTGAGTACAAAATGTAATATGGAATGTGTCCTTAAAAACCCTAGCTTGTGCTATTTATACAAGGCAAAATTTACAGCCACAGAGGTCGAGGCGGTCCGCCCAAAAATGGGGGCGGTCTGCCCCAGACATTCCAAACTCACTGAAGTTTTGGGGCGCTCCACCCTGTCACAGGGGCGGGCGCCCATCATGCAATTCTCTTGTAGGCGCTCTACCCTATCACAGGGGCGGGTGCCTCTTGCTCTTTTCCCTTTTTTTGACTCTCTGCTCCACTCTTAGGTGGGCTGCCTAGTCTCGAAGTGGGGTGCCTCTCTTGTAACTTCTCGAACTTCACACTTTGGCTGCACTTCTCGCGGTTTAGCTTCAATCTTAAACTAGTATTCATGCGATATCATTATAACCTGAAACTAAGCAATTCACGATGTTAATTACACTAAATGTTGCTTTTGGATTCAAAAACAAAAGCTTAAAGTTGTCTTTAAGTTGGTAAAATACCAACTTATCAACTCCCCCAAACTTAAGTCTTTGCTTGTCCTCAAGCAACTCAAAATCCACGAGACCAAAACATGTTCCATTTTAAGCTTGACACTAGGGCATATTCCACATTTCAAACTTCATAAACAATATTTTTGTATTAATGAACTAGTTGGTACTAACTAGTCACACATACTAATATGAACAATTGACGAACAATTGACAAACAACTATGCACTTTACTCAGACTATGGCGAAAGGAAACTCATGAGCCTTTAGAGTTATCTCACGATTATCGGCTTGATTCGGTTATTCATGAGCCTCAATATGCATTAAAATCCCTCGCTAAAAAGTTACTTGCTTCCTCACGAAATTGAATGGAGTCCTTCACTCACAATATATTTTAACACAAAAATTGGACTCCAAGAATTTTGGACTCACACTCACAAAGAAATGCTCATGTGTGCTTCTCAAAAATTCAAAGACTTGCTCTTCTTGTACTTCTCCACTAATGTAGAGCCACTTGACTAGAGATCAATTAGGACTTGATATGGTTGTAATGTAGGCTTTTGGTTTAAGGTGTGGTAGATTTGGCTAAATGGTGACTTATAACTCCGTAGCACTACATCATCTTACTTTCTTTTGTGCAACTTTCCTTTTCTTTTCATTTAGGCTCATTCTACCTTTCTTTTGAAGACGGTGCTAATTAATCCCTTCTTTATTCAACACTTTTCTCTTCTTTTTTTTTTAAAGAAAAAATTCCTTTCTTTTTCTCTTTCTTTTGTTTCTCTTTTCTCTTTTCTTCTTTCTTTTATGTACTTCAATTTGATATTCACAATGGGATTCCAAGCTTCTACCATCTCCCCCAAACATAGGTTTTAGTCTAAGCTGCACGTTTTTTAATGCACACATGGAGGTTAGGGCCAAAAAGAGGGTTGGTACCTTAACACACAAGAAATGGCTCGGTTTTCAATTTTAGTGGCTGCCAAATGAAAGGTTAAGGCTCAGAGGGGCTAACTAGGATAAATACGTACGGGTAGGCCATTTAGGATAGTAGCAGTCCAAGGAAAGCCTAAAATCATGTCTCAAGTCAAGTTTCACCTAGGATTTCGTCTCAAAGTACGTTAAGGGCAAGTTCCAAACTTTCAAGTCACACACAAGCTTATTATTCAAGAGCTCACTACACACGCAAGTAATCTTCCAATTTCAAAGTCTAAAGACACACTAAGGACACTCACTCACAAAGCATATAATGGTTCAAGTTTTAAACCACGCCAACAACACAATTAAGTTAACTAGAGAACCTCATGGTCTACAGCTCGCGCCATGCCACTCAAAGTACACATTCACTTGCCAAAGTTGCCATAAAAATATTGTAACAATAGGTAGTACCACATAATCCATTAATATATTTTCAAAAGGTTTTATGTACAAACTTGGTTCAAAAAGAACCTCCAAAAAGAACCAAGTGAAGAAAACTGAAAGCTTATTTATAACTAAAAACAACTTTAGAACATAGCCAAGAAGACAAGTTAAAACATAGCTTATACATCAAAAACGGTTCGAACGTATACATGGACATTATAAGCACAAGTACTATCCAAAGATACATATATACGTTCGAACCCCTCCCCCAACTAAAGACTCTAGCATCGTTCCTGCATGCTAAGTTGAGCAAAGTAAAGTACAAAAGGGGGTAGAAAGGGGACTCCCTGAATGCTCAAGCAATGCCCTTCCCTTTTCCCTCCACAGGGGCTAGGGAGGGCTCATCTGGTAGTGTCTGCCGCTCCTCCTCTCCTCAAAGTGTTGTCGCGATAGACAACTGTGTGGCAATCTCAACCTGGTCCTCCTCGGGCAAGAGAGTGAGGTCATCAGCAGGACCCAGGGAAACATCATCAACATCATCATCAACATCAAAGTCCATGGCCTGGGTAGCTACCACATCCCGTGTCAAGTCCTTGGCCTCTATCTCTTGGGCTTTCTTAGAGAGTTTACCCGGAGCCTTGGAACTAGAGGGGCCGGCCATAGGAGAAGGAGCCGGTATAAAGCTGAAGAAGATGGACAGCTAGGAGAAGCTAGTGGTGTACCTGTAGGTTGGAGTGGTGGGCCAAGAGGTGCAACACGGGCTTTCTGCTTGGTCCGAATGGGAGATTTATTCTGTTTATCTAACAAACCTAGTGGTATCTTGAGGCCTGTACTAAGCTTATGAGCTATGGTGACATAGTATGCAGTGAGCTCCCGAATGGCTCCCCTCATGTCCTCAATATCTGTCTGCGTGCTCTCAACTACCTTGGTGTGTCGCTCAATGACCCTGGTGTGCTCTTCAAGGGCTTTTGTGTTGTTCTCAAGGGCGAAAGTGTGTGCAGTCAAAGCCTGGAGCATCTCTGAAAATTGCTCCATAGAGACAGCCGGTGGAGGAGGCGGATGGTGGCTAGACTGGTGGGAAGTTGGAAATGAGATTCCTGATCTCATCCAACTTAGCAGTAAAATCATGCACTTCTTGAGGCAGTCTCTCAGGTATAACAACAGGCTTAGACTCGGGCTGAGAGCGCCCAGACTCGGGCTGGGGAGGTACTGCCTCAGAAGTGGAAGGTACATCGGATGAAGAAGGGGGAATACCTGAAGAAGCTGGTGGAGAAGTGTCCTTGACAGCATAAAAACTGAACTTGGATACTACCTCAGAGAGGAAATCATTCGGGTAAGCCTCACAACCTTTCTTTGTCAAGTACTGGGTCAATGTATGCGGGTATGGAAGGTTGTCTGTCTCAGAATGTGCCACTTCTATCATCTGCGTAACCATCTCTACCCCAAATTGACCTTGATACCGGTCATCAAACAGCCAATCATCACAACCCTCTTCAAAGTGATTTTGTTGTCTTGTTTGGTCGGCCTGATTCGCGAAATAATGATGCAGTGCCACCCTTTTGCCTCAAAATTGAGGTACTTCCTCCTAATTTGTACTCCATTCTGCCTCCAATGCGGGTTTATGACACGACCCGAATTTTCGGCTAGGCCGTGCGGGCACCCGACATCCTCCCCTAGACCCGTCGGGCGAACCCTTACCAATTAAATTAGGAAAAAAAAATATAATAATTCATAAATAAGAACAAGACTTTTAAAAAAACAGACATACTGATACCTCTAAGCTGTACAAAAGAAATTACAGCTGACTACCCAATATACTAGGTTTAGGGCTATCCAGACCAGACATCTAAGAGTACAAAAGAAGACAGTTACCTCCTTAAGGGAGCAAAATGCAACTGAAATGATAACCAATAAACTGGTGGCCATCCGGAATAAAAATTGGCTCACCCTGAAAGCTGAAGTCGTCTTCGCTCCTTCACAACGTGGCGAACTCAATCCTGGAGCGAACCTGCCGAAATGAAATAGATAGACAAGAAACAAACAAAAAACAAGAGTGAGTCAAAAGGACTCAATAAGTGGGGCAGACTAGCCACCTCAAAGAATAGGATAGCTAGCCAGGGAGAAGAAACAGATAAACCAAATTCCTTTTATTTAAATTATAAAAAGGCAGAGCCAGATAACAACCGGAAACACGTAAGAAACTTCTAAACTCAACCAAGGGTGTGAGCTAGAAACATATCAACAAATAAGCAATGCACACATAAGCAGAACAGTAGTCATGTACCGCAAGTCTACACAATGGTATGAATTGAGATGAAATGAAATGAAATGAAATATGATGCAAAGGGTCACATGTGCCAAATGAATGGAGCGGAATCCTCCTGCTCCGAGGGCGGAATCCTCCTACCCTCAATATGATGCAATGGAGCGGAAGCCTCCTGCTCCGAGGGCGGAATCCTCCTGCCCTCAATATGATGCAATGGAGCGGAATCCTCCTGCTCCGAGGGCGGAATCCTCCTACCCTCAATATGATACAATGGAGCGGAATCCTCCTGCTCCGAGGGCGGATCTAAAATCGAGTTCCCGAAACTCAAGATGCGAATTTAAATGAAAAAAAAAAGGTCAAATTATTTAACTTTCGGCATTTTAGCGGAAACTAGCCGAACAATATCGAAATTCACTTTCGAAAGTTCACAAAGGTCATAAATAATAATACAAACCTAACAGCGCTTTCGGATTTCAATTCGGAACTCGTTCGCCAAAACCGAACTCGAAAATCCCTTTTTAATATTTATTGACAATAAAAACTTAAACCTTCTTCCGATGCCTACCAAACGAGGTCTGATTTAGCTCAAATTTTATAGACAGGTCCTAATGGACATTACGAATATTTTAAAATTATCAGCACATCAATCGGAGTCCTAACTTCTGAAACGACTGACCGAGGTCGTTTCATTCTCCTCCACTTAAACTCTCGTTCGTCCTCGAACGAGCCTAAATCTAAAGCAAGATTCACACTGATAACAAAAGAACTTGCACGACCTTCATAAACTATCCCACGGAATTTTTCTCATGATTACAGAATCAAAACTATAACACGAACACCGAACTCTTGGAATAAAACATATTTGGATCATATGATAACATCATTGCCCAACTTATTCGGACTAAGCTGACCCTTTCTCGATCATGAGAGAAGAGTTCTATATTTTTGAAATGAAGATACACGCAACTCTTGATGGGCTAACATGATTCCGCCAATGAATCACCTCGTCGATATACTTTCGATATAGAACAGGTCGATGAAACAAAGAATTGGCTTACGCTTCAGCAATGCCTTAGATATTTAATATTATGATTCGATATCAATTGGAGGAAGACTCCTCCACTTAGAGCACAAACTCATACAACTATTTGAATAGGAATAACCATCCTCGCACAGTCTGCTGGAGTAAATAAGATTTAGCTAAAAGCTGAACGTAGGCAGACCTAAGCTACCAACTATTCTTTCGAGTTGCCAAACAGCTGCAACTCTCAAGTTCACAACTCCATACCTTTGTCGTAAACACCACCGCCTGATGGATGGTACTTCTATATAAAAATTTCGGCAGAGTTTCCCCTGAAACTGGATGATCCGCAAAAACAGAACCAACACTATACTATACATGGGAATGGATACCCGGATAAACTGATATCCAAAATAATAATATGCTTACCCGGCTACAATAACACGTAGTCTGGCTCAACACAGGGAACGTCACAAGCGGCTACCAATTGCCCAAGCTCATTAGTGCCGGACGAAGAAGAAATGGAAATAGATCGATGATAGAAATAATTAGAGCTTCAAGAAGTTCATCTTCTTCTTTGCTTGGCTACCAAAGCTAGACTACTTCCAAGTCAGGAGAGCCAAAGATTCGCAATTGAAGAGATAGACATTAAATAAGCTTTATGGAAAAACATCCATACCAATTTAACCTCCCAATAAGAAGGAAACTCTGACAATTTACCAGAATACCCTTTTATAACTAAGACAAGCTCATGGGATAACATGACTCTGAAAACATCTTGAACCAAGAGGAGACACATAGATCGAGCATTACTTACTAGCCATTTTACACCGGAAGAAACGACGACACTTCCTGATGGTGACGAATAAGAATCCCATCATCCAACCAATCAAGGAATTCCGAGAAGAGAGGTAAACTGATTTGACATAATAACAGAAGGTGGAACAACAAGATGTCAGGCAGACAATACCGACACTTGCTGCCAAATCTCTCATATTTAGACTAGAAAAATTAGTAAGGTCTCACAAATGCCAGGAATAAATCATACCAGAAGCTCGCCCCTTTACCGCAACCGATTCTTAATAGAAAAAATTCCAAGGAAACCATGGAACATGACATGACAGACCATCTCCAGATCGATCGGAAGAATCAAATCTTACTCACATATAAGGGAAGAAGAAATACATGGGTCTACTACATCGGATGCCTCAGCATCCTGCCAGACTGGCAGTTCATAAAACTGCCTCTGCGGCTGAACTAAGCCGCTACACTGATAATTACCTTCTAAAGAATAACTGCCACCACGATCTCAACCTCTACTGGATGGTGGCATTTATTTTGCTGATTGAGATCTAAATGAAATTCCATGCGACTGCGCAGATGCCTGATGACGAGAGAAAAGACAACTACCTACTTGCTGAAGTAAGGAAAAACTCCTCAAAGGATAACCAGGCTCACGATAATGATAACACTCTTTCATGAAAATGGAAGCTGGACATATTGTTGATAGCTATAAAGAGAAGACTGAATCTGATCTTGACAAGTTACTGGCGCACTCTAAGAATCACGTAACACAAACTGAGATAACCTGGAAGGTGACTTCCCAAAATAATCAGAACTCATACCTCCAAATGAGGTACCATGGTTGCCCACCAGGGCCACGGGATCTCTTGCTCTGCCGCTCTAAGTTATAGTATGCCTAATACCTTTGAGCAATATCAACAACGACATCAAATGAGATCCCGACCTCAATCTCTCGAGCCATCTGGGATCTCAAGGAAGGAGAAAGGTCATCAATAAATCTTTTAATCTCTCGAAAGGCTCATGGACTAGTTCTAATGCATATTCAACCATTTTATAGAATCCAATCTCATATTCTGAAAGCAACAGGCTAACCGACAGGCTACCTTGTCTAATCCACTCAAACTGGCAACACTCTTCATCCCGCTCGCTACTCAAAAGGAACTTTTCCACGATTCTAGAAGAAAAATCGAACCAAATTAGCTAATAAGAGAGCGGTCCATCAATTCAACGCTGGACCCCTGAAACTGGAAAGCAGAATAATCAATACCATACTGCTCGAGATAATCGACAGCCTGAAGGATATGCTGACATCATTTTATTTTTAAAAAGAATCACGAGGTTTATCTGATGCATTGCTTAAGAATATCAGAAGGTTTAACCGCATAAAATAATGCAACCTCTTCGGACACTCGGACCGAACTAATACCTCGGCTGGCCAGAACAATTAGAGGTACAACACATACTACCTCCGGAATATAATTTACTGCAGTAATATTAAGAACCAGAAAAGGAGCTCCTTGAAATCGAACGTCTGCACATGCGGCAACCTGATAGGCTGCCCAGCGAATAATAGGTTCCTACTGTATCTACATCGCCAAGATTCTCGTAAAGCATCGTAGAGAGCCAAGGGAACTACAAGGCCCTGCTCCCTTGCCCATCGCGAGCTCGTACAGCTGGGACCTCCGTAGCTAGATCGTCAGCACGATCAAAACTCTTGGGGCCTAGGCTAGACTGCTTCGTCTTGAACTCATACCGTCTGCTGATTTGTCGTACGAGGGTATACAATTGCCACGAAGGAATTAACAAAAAAAAACTTTTGCATCCTAGACCGACGCATGATCAGAAAAGAAGAAAGTGGAACTTCCTAAATGCCATCATAGCCTCTAGTAGATAAGTACGGATGTCTACGTACCCATCAGCGAGACTCTACTAGACACTGTCTTAGTCTGGATAGACTCTAAATCGGGCTATGATACCAACTGATACGACCCGAATTTTTGGCTAGGCCGTGCAGGCACCCGAAATCCTCCCCTAGACCCGTCGGGCGAACCCTTACCAATTAAATTAGGAAAAAAAAATATAATAATTCATAAATAAGGACAAGACTTTTAAAAAAATAGACATACTGATACCTCTAAGCTGTACAAAAGAAATTACAGCTGACTACCCAATATACTAGGTTTAGGGCTATCCAGACCAGACATCTAAGAGTACAAAAGAAGACAGTTACCTCCTTAAGGGAGCAAAATGCAACTGAAATGATAACCAATAAACTGGTGGCCATCCGGAATAAAAGTTGGCTTACCCTGACAGCTGAAGTCGTCTTCGCTCCTTCACAACGTGGCGAACTCAATCCTGGAGCGAACCTGCCGAAACGAAATAGAGAGACAAGAAACAAACAACAAACAAGAGTGAGTCAAAAGGACTCAATAAGTGGGGTAGACTAGCCACCTCAAAGAATAGGATAGCTAGCCAGGGAGAAGAAACAGATAAACCAAATTCCTTTTATTTAAATTATAAAAAGGCAGAGCCAGATAACAACCGGAAACACGTAAGAAACTTTTAAACTCAACCAAGGGTGTGAGCTAGAAACATATCAACAAATAAGCAATGCACACATAAGCAGAACAGTAGTCATTTACCGCAAGTCTACACAATGGTATGAATTGAGATGAAATGAAATGAAATGAAATATGATACAAAGGGTCACATGTGCCAAATGAATGGAGCGGAATCCTCCTTCTCCGAGGGTGGAATCCTCCTACCCTCAATATGATGCAATGGAGTGGAATCCTCCTGCTCCGAGGGCGGAATCCTCCTGCCCTTAATATGATGCAATGGAGCGGAATCCTCCTGCTCCGAGGGCGGAATCCTCCTACCCTCAATATGATACAATGGAGCGGAATCCTCCTGCTCCTAGGGCGGATCTAAAATCGAGTTCCCGAAACTCAAGATGCGAATTTAAATGAAAAAAAAAGTCAAATTATTTAACTTTCGGCATTTTAGCGGAAACTAGCCGAACAATATCGAAATTCACTTTCGAAAGTTCACAAAGGTCATAAATAATAATACGAACCTAACAGCGGTTTCGGATTTCAATTCGGAGCTCGTTCGCCAAAACCGAACTCGAAAATCCCTTTTTAATATTTATTGACAATAAAAACTGAAACCTTCTTCCGATGCCTACCAAACGAGGTCTGATTTAGCTCAAATTTTATCGACAGGTCCTAATGGACATTACGAATATTTTAAAATTATCAGCACATCAATCGGAGTCCTAACTTCCGAAACGACTGACCGAGGTCGTTTCAGTTTAGCTCTCTACCGATGATTGGTATCAACCATGCCCTTTGCTCAACCTCAGACATATTCAATTTTTCCATGTGTCGTGTCGGGTAGAAGTTTTTTATATGGAAGTATTCTTGTATTGCAACTGGGGACACATCAATAAGTTTCCCTCGGCAATAAACAATGTAATCACCTTCTTTGTTGGCGGCCAAGTTAGCGTAGAACTCAGCAACCATGTCTTCATTTGCTAGTGGCAATGACCTCCTCAACAACCTGTTCCACCCCATCTTTTGGAACCTTGCATAGATCTTTGGATTTTTCTTTTCTGTATCCTTCATCCCAATGGCCCGCTTCGGTGTGACATGCCTAGTGCGGAACGTTTTGTGGATAATCCGGCAAGCAGCTTTTGATTTGAACAAGGCTCTCCAACCTTCTGGCAAGTCATCATCATCTGAGGACTCATTATCTTGAACCTGGAGGTGTTCATTGTCATTTGCATCATCACCCCCCTTTCCTCTTGAGTCGGCTCGGCTTCCCTTGGTTCCAGTTGTTGAGCTTGTGAGGACGAGGCTTCCTGTTTCTGTTTCTTTCTTGTTACCGCCATTGTTTGTCTTGTCAAGTTAGCCAAGGGTTCATCATCTTGGGGATTATCATCAGGAGGGGGTGGTGTTATCTGCGGTTGTTTCCTCTTATTTCCTTGCTTTGTCATAGCACCTGAAATAAAGAAGAAGTAATGAGTAGAAGTGCTTGTGGAGTGATTTGTGTGTGTTGTTGATGGATGAAAGTGATTTTTATGGAATGGGGTATGATTTTTGGGTTTTGGGTGAAGTAGGGTGTTCAATGAATTTTTTTTTTTTTTTTTTTTTTTTTTTTGTGAAGAATGAGAGCAAGAGGCGTTTTAAGTGTGTGGAGGTGGGTTGACCCGTTGGGGCGGCCGCCTCATGCTTGGGGTGGTCCGCCTCAACCCCATTTTTCTTTTGTTTTGTTTTTTATTTAAATTTATACGCACGCACAACTCCATACTTGGCCGAATTTTGCATTTTTCAAAATTTTCAATTCTCTGAACATCTTGGGGCGCCCCGCCTTGCTACAGGGGCGGTTTCATTCCTCTGTTCCCTATTTTTCTTGGCCCTTTTTCATCACTTTACAATTCCCGCGCTCACCGACACTTAGATACCTACAAAATTAGAAACTAATTACGCTAAAAACTTGGGTTGTCTCCTAAGAAGCGCCTAATTTAACGTCGCGGAACGACGGTTTTGGCTTTTCTCTTCAAGGTAGATGCACGCCACTCCACCAACTTCGGCGTCACATCCCAAGTAGTATTTCACCCGATGCCCGTTGACTCGGAAGCTCCTTCACCTTGGTTCAATTGCAACTCAACCGCGCCATAAGGAGTAACACCCACTACTTTGAATGGACCCTTCCATTTGGACTTGAGCTTCCCGGGGAACAGTTTCAGGCGGGTGTCGAACAACAACACCAAATCTCTCTCCTTAAATGTTCGGTTCCAAATTCTCGAATCATGAAGCATCTTCATTTTTTCTTTGTATATCAAAGCATTCTCATAAGCCAAGAACAGGAATTCATCGAGTTCGTGCAAGTTTGAAACTCTCGCATTTGCGGCATCGCCCCAATCCATATTCAACTTCTTCAATACCTACAAAACTTTGTGCTCAAGTTCAACCAGAAAGTGACAAGCTTTACCTAATACCAATTTGAATAGTGACATCCCAATAGGAGTCTTGTAAGCGGTTTGGTAAGCCCATAAAAATTCATCAAGTTTTTTAGCCCAGTCGGTTCTATTTGCATTCACCGTCTTGGCTAAAATGTTTTTCACCTTCCGGTTTGAGACTTCAACTTTCCTACTTGTTTGAGGGTGGTAGGGAGTTGCAACTTTGTATTTCACTTCATATTTTTGGAGGAGGTTTGCAAAGACTCGGTTGCAAAAATGGCTCCCACCATCACTAATGATCGCTCTCACGGTCTCAAATCGTGAGAAAATGTTCTTTTTCAAGAAACCCAACACACACTTGGCTTCATTATTGGGGAGCGCAACCGCTTCTACCCACTTGGACACATAATCAACCGCTACCAAGATGTATTTGTTTCCGTAGGAACTCATGAAGGGCCCCATAAATTCAATTCCCCACACATCAAACAACTAGACTTCAACAATTGGATTCATTGGCATCTCATGCTTCCTTGATATTCCACCCATCCTTTGGCATTGATCATAAATTTTCACCCAAGCATGGGCATCTTTGTGCAAAGTTGGCCAAAAGAAGCCACATTGTAATACTTTGGCCGCCGTCCTCACTCCACCATGATGTCCTCCGCAAGGAGAAGAATGACACCCTTCCATAATGGCCTCTTGTTCGGACTCGAAAACACATCTTCGAATGATTCCATCCACACACCCTAAAGAGATAGGGTTCATCTCAATAACAGAATCTTGCATCCTTGGCTAGATTCTTCTTTTGGTAGAATGGGAAGTCTTCGGGATGGACTCCCCCAACTGTAAAATTGGCTAGGTCGCCGTACCAAGGGATTGGTTCCACAGACACGGCCAAGATCCTCTTATCCGAAAATGCGTCATTCACTTCTATCTCTTCTTTTGGCCTTCCCTCCTCCTCCAAACGATACAAGTGGTCCGCCACTTGATTTTCGGTCCCTTTTCGATCGAGCACTTAAATATCAATTTCTTGAAGAAGCAACACCCACCGGAGAAGCCTAGCTTTGGATTCTTTCTTCGCCATCAAATACCGGATGACAGAGTGATCGGTATGAACAATTGTCTTCGACCCCACCAAGTATGACCGAAACTTTTCAAAAGCAAACACAGTAGCCAAGAGCTCTTTCTCCGTCACCGTATAATTCAATTGAGCTCCGTTCATTGTCTTACTTGCATAGTAGATGGGATGAAACATCTTGTTCACCCGTTGACCTAGCACGGCTCCTAAAGCCACGTCACTAGTGTCACACATATGCTTGAATGGAAGCTCCCAATTAGGACTCACAATAATTGGTTCGGTTGTTAGCCTTTTCTTCAATTCTTCAAAAGCTTCTAGGAAAGCCTTGTCAAAAACGAACTTGGCATCCTTCTGCAAAAGTTTGCACATAGGATTCACAATTTTGGAGAAGTCCTTGATAAAGCGGCGAAAGAATCCGCATGCCCCAAGAAACTTTGAACTCCCTTCACGGTCATTGGAGGTGGAAGCTTTGAAATCACCTCGATCTTTGCTTGATCAACTTCGATGCCTTTCTTGGAGACTTTGTGTCCCAACACTATGCCTTCTTGCACCAAGAAGTGACATTTTTCCCAATTGAGCACAAGTCTTGTTTCTTCGCATCTCTCTAGTACTTTGTCCAAGTTTGACAAACAATCATCGAATGAATCTCCAACCACCGAGAAATCATCCATGAAAACTTCAAGAAAATTCTCTACCATGTCATGGAAGAGAGCTAGCATGCATCTTTGGAACGTGGCGGGGGCATTGCAAAGACCAAATGGCATCTTGTGGAATACAAAAGTGTCATAGGGACAAGTGAAACTAGTCTTGTCTTGGTCGTCGGCTTCTATGGATATTTGATTGTTGCCGGAGTATCCATCCAAGAAGCAATAGTAAGCTCGACCCGCCAACCGATCAAGCATTTGATCAATGAATGGCAAAGGGAAATGATCTTTCCTTGTTGCGGTGTTTAGCTTCCGATAGTCCATACACTCTCTCCACCCGGTCAAGGGTCTAGTAGATATGGACTCTCCCTTGTCATTTAGAATCAGCGTCATCCCCCCTTTCTTGGGTACACATTGCATGGGTGACATCCACTTGCTATCGGACAACGGAACTATCATTCCCGCATCTAGCCATTTAATGATTTCTTTCTTCACCACTTGTTGTATAGGAGGATTCAATCTCCTTTAATGTTCTACACTTGGCCTATACCCCTCTTCATGTAAGATCTTGTGGGTACACACCCCCGAGTCAATCCCCCTTATATCCGCCAATGTCCACCCAATAACTTTGATTCTCCTTTTCACCACTTCAACAAGTTTGGATTCTTGGGTTTTGGTAAAGTGAGATGAAATGATTATGGGTAGAGTGGAGTTTGGACCGAGGAAGGTATATCTCAAGTGGGATGGTAAGACTTTTACCTCAAGTTTTGGTGGTTCTTCGATGGATGGTTTTGTAGGTGGAGTTTCTCGGTTTTTGAGGTCTAAGGATAGCTTTTTGGGTACTTGAGGTTTTGATCAAAAGCCGTCTAACGCCTTTACTACCTCCGCCGCACTTTCTTTGTCCTTCACATCCATGTTCCAAATCACCGCCGCCAATGTGTCTTCTTGACTAGCTAAGACACTTTCCTTTTCCACAAGTGCATCAACCGCCACATCAATATAAGAACAAGTAGCATCATCATCCATCGGTTGCTTCAAAGCCTTGCAAATGTGTCTTCTTCCCGTAGCCAAGAACGGTCTCCCAAGAATGATCGGCACTTCAAAATCTATGGGACAATCAATAATGACAAAATCCGTCAGAAAGACAAACTTGTCCACCTTCACCAACACATTATCAATAATTCCAATCGGACTTTTCATCGAACGATCGGCCATTTGCAAGTTCATTGTAGTTGGTCTCGGTGCCTTAGTGTCCAATGTCTTACACACCGCATATGGCATCAAGTTGATACTTGCACCGAGGTCACACAAGGCCTTCTTGAAATATCTCCCACCAATAGTGCATGGAATAGTAAAAACTCCGGGATCTTCCATCTTTTGTGCCATGTGCTTTGACACAATTACCCTCACGTGGTGAGTCACCTTAATTATCGCAAAATCTCCCTATGTCTTCTTGGTCACCGAGTCTTTCATGAATTTAGCAATATTGGGCATTTGTCCCAATGCATCAACCAATGGAATGTTGATGGAAGTACTTGCTATATTCTTCCAAATCTTCTTTGCATGGGATATTTCTCTTTGTTTGTTACTCTTTTGTGGGAAAGAAAGGGGTATTTTAGGAATGGAGCTCGGGTTAGGAAGGCTTTCTTTGGGTTGTGGAGTTTTCTTTGGTGTGGCCATTTGGGTAGTGGTGTTTTGGGGGGTAGGCTTTTTAGTGACTTCTTGAACATCATCATCATTCTCTTGCACAAAAATATCACCTTGCCTCTCCACTTCTTCTTGCACCATCTCCTCTCCAATAGCTTCATTATCATTCCACTCGGCACCCACATGATCATCTTGCATTCTCAACTCCACTTCATCATTACTCTTGGCTTTTGGGTCTTCCCATGTCTTGCCACTTCGAGTTTTGATTGCCATCACTGGGTCCTTACCGCCTCTTTTAGGATTCACTACCATATCACTTGGTAGTGCTCCTTGCGGCCTTTGATTGACTTGATGTGCTATTTGGCTCATTTGTGACTCAAGCTCCTTGATGGATGTGAATGTGATGCCATAGTTTGCTTCATTTCTTTCATGTCTCCAGAGTATCCTTGTTGATTTTGAAGCATTTGGCTCATCATTTCTTCCAACTTAGTATGAGGCTTTGCTTCTTAATCATGTTATTTGAAAGGAGGTCTTGGAGCATATTGTTGAGAAAAACCGGCTCCTCTCCCTTCTTGATTACCACTCCAATTACCTCTTCCTTGACTCGGCCTCCATTGCCCTTGTTGTTGGTAAGATTGTTGATATGGTTGTTGGTAGGGTTGTTGATAAGGTCTTTGGCAGCCACCTTGATCATACCCTCTTTGTCCTTGGTAATTGCCCACATAATATGCTTCTTCACTATCTTGTACATTGTAACATTATTCCGAATAGTATCCCTCTTGCCGTTGTTGGAGAAGAGACAAAGGAGCACCTCCGGGGGTCACATAACCCATTGGGGCCACTTGATGCCCAGTATTTGTGGTGTGGATATTCTCCACCTTGTTCAGCTTCTTTTCATTTGCCTCCCTATCGGCCTTTGAGTTCTTGTTCATGAGTTCCACGGAGGTAAAGATTCTTGCCATTTCCTCATCTTGAGCTTCAAGTCTTTCCATCATCATTAGACTAATCACAACTTCTGTACCCGGATTTATAGCTCTTGATTACCATTCTTGAGATCTCTGAGTCACTTTATCTAGGATGGCTTTCACTTCTTCATACCTCTTGTCCATGGTAACTCCATCACATAAAGTGTCCAAAGCGGATTAGTTCATCTTGTTTAAACCTTGATAGAAGCTTTGCAACAACATGCTTCCATTGAAGCCATGATTAGGATACCGAAGCAACCCATCTTGGAAAGCATCCCAAGCCTCGGTCCAAGAATCGGATGCCTCTTGCTCAAACATGTAGATCTTGTCTCTCAATGCTGCATGCTTCCCATTTGGTGAAAACTTCCCTAGGAATTTCTTTACTAACTCTTGCCAAGTGAAAATGGATTTTCTCGGCAATTTGTTCAACCAATCTTTAACTTTTTCGGTAAAGAGTAAGAAAATACTCTCAACCTTAATGACTCTTTCGATACCCTTGACGACTTGTAGAGATTACAAGTTTTTACAAAATTACTCAAGTGATCATTTGCATATTCATTCTTAGTACCACCAAAGCATCCATGTTGTTCAAGACCTTGAAGAATCACATTTGGAATACTAAAACTAGCATTTCCATGAATAGCAGGAGGAACTATTGCACTTGCAAAACAATTCATATTAATTTCTTCTTCGATCTCCTCATCATCTTCATAGTCTCGCATCTCTTGCTGATAGTCCCGAGCACCTCTAGCATACTCTTGATTTCGGTTGACATTGTGAGCATTAACTCTATTGACATTTCCCCCTCGGTTGACATTTGCTCTACCTCCACGATTTACACCTCGACCCCCTTGGTTTACACCTCGGCCGCCTCGGTTTGCATTGTTGCCACCCCGATTAGCAGTACCCGCAACACCTTCATTTTCTCCAAGATTTCCTTCTTCATTTGCTTGGACCCCCGTATTTGCTTGGACAAAAGGGTTGTCACCTTGAGGGTTCAGATTCTCAACTTGAGGATCATTAGCTTCCTCTTGTATATGATCTTCATCCACTTGTTCGACATGGAATGGATAGCCCTCTTGGTTGAGTTTTATGTTCAACTCTTCATCATATTCTTCTTCATAACCTTGCGGATCCCCATGTTGTTGATTATAATAATGGTTGTAATTGGGATTCCGCAAATTCCGATTAGGATTACTCCTATAAGTCATGTTTCACCTACACAAGGTAAAACCAAAACAAAAAGTAAACTGCTAGGACTTACGAACTGAACAACTTTGATTAACTAATGCAACTCAATATTGAAATCGTAGTTCCCCGAAAACGGAACCAAAATTTGATCCACGCTCAATCCTAAACCTTTAATGGTGAGGGGTGGTCGTCAAAGTACAATACCCGATGTGAATCGGGGTCGATTTCCCAAGGGAACTAGCTTGTAAAGTAAGAGAGTCACAAGTAGAAATTAAAACGAAGTTTGATATTGAGTCCTAAAAATGGAGTTTGTTTAAAGTAACGCTACTATTAACTACAAAGCATACAAATTAAGCAAGTAAGTTGAATTGATATTACGAGACTAGGGATGCAAACAACTAATAGTGATTTTGATGTGGGGCAAATCGAGCAACCACTCAAAAACACCATCCAAGGCCAAGGAAGAGCTTATGCATTGGAACCCCATGGAACGAGGAACATCCGAGACACATATCGAGGCGTTTCAAGGCCTTGCAGGAAGGGGCGGACCGCCCATTACACTAGGCGGACCGCCCACTTGATGTCCACTTCCTGGATCTCTGGCCGCTTGCTAAAGGGGCGGAGGGCCTACTTGGGGCGCCTACTGCACAGTAGGTGGGGCGCCTAGTTGCTGAGGAGCTTGCGGGATTTCTAGTTTTTATCCTATGTAATTCCTATTATAGCCCTACGTGGCTTATGACTTTAGAATCTACTTAAGGGTACTTTAGGCCTTTAATTGATGTCTAGATGAGGCCTATAAAGACTCCATTAGCTTTACATTTTAGAGAGTTAGCTTTGATGAATGATTGAATGAACAATGTTCAAGAGAAGAGTCTCTTTGAATGAAACCCTTTTGAGACGGTTTGAGTTTACTAGTGGATTCTAGTTGAACCCCAAACCTCTCCACCCCCCCTCCCCCGATCATTCTACTTGCGAGTTCTTTGTCGACTCGAGGGTAGTTGCTTAGTGTAGGCTATTTTTGACACCGATATGAGGGTATCACGGAACAAGTTCTCCGTGGTTACCTTGTAGGGAGTTCGAGACGCGTCTCGTTCCCTTTATCTTTTATCTTTTATCGTCTTTTGATATTGATCCTTATCATCTTGGTATCAGAGCAAGGCTCGAGTTTTGTTTCTACAAACCCCCGACCCTTCATTCTTCGTGCCTAGGTCGGTTTTATCTAGTTTTCTTGTTTGTTGTTGAAGAAAGTAGAAAAAACACAAAAAAATTGAAAAATTGAAAAACACCAAAAATTTGGCATATCTTGTTCGTTTGATTGATTCTTGTTATGGATGTTATTGGGGTTTGTTCCTTGTTGGAAACCTATCATTTTGGTACCTAGAACTCTTGATTTGAAGTTGTATTCCAAGATTTGAAAATTTGAAACCCTTTGAAAAATTGAAAAGTTTGAAAAACTAGTTTGAACATGATGAACATGGTAGATTGTTTGTTTTTGATTGGGGTTTGATAAAAGTTATTGGGGTTTGATCTTGGTGACTGAAAACACGTTTGGGTACCTTCGGATTGCCAAAACAAAGTGAGATTTGTTGGATTTTTTGGTGCCAAAGCCAAGAAAAACAAAATTGAACTGTTCTAGAAATTGCAGTAGGCGGGGCGCCTAGTCCAAGGGGCGGACCGCCTGATTTTTGTCAACTCTCTGGATTTTGGGGAGGCGGGGCGCCTATTAGAGGAGGCAGACCGCCCACCTCCCACTGCAGCAAATGAGGCGGACCACCTACTGAAAACAGGTGGGGCGCCTACTTTCTGAACGTTGGGTTTTGGGTAGATTTTCGTAGGTTATCTTGTTTCTTTGATTACATTGCTTCTAATTAGTGCTATTAGAGTATAATCCTACTTGATTATTACTAATTACTTCGAGCTTTTAGGATCATCGTGCCATAGAAAGGAGACTAGAATTCAAAGAAGATCCGTAGTATCATTTGGCTCAAGTCCTCACTTGAACGTGCTTATCGTCCAATCGAGTCCCATTAACTCCACTCACCCCGGAGTGCATCGGACTTGTGGATTGAGTGATTGAGTTTTGGTTCATTGATCAACTACGTGAAGCTTCTAGACTCAGACTTGAGTGACATATCCACCACCACTAAACGAGTGAACCGAGTGCTATACACGTGAGGGTGTGCGTGAGGTGTTTTACTAACGTTTGTTGATTTTGTAGGCACAATGGCAAATAAGGGAGTTGATTTCATAAAGGGTGCCTTGGCTACTATCTTGTCCAAATTAGATAGTATGAGCCTAAGGATTAAAAGTCTTGAAAGAGTAACCTCAAGTGTCCAAGTTAAGCAAGGGACCCCGAGTGTCCAAGTTGAGAAAGGGACCCCGAGTGTCCAAGGCAAAGCCGGAGAAGGCACAAGTGGTTCAACCTTTACCCCAAAACAAGTTGCCGCACATCTTAAGAAACAAAGGGTGAGGGATGAACATGATAGAAATAAACAAGTGTTGGGCAATCCCCAACGAGTGGGCATTCCCCACAATTTGGGCAATCCCCAAAGAAATATTCAACTTCCAAGACCCATTCGAAACGTTCTACCTCTTGAGCAAGCTAGTGAAGACTACAAGCGAATGAGTGAATTGAGGGAAGCGGCTAAGGCTAGACCACCCATGGTACTTGAGCCCGAAGCCAACAATCTTGTTGCCTTACCATTGCAAGTTAAAAATGAGAGTCACCCTACTCCAAATGAAGACAATCTTGAGTCTCAATCCATTGCACTTGAAATTGAGAGACAAAAGAAAGAGATGAGTGAGGGAGTGACCAGTGACAATCCAAGAGAGGAAAAAGGAGAGGATTTGAGGAGTGATGTGAGTGGATTGTTACCACTAACTACACTTGACCTTGAGGGAAAAATGAAAGAAAGGAGAGGCGAGGAAAGAAAAATTGAGAGTGAGAGCACCCATTGTTCTAACTATTCTTCATCTCCTACCTTTTCTTGTGTTAGTTCTTGTGTAGGTACATTTGAAAACAAGCCATTGAAGCCTCAACCATGTGCTTGGAAGGAAAGACAAGAGGAGGAAAATCTTCAAAGTAAGCTTCATGAAGGAGGAGTTGCATATGACACTTCAAGCCTTGTGAGTGACCAAGGAAGTACTACACATGTAAGTGTTGCTTCATCTTTTCATGAGCCTACTAGCTATTTGTCTTGTGATGACTCAACACTAGTTGGTGCTTGTGATGCATCTAGTCAATAAGCCACTAGTGAAGAGTCTAATAGTCAACTTGTGTGTGATTGTGTATCACTAGTTGAGAGAAATGCTAAGCCACATCATGATGTGAGCTCATTGTTTTGCGAATCTCTCTCTAGTGTAGATGTGAAAGTTGACTTTGATTTTGACCTTTTCTATGACACACCACCAATCTTTGACAAAGGGGAAGATGAAATAGTTGATCATTCCCTTATTGATATGCTTCTATTTGGTGGGCCGATGTATTATAGTGAGGATGGAAGTGACCTTGAGGAGTCCAAATTGCATGAATTGGACAAGGTTGTCTATGATGACTCTTCAAGTGAGAGTAATGAACCTTGTCTTGATAACTTGTCTATGCTTGATCATGATATTGAAATGCATGCTTATACTAATCCGTTGTTTGAAGGCATCCTCATTAGTGGTAATGACTTGTATCGGACTAGAGTGAGTAGTAAAATAGAACCTCCATGGTGTTAAGGGTTTGATTCCTTAGGCAACTCATTGTTTGAGGATTTGGGTGAGGTAGATGGTTCTTTGAGTGACCCTACTATTGCTTGTTGGGGTTATGATGAAGAAGAGTCCATCATCAAAACCTTCCTTGAGAGCTTGTCTTTTGATAAGGGTTGCTTAGGTGATGAAGTTGGAGGGAAAGAGGAGTCCCTTGGTGTGAGTAAGTATGCTCTAAAGAAGGGGAGTGGAGTACTTGATCCTACATGTAGGTTGAGTTATGTGACTCACTCCACTCCACTTGTTAATCACGCCTTGAGGATTAATTGGTATGTTGGTAGTGAGCTTAAGGAACAAGGGGATTTTGATAGCTTGATCTTGCATTTTCCATGTCCCCATGACCTAATTGCTCATTATCGTGTTGAGTGCATGCTTTTAATAAACCAAGTACTTGTTGTTCTCCTTGGAGACTTGACATTTGAGCTTATTATTTGAAACGACCTCGGTCAGTCGTTTCGGAAGTTAGGACTCCGATTGGCCTGCCGATAATTTTAAGATGTTCATAATATCCATTGCGACTTATCTGTGAAATTTGAGCTAAATCAGACATCGTTTGGTAGGCATCGGAAGAAGGTTTCAGTTTTTATTGGCAATAAATATTAAAAAGAGATTTTCGAGCTCGGTTTTGCCGAATGAGCTCCGATTCGAAATTTGAAAGCACCATTAAGTTCGTATGATTATTTTTGATTTTTGTAAACTTTCGAAAGTAGATTTCGATGTTGTTCGGCTAGTTTCCGCTAAAATGCCGAAAGTTAAATAATTTGACTTCTTTTCATTCAAATTCGCATCTTGAGTTTCGGGAGTCCAATTTGAGATCCGCCTTCGCGAGTATGTTACATATATTTTGTATAACTTGTATGCAAAAGTTGGGATTATTTCGAATATCGTAGGGTACCGTTTTAATTTTTACCGTAGCAGCGAATTTTAAAGGAAAAAGAAAAAAAAAGGGAAAAAAAAGACGAAATAGGAAAAGAACAAAAAAAATGAAATGATGAGATAACGTGAATGGCGGTTCCTATGTACATACTTAGCTAGAAAGCTAAGAAATTAGCTGATCAAAAACGGGAAACAGAGACAAAATACTGAAACGTAAAATAGAAAACACGGAAAAGGAAAAAATGCCAGAAAATGAGAAAAGGGGCCGGAGAAAAGTAGAATTTTCACCCTGGAACATTCAGGTAATGATCCTAATATATTATTTGAGTTTACTACGTGTGTTTGAATATGTTTTAACGGTAAAACTTGTAATATTAGACATCGTTTTAATAAGTTCAATTAATAGTTTAAAGGGTCAAATGGACCCCGATAACGGAATTGATTATATATTCGTACTCAGTGAGTTATGGGCAATATATAAATGTAATTTATTTGGGGTTTGGTCTGTGACCATAAACCCTGTACATAGGCCTGGCCTGCGTATTGCGTATGCGAATAGGGTATCAGGTTCCTACCTGGATTGCCCTAAGATGTGAGGAATGAAGCCTTTAGCCTAATGTGATATATTTTTCTGCTTATTGATCACAGTGGGATCGTTTGGCAATGAATTCAAAAAATAACGTTGTTGTTGGTCGCAATGCTAACTTTTGAGAGAGCTAAGTGTTTATATCCATTTCTTTGGAGGCACATAGCCTCATGAATTTTCTACCACGTGTTCTTTACGTGTGTAGCTGCCGATAGGCGTACTCTTTACGCCTTAGCTTTGAAGTTACATTGTATAGTATATTATATGATAAGCCCTATTGTTGGTATTGCATATGAGCATTGCACTCTGGCTTTGAGCATTGGATATACTTCCCGGTTGGCGATGGGAGTCCCGCACCGGTTAAGGGTCATTATTGCATACACTTCCCGGTTGGCGATGAGAGTCCCGCACCGGTGAAGGGTCATCATTGCATATACTTTCCGGTAATCGATGAGAGTCCCGAGCCGGTGAAAGTTCATCAGTGCATAGACTTCCCGGTTGGCGATGAGAGTCCCGCACCGGAGAAGGGTCATTATTGCATATATCTCCTGGTAGACGATGAGAGTCCCGCGTCGGAGATAGGTATCAGGCACATGTGACTGCATTGCATCGTACCGCATTCATCCCATCTCATTGCACCGCCTACAGACTATTGTGTGTATTGTGTTGTGTTTTATGTATGCGGTATGTATACTATGTCGTAGACATATCTCAGCTTGCCTATATATTTCTGGCTCGTATTCTAGGTTGCGGGGATCGGGTTGCACGCCGCAACAGTATAAATATATGGATCGGGTTGCGCGCCGCAATAGGTTGAATATATGGATCGGGTTGCACGCCGCAACAGGATATATTTCTGATTGTTGAGGTGTTCGGGATACCTATATGTTTTGGTTATCTTACGTTCCTGGTTATTAATGAGTTTGTCATTCCATACGTATTTTTAGTTATTATCTGGCTCTGCGTTTTCATAATTTAAATAAGAGGAATTTTTTTTATCTGTTTCTTTTCTCCCTGGCTAGCTATCCTATTCTTTGAGGTGGCTAGTTTGCCCCACTTATTGAGTCCTTTTGACTCACCCTTGTTTGTTGTTTGTTTCTTGTCTATCTATTTCGTTTCGGCAGGTTCGCTCCAGGATTGAGTTCGCCACGTTGTTCAGGAGCGAAGACGACTTCAGCTGTCAGGGTGAGCCAGCTTTATTCCGGACGCCACCAGTTTATTGTTTATTATTTCAGTTGCATTCTGCTCCCTTCAGGAGGTATTTGTCTTCTTTTGTACTCTTAGATGTCTAGTCTGGATAGCCCTAAACTTAGTATGTTGGGTAGTTAACTGTAATTTTCTTTCGTACAGCTTAGAAATGTCAATATGTCTGTGTGTTTTTTTAAGTATTGTTCTTATTAATGAATTGAATTATATTTATTTTCCTAATTTAATTGGTAAGGGTTCGCCCGACGGGTCTAGGGAAGGATGTCGGGTGCCCGCACGGCCTAAGAGGATTTCGGGTCGTGTCAGTTGGTATCAGAGCCCAGTTTAGAGTCTATCCAGACTAAGACAGTGTCTAGTAGAGTCTCGCTGATGGGTACGTAGACGTCCGTACTTATCTACGAGAGGGTATGTTGGCATTTAGGACGTTTCACTTCCTTCTTTTCTGATCGTGCGTCAGTCTAGGATCCAAAAGTATTTTCGTTAATTCCTTCGTGGTAATTGTGAAACCCTCGTGCGATAAATCAGCAAATGGTATGAGTTCAAGATGAAGCAGTCTAGCCTGGGGCTAGCACTGACGAAGCCCCGAGAGTTTTGATCGTGCTGACTATCCAGTTACGGAGGTCCCAGTTGTACGAGCTCGCGATGGGCAAGGGTGCAGGGCCTTATGGTTCCCTTGGCTCTCTATGATTCTTTTGCGATAATCTTGGCGACGCAGATACCGCAAGAACCTATTATTGTTTAGGCATCTTATCTGGTTGCGCAGAGGGAGACATTCGGTCAGAGGGATTTCCTGCTCCAGGTCTTAATTGCCGCAGTAAACTATGTTCCGAAGGCAGCATGTGTTGTGCCTCCAGTTGTTCTGACTGGTTAGCTAACTGAGGTAATTATTGGGTCCGAGTGCTCAAAGATGTTGCATTATTTTACGCGGTTGAACATCCCGATATTCCCAAGCAATGCATCAGATAAACCTTGTGATTTTTTTTAAAATAAAATGATGTCAGTTTATCCTTCAGGCTCTTGATTATATCGAGCGGTATGGTGTTGAATTATTCTTTTTTCCAGTTTCAGGGGTCCAGCCTTGAATTGGTGGGCCGCTCTCTTATTACTAACTTGATTCGGTTTTTCTTCTAGATCCGTGGAAAAGTTCCTTTCGAGTAGCGAGCAAGATGAAAAGTGTTTCCAGCTTGAGTGGATTGGACAGGGTAGCCTGTCGGTTAGCCTATTGGTGTTCCAGAATATGAGATTGAATTCTATAGAATGGCTGAATATATATTAGAACTAGTCCATGAGCCTTTTGAGAGATTTAAAGATTTATTGATGATCTTTCTTCTTCCTTGAGATCCTAGATGGCTCGAGAGATTGAGGTCGGGATTTCATTAGATGTTGTTTTTTGATATTGCCCGAAGGTTCGAGGCATACCGTAAGTTAGAGCGGGAGGAGTTAGAGCGGGAGAGAAAGAGATCTCGTGGCCCTATTGGGCAACCATGGTACCTCATTTGGAGGTAAGAGTTCTGATTATTTTGGGAGGTCACCTTCCAGGTTATCTCAGCTTGTAGAGCGCGATTCTCAGAGTGCGCGGGTAGTTCATCAAGATTAGACTCAACTTTCTCTTTGTAGTTATCAATAATCTGTCCAGTTTCTATTTTAGCGAAAAGGGTGTTATCACTGTCGTGAGTCTGGTTATCCTTTGAGGAGTTTTCCCTTACTCTCGCAAGTAGACAGTCGTCCTTCTTCTTGCCCTCAGGCACCTGCCCAGTCGCAGGAATTTCATTTAGATCTCAATCAGCTAAAGAAATTTCACGATCCAGTAAAGGTTGAGAGCCTGGTGGCAATTATTCTTCAGAAGGTAATTATTAGTATAACGGTTTAGTGCAGCCGCAGAGGCAGTTTTATAAACTACCAGTCTGGCAGGATGCTGAGGTATCCGAGGTAGTAGTCCTTGAGATTTCTTCTTCTGTTAAATGTTAGTAAGATTTGATTCTTTCGATCGATCTGGAAATGGTGTGTCCTTGGATGTCGTTTCTATTAAGAATCGGTTGCGGTAGAGGGGTGAGTTTCTGATATGATTTATTCTTGACATTTATGATGACCCTACTAATTTATTGGGTCTAAATGTGAGAGATTTGGGAGTGAGTGTCGGTATCGTCTGCCTGGCATCTTGTTGTGCCACATTTTATTATTATATCGAATTAGTATACCTCTCTTCTCGGAATTCCGCGTTGGTAGGATAATGAGATCCCAATTCGTCACCATCGGAAAGTGTTATCGTTTCTTCCGGTGTAAAGTGGTTAGTAAGTAATATTTGATCTATGTGTCTCCTCTTGGTTCGAGATATTAGTAAAGTCACGTTATCCCCTGAGCTTATCTGAATTATAAAAGGGTTTCTGGTAAATTGCTAGAGTTTCCTTCTTATTGGAAGGTTAAATTGATATGGGTGTTGCTCCATAGAGCTCATTTAATGTCTATTTCTTCAATTGCGATTCTTTGGGTAGCCTGACTCGTAAGTAGTCTAGCTCTGGTAGCCAAATAAATAAGGAGATGAGCTTCCTAAAGATCTAACTATTTCTATCCTCTGTTTATTGCCATCTCTTCTTCTTCCGATACTAGTGAGCTTGGGCGATTGGTAGCCGCTAGTGACGTTCCCTGTGTTGAGCCAGAGTACGTGTTATTGTAGCCGGGTAAGCATATTATTATTTTGGATATCAGTTTATCTGGGTATCCATTTCCATGTATAGTATAGTGCTGGTTCTGTTTTTGCGGATCATCCAGTTTCAGGGGAAACTCTGCCGAAATTTTTATATAGAAGTACCATCCATCAGGCGGTGGTGTTTACGGCAAAGGTATGGAGTTGTGAACTTGAGAGTTGCAGCTGTTTGGCAACTCGAAAGGGTAGTTGGTAGCTTAGGTCTGCCTATGTTCAGCTTTTAGCTAAATCTTCTTTTGTCCAGCAGACTGTGCGAGGATGGTTAGTCCTATTCAATTAGTTGTATGAGTTTGTGCTCTAAGTGGAGGAGTCTTCCTCCAATTGATACCGAATCATAATATTAAATCTCTAAGGCGTTGCTGAAGCGTAAGCTAATTCTTAGTTCCATCGACCTGTTCTATATCGAAAGGTATATCGAAGAGGTAATTATCAGCTGAATCATGTTAACCCATTCAAAGTTCCATGTCTCTTTGCTTCGAAAATGTAGAACTCTCTTCTCGTGATCGAGGAAGGGTCAACTTAGTCAGAATAAGCTGTGCAATGGTATTATCATATTATCCAGATATATTTTATTCCAAAAGTTCGATATGCGTGTTATAATTCTGATCCTGTAATCAGGAAATAATACACGTGGAGTAGTTTATGAAGGTTGTGCAAGTTTTCTTGTTATCTGCGTAAATCTTGCTTTAGATTTAGGCTCGTTCGAGGACGAACGAGAGTTTAAGTGGAGGAGAATGAAACGACCTCGGTCAGTCGTTTCGGAAGTTAGGACTCCGATGGGCCTGCCGATAATTTTAAAATGTTCATAATATCCATTGGGACTTATCTGTGAAATTTGAGCTAAATCAGACATCGTTTGGTAGGCATCGGAAGAAGGTTTCAGTTTTTATTGGCAATAAATATTAAAAAGAGATTTTCGAGCTCTGTTTTGCCGAATGAGCTCCGATTCGAAATTTGAAAGCACCGTTAAGTTCGTATGATTATTTTTGATTTTTGTAAACTTTCGAAAGTGGATTTCGATGTTGTTCGGCTAGTTTCCGCTAAAATGCCGAAAGTTAAATAATTTGACTTCTTTTCATTCAAATTCCCATCTTGAGTTTCGGGAGTCCAATTTGAGATCCGCCTTCGCGAGTATGTTACATATATTTTGTATAACTTGTATGCAAAAGTTGGGATTATTTCGAATATCGTAGGGTACCGTTTTAATTTTTACCGTAGCAGCAAATTTTAAAAGAAAAAGAAAAAAAAAAAGGAAAAAGACGAAATAGGAAAAGAACAAAAAAATGAAATGATGAGATAACGTGAATGGCGGTTCCTATGTACATACTTAGCTAGAAAGCTAAGAAATTAGCTGATCAAAAACGGGAAACAGAGACAAAATACTGAAACGTAAAATAGAAAACACGGAAAAGGAAAAAATGTCAGAAAATGAGAAAAGGGGCCGGAGAAAAGTAGAATTTTCACCCTGGAACATTCAGGTAATGATCCTAATATATTATTTGAGTTTACTACGTGTGTTGGAATATGTTTTAACGGTAGAACTTGGAATATTAGACATCGTTTTAATTAGTTCAATTAATAGTTTAAAGGGTCAAATGGACCCCGATAACGAAATTGATTATATATTCGTACTCAGCGAGTTATGGGCAACATATAAATGTAATTTATTTGGGGTTTGGTCTGTGACCATAAACCCTGTACATAGGCCTGGCCTGCGTATTGCGTATGCGAATAGGGTATCAGGTTCCTACCTGGATTGCCCTAAGATGTGAGGAATGAAGCCTTTAGCCTAATGTGATATATTTTTCTGCTTATTGATCACAGTGGGATCGTTTGGCAATGAATTCAAAAAATAACGCGGTTGTTGGTCGCAATGCTAACTTTTTAGAGAGGTAAGTGTTTATATCCATTTCTTTGGAGGCACATAGCCTCATGAATTTTCTACCACGTGTTCTTTACGTGTGTAGCTGCCGATAGGCGTACTCATTACGCCTTAGCTTTGAAGTTACATTGTATAGTATATTATATGATAAGCCCTATTGTTGGTATTGCATATGAGCATTGCACTCTGGTTTTGAGCATTGCATATACTTCCCGGTTGGCGATGGGAGTCCCGCACCGGTGAAGGGTAATTATTGCATACACTTCCCGGTTGGCGATGAGAGTCCCGCACCGGTGAAGGGTCATCATTGCATATACTTCCCGGTAATCGATGAGAGTCCCGAGCTGGTGAAAGTTAATCAGTGCATAGACTTCCCGGTTGGCGATGAGAGTCCCGCACCGGAGAAGGGTCGTTATTGCATATATCTCCTGGTAGACGATGAGAGTCCCGCGCCGGAGATAGGTATCAGGCACATGTGACTGCATTGCATCGTACCGCATTCATCCCATCTCATTGCACCGCCTACAGACTATTGTGTGTATTGTGTTGTGTTTTATGTATGCGGTATGTATACTATGTCGTAGACATATCTCAGCTTGCCTATATATTTCTGGCTCGTATTCTGGGTTGCGGGGATCGGTTTGCACGCCGCAACGGTATAAATATATGGATCGGGTTGCGCGCCGTAACAGGTTGAATATATGGATCGGGTTGCACGCCGCAACAGGATATATTTCTGATTGTTGAGGTGTTCTGGATACCTATATATTTTGGTTATCTTACGTTCCTGGTTATTGATGAGTTTGTCATTCCATACGTGTTTTTAGTTATTATCTGGCTCTGCGTTTTCATAATTTAAATAAGAGCAATTTTGTTTATCTGTTTCTTTTCTCCCTTGCTAGCTATCCTATTCTTTGTGGTGGCTAGTCTGCCCCACTTATTGAGTCCTTTTGACTCACCCTTGTTTGTTGTTTGTTTCTTGTCTATCTATTTCGTTTTGGCAGGTTCGCTCCAGGATTGAGTTCGCCACGTTGTTCAGGAGCGAAGACGACTTCAGCTGTCAGGGTGAGCCAGCTTTATTCCGGATGGCCACCAGTTTATTGTTTATTATTTGAGTTGCATTCTGCTCCCTTCAGGAGGTATTTGTCTTCTTTTGTACTCTTAGATGTCAAGTCTGGATAGCCCTAAACTTAGTATGTTGGGTAGTTAACTGTAATTTTCTTTCGTACAGCTTAGAAGTGTCAATATGTCTGTGTGTTTTTTTTAAGTCTTGTTCTTATTAATGAATTGAATTATATTTATTTTCCTAATTTAATTGGTAAGGGTTCGCCCGCCGGGTCTAGGGAAGGATGTCGGGTGCCCGCACGGCCTAACAGGATTTCGGGTCGTGTCATTATTGATGCTTGGTTATATCCAAGAGTGTGATTTCCACACTTCTTGCACTAACCTACTTTCAAAGTAGGAAGTTTGCTTGTGTTTGCTTGTAGGTTCTAAGCTCCATGCTAAGGTGGGGAAGATCTTGGAAGAAGCCTATGTCAAAGTGACGATCAAGAAGGACAAAGTTGGAGAGTCTTGGCCACCCCGAGGAGTTCATGATGCCATGAGAGACCAAGCCTTGATTTCGAGGACGAAATCTTCTCAAGAAGGGGAGGATGATGCGGGGCAAATCGAGCAACCACTCAAAAACACCATCCAAGGCCAAGGAAGAGCTTATGCATTGGAACGCCATGGAACGAGGAGCATCCGAGACACATTTCGAGGCGTTTCAAGGCCTTCCAGGAAGGGGCGGAGGCGGACCGCCCACTTGATGTCCACTCTCTGGATCTCTGGCCGCCTGCTAAAGGGGCAGAGGACCTACTTGGGGCGCCTACAGCACAGTAGGCGGGGCGCCTACTACACTAGGCGGGGCGCCTAGTTGCTGAGGAGCTTGCCGGATTTCTAGTTTTTATCCTATGTAATTCCTATTATAGCCCTACGTGGCTTATGACTTTAGAATCTACTTAAGGGTATTTTAGGCCTTTCATTGATGTCTAGATGATGCCTATAAATACTCCATTAGCTTTACATTTTAGAGAGTTAGCTTTGATTAATGATTGAATAAACAATGTTCAAGAGAAGAGTCTCTTTGTATGAAACCCTTTTGTGACGGTTTGAGTTTACTACTGGATTCTAGTTGAACCCCAAACCACCAGCCCCCCGATCATTCTACTTGCGAGTTCTTTGTCGACTCGAGGGTAGTTGCTTTGCGTAGGCTCTTTTCGACACCGATACGAGGGTATCACGGAACAAGTTCTCCGTGGTTACCTTGTAGGGAGTTCGAGACGCGTCTCGTTCCCTTTATCTTTTGTCTTTTATCGTCTTTTGATTTTGATCCTAATCAGATTTCCAACCAACGGGTATTTTCAGTTCACTTTCCCAACACAAATATAATTATGGTCGAGTCTTCCTATTGTGATCTCTAGAATCCTTCCGGCCTAGAAGAGATCTTTCACAACCCACTCGTCAAAGCCTTAGTTGAATGCTCGAAGCACTACTCAAAGACCCGAGGAAAGGAGACCTCTTCCGAGCGTAACTCCTTTTAGATGAGTTAGTCTATATAAATAGCCTATCAACCCAAATCCTTGCCAACTCCACTATTCTACACTAGTTAATCTCTTCCGAGTCTTTAACTAGCAAAGTAGACAAGAAATACCAAATATCAATGATCTTGGAATTTTTATGTTATTGTAATGGGGAGTTGGATAATTGATAGTAATGTTATAGTTAGTGAAATGGGACAACACCCATTGATTTTCGATCACTATCGCATATTTACACCCCTAGTTATGAGCCTAGTTATGAATTTAGCTACTCATAACTAGGGTTTGAATCAAGACAATCAAAATGTAACAAAATGATGAAATGATTTCATACATAGATATTGGATTGATATATGGATTAAGATTGAAGGGTAGAAGTTTAGAAGCTTACAAAATGATGTTAAGACCTTTACTTGGCTCAAAAATCGCCTGAAATTGAGTACAAAACGTAATATGGAATGTGTCCTTAAAAACCCTAGCTTGTGCTATTTATACAAGGAAAAATTTGCAGCCACAGAGGTCGAGGCGGTCCGCCCCAGACATTCCAAACTCTCTGAAGTTTTGGGGCGCTCCACCCTGTCACAGGGGAGGGCACCCATAATGCAATTCTCTTGTAGGCGCTCCACCCTGTCACAGGGGCGGGCTCTTCTTGTTCTTTTCCCTTTTTTCGACTCTATGTTCCACCCTTAGGTGAGCTGCCTAGTCTCGAAGTGGGGTGCTTCTCTTGTAACTTCTCGAACATCACACTTTGGCTCCACTTCTCACGCTTTAGCTTCCATCTTAAACTAGTATTCATGCGATATCATTATAACCTGAAACTAAGCAATTCATGACATTAATTAAACCAAATGTTGCTTTTGGATTCAAAAACAAAAGCTTAAAGTTGTCTTTAAGTTGGTAATATACCAACTTATCACATAATGGTCTTAGGTCCTTGAAAATTCATGTCAAAAGACCCTCCCTGACATGGCTAACATTTCTTAGAAGCACCAACTCTACCTTTTTTAAGAGTTATTGTGTAACTAAGAACTCCAAACTAACACTCTGGCTATTTCTTTTTAAACCTGACCAGCTCACTGTATTTGCAAAAACAGTCTAGTCTTGGGGCTGAATTGCAATTTTAGTCACCTTTTAAATATGTTAAACAGGACAAAGGCGAAAAGTGCAAGAAAACTAAAAGTTTGTTACATTTATGAAAATGTTCATAAATTACCACAATAGGCTAAGATGCTGAATTAGATTTGCATGGGAGAGACCTTTAGTAGGCACAACTTGGGAATTTAAACTATCTCTGGAGTTCTTATTAAATCTTTCTACCCAATTTCAAAAGACGATCAGGAACCACTTTTTGTGGAGTTTGGGAAATGCCCAATACCTTTTCCCCGAACTACTAGAATATCTTACCTTAGAATCTCTTTAAAAAAGACCTACCTGGAGTTAATTTAAATACCTAGCCACTCTTTAGGCGGCCTAATACACCTTGAACAAATTTATTAGGTGGCGATTCCAAATTCAACTTAAACGAGTTACCTAGTAAAACCCATTTTTAAACTCACCCGAGTCTTGAAAATGGGGTGCGACAGAAGGGCGACTCCACCGAAGAATCGAATGTTCTAACCGCTATGACTTTTGAAATTGGGTTTATTGTTTTATTTTCACTAGCTTTTTTTTTTTTTTTTTGTGCATGTATCCTCTTCTTTTTAATGTTGCTTCGTCCTCATATTTTATAATTTTTTTTGTTTGTATTTGTTTGTACAAAATGATGTAATGAATGAATGAAAATCTATTTATTTGTATGTTTCAATCATAATTCCTCAATTTGAAAAAGGGACACTATGTCGATGAAAGGATTCTTGGTCGTCATTCCTTTTTTCATACTATTCTGCAAAGAACCCTTGGGGTCGAGTCATTCAGCGATGCATATGACATCCCCGAAACTTTTTCCTTTCAAGTTGTCTCCTTGAAAGGAATGACCAGGTCTTTCCTACTGCTAGAGCTCTTTGGCTCATGCATCATTTACCATGCTTCAGAAGGTCTTGAATCCTCTACGAGCTTTTGAGACCTTTTGACAACTTGACAAAAAGTTGAAATGGGTTTTTCGACCCTAACGATGATTGGTCATGACTTACTTTCATTTTGGAGAATAAATGAGTTTATTGTGATGTCCAAATAAAAGGGGTTTTGGGGTGCATTTTTAATTACAATTTTTCTTTTTTGTAAAGCAACATAGGTTCAATGCACGAGTATCCAAGATTCGGCATGCAAAAGGTATCAAATGGGCTCAAGACATGGTGGAGCAGTTTAGGACCCCTAGGACAAAATAAAGTTTTCAAACATTTCGGACATTTGCCTCCACTTATGAATTTGACTCCAGACAAAGCGGTGATTGAAGCAGCAACATTATGTTAGGGTGAAAAAAGGAATGTATTTCGATTCGGGGAAGTGGAAATAACACCAATTCTAGAAGAAGTAGAGGGTTTCATGCAAGCTAGTTGGACATACTTCATAAAAAGAACTTGGCAAATTTAGACATCGTTATCCGAGTCAGTCCTGTTGTAGCTGATTTTCGAAAATATTTTGGGTTCAAACAAGGAGAAGGCTTTACGTACATAAAAAAGGAAAGATTCCCTTTTCATACTAATATGATCTCTTCGGTTATAAGGGGCGTATGATGAGAATTCCACGAAATTTGTTTCCCGCAATGATTGGCACTCAAAAAAGAGGATTAGCTTCTACCGTGTGTTTTTTGGGTGTTATCTTGTTACCACAGAGCTAGGATCATGACATCAACATTAGGCTGGTTATGGTGACAAAGGTGCTATTCAACACTAGTCACTATTATTCCCATTATTTTGGCGAACATATAGATCCTTAGGACATTGCAAAAACAAAGCTAAAAATTTTGAGGGTTGTAACATTTTATTACAAGTATGGATCAAGAAAAACCTTATACTACTTAATATAATAGCATCCATGAAGAAACACTCCATTAAAGACTTGGATGAAGCTTTGGAAGACTTACGATCAGATCTTAAAAAAAGAAACTTCAAAATAAGCTAATTGGACTCAATTACAAAGAAGATGTGTCTAGTTTTGAAGGAAGACTCAAGTCAAAGAGGATATTTTACCTAAATTATATAACTATGTTATGGTGTCAACTGAGGTACAAGATAATAAAGATTCAAGTAAAAATTACTGCAATTTGAAGTGGATAAGTTGGGGTCCAAATCTGTCCACTTTTGGTCTAATTGAGGAGCTAAAGTGTGCTAAAATTGCAGCCCAAGAAACACTCACATGCGTCACTTTTTTGCACATAAAAGGAGCTTACTTGCTGATCAAGAAAAATGTTAAGGATGATCAAAGAATGTTCAAGAAGTATACTCCAAGTTGCTATCAAGATTTCCTAGTTCAAGTGAGATTTGTTTCTTAAATTAACTAGGATTTGTTTTCCTAGATTAAATTAGGTTTTGATTCAAATATCAATTAGGATTAGTTTACCAAGTTTATTTATGATATTTTTTACTTTTCCGAGTTTAGGTAAGATTTATTTCCTTTTCCATGTTTGCTAGGATTTTAGATGCCTTATCCTAGTTAGTTATTTTTCCTACTTCACTATTACTTAGTAAGCAAATTTGAGTAGGATTTTGTAAGGTCTTTGGCCAGCCCCTACTCCTATATAAAGGGATTAATTTCATTGTTTTAGATATATACAATTTATGAAGAATAAAAATTGAGAGGTTTTCTCTTGCACTTTTGTGTGTGGCTACTCTTTGATTTATTTTGCAACCTTCAAGTCTACACTTTTACGTGGTAAGATAATTCTTCCTAAACATTTAGCTTACTTTTAGGTATTCAAGAACTGTGGTAAATTCTATTTTACTATTGTTCTTTGTTATTCTAAAGGGGGTCGGGGTTTCATAATCTATCTCTTGGGTTATTTTCTATCAAAGACGGTTAGTTAGTCTAATTGTTGTTGTTAGGAGTTTCTTTTCGAGATTTAGACTTGTCTTGAATTTCTAGAGTTGTTCTTGAAATTCTTGATCCGTCCTGAACTCAAGAAATTCTTTCTTAAATTCATTCTATCTATATTTCAGTTCTTTTTCATTTTTAGTGTTTTTTTTAGCTTCCGCAACTTTCTTTAAATTCTTGATTTTCTTGAAAATCCTCTATCCATTCTTCTTGTTATTTTCATTTCAGCCTTATTTTCTTCACTTTCGTGCGTTTTCTTTAAATTTCTTCAATAAGTTCTTGGATCCATAATGTGAGCATTATCGAGAGCTATCGTGATTGTTATCATAATGGGTCACAAGAAATATCGAAGCCTTGAAGCCTTGTGGTTCAAATCATCTCACAACAATACACTTTGGAGTTAGCTTACCTAGGTTTCCGATCGTTGTGGAAGGATGGGAAGATTGTTTCAGCAGCTCGATCATAACTCAGTACAATGGATGTTCTAGTGGTTTTCCTCAAAAGAAATGGTGTTGTGTGTCAAAGGGCTGCCTTTCTTGGTACTGATGGGCATTAGAGGGATGCAACCATGTGCCCTAGTTAGGGTACTAAGGCGAGGAGGTTGAGTGAACGGCATACCATGGGTGCAAAAGACGGAGAACTACCAAGTTGATTACACCAAAGATAGGATCCCGCACGCTGACCACATTCTCAAAGGATGGAAGAAGTTCAAATCATCAACCGAAGAGTACATAGCTCCCGATCAATTCAAAACAGGTTGCAATGCCTTTTACTTAGAATGGGTTCGAGCACACTGGGTGATGGATGCCCCAATCAAAGAACACAAAAGAGGGAGTGTTGAAGACAAAGAAGCGGAAGCTATACTACAAAATTGGGTTTTGAAAGCCATGTTGGGTGAAGTCGAAGCTAAGAGCAACAAACGAAAGATCAAAGACTTGGGAAAGGAAATAGAAGCTTAAAGCAAAACCTTGCAAGGAAGTACGAAGATTGTTATAAACAAGGCATGGAGCATGGAGAGACGCTCACGATGACCTTTTTGATTCAAGTGCAGTGTGACGTTTAGAAGATACAAGAGAACTTGAAGAAGCCGAGAGAATACCATGCTGCTTAGATACTCTTGTGTTTTTTAATGATTTAATGTAATAATTGGCACAATAAAGGGCACAATAAAGTTGTTATTTTATTGGGGAAGTTTATAATCCGGACATATGGGATGATACACATAAGTTCGTTTATTCTCCAAATATTCATATAAAATATAGCAAAGGCCCGACATCCTTGGTATGTTGGAGTCCACTAGCAAATTTTATCCAAACGTCAATGAAGGGTCTATGACCCAAAAATGACAAAACTGCATCTTTATGTGCATAGATTCTTGACGATGCTCGCGCCAAATGTTGATTGAATGCTTAGGATTAATCAAAATGCTAGGCGTGTCTTCACCTTTTGATTTTGTTTTCAAACTATTGCTGCAAAAGGTTCACCCAAATTTGATTTGGTCACCAAGGTTCCATACGTGCTCAAGCTATGGTGGGGTGATTCTAACGAAGCTAGCAAAGAACATGTTAGGATGGTATTAGGAGATATGGTCTCTCTGCTGTGGTATGAGGCTGTGTCTGGTTTGATCGTAGCAGCAACTCATTTCTGGGATTCGGGTGTGTTTGGTATGGGGTAAAATTTTTCTCATTTTCCCATGTTTGGTTTGCATATAAGATTTGGAAAATATTTTCTTAGATTGTTCGTTTTTCTCAAATAGAAGAAAATGATTTCCTTAAATATTGAAGGGAAAATATTTTTCGTAAACACACAAACCCTAACCCTACCCTTAACAGTCACTCATCAAACCATATAACCTTACGTTTTCTCTCTAGCTATAGGCGATTTCAGGTGATTTACAGGAGATTCACATTTTTTATCTTTCATGGCCAATACGGCCACTGGACAGCCCCCTCCTAGGGATGTCCAGTCTTCCCTCAATCCTATTCTACTTGCTACAACATCCATATAACCTCAGAAACAATCCTAAGCTAGTATACTTAACCCTACTGCCCCACTTCTTGATATTACACCCATCCCTGAACCTGCAATAGAGTACCATCATGGAGAACTTTCTTTCGTGTGGGAAGATAAAGATGTTGATGTTATGACACGACAAGAAGAGCTTCACTATGCTGTTGTCGGGAAGTTTTCATATGGGATGCCTAATTGTCGTGATTTACCGCAAGCAGGTTCCCCTACAATGTGAAATAAAAGGAGAATGCTCCATTGGCTATCTTGAATCACGTCATGTGATCATTAGGTTATCTTTGCTAGAAGATTATGTTCACTTACTCTCAAGACCTACTTTCCATTAAAAAATGGGATACATATTTCATTAGATGAGGCCTTTGAAGTATGATGTATGGTTTGATCCTAGAGAAGAGACTTCGATAGCTGTTGCGTGGATATCCTTTCCTGGACTTCCACCTGCATATTTTGTTAAAGAGGTTGTCTTTGCATTGGCCACGGCTATGGGTAAGCCATTGCAACTTGATGCAGCTACCAAAGCTAAAACACGTCCTAGCTGCACAAAGGTAAAAGTTGAAGTTGATCAATTGGCGCCACGACCACAACAATTGAGAATTGGAATCAAGAACTCAGCAAATGGTGAAATAAGGTATAAATGGGTAAAGATCAAGTATGATTACATCCCAAAATATTATAAAGAGTGTAGGTTGCAAGGACACAGCAAAGAAGAGTATTTCGTGCTACATCCTAAACTAGAACCAATTAATGATGTTAATGAAGGAAAAGGTGGTGCATCAAAGGTTGAAACAGTGCAAGATGTTCCATTGAAGACGGTGCAAAGTGGTAAAGTCATGGGTAATGTTAACAAGGGTGATGCAGCTGTGAATGGTGGTGGAAAAAATACTCAAGGTAATAATGTAACCCATCAAGTAGATAATGCTCAAAGTTTCAAGACTCCAAAGAAGAATGGGAAAAGATTTTCACATCCAAATAGGAATCCTAACGCTTGGTCCAGGAAACAAGTTCAAACGCCAAAATATGTCGTAACTGGGAATACTTTTGCCATGTTAGAGAATAACGATGGTGGTGACTCGCTTAGTAATGTTCAAAGGGAAAAGGAAAGTCCAATGATGACGAACAAAGTTGATGGGATCGCTGAAGTTCGCACTCTGGAGAATAGGGAAGCTGTTAATCCTTGTCTAAACTCTACTCAGCCTGGGAATGTTAATAATTCAGTACAAGTTGAGTCATTAACCAAATTTAATAAGGAGAGTGAGTTAAATTCAGAATGGATTAATCCTAGTCCTATTCAAACTAGTAGCAGCGATTTGGACAAATTCAATATTCCTCAAAAGAAGGATGTCCAAAGAGATTCTAGTGTAATTAATGAATTGGTGACAGTGGGTTTTGGTGCACGTAAAATTCAGACAAGGAAGTGAGCTAAGGAAGTGTTTAAAGACCATCCAAAAGTCAAGGAGGTCGGTGTGTCTGTTGTTTCAGGTAAACACGCTCCTAGTGTTAATGCTGAAACAGTGTTGCGTGAGAATGTTGTTACGAATTCTGTTGGTGAGCAGCAATTAATGGTGGAAGCTCAGGGATTATTACAAGTTAATGCAGCTGCTATTAATATGGGGAAGGAAGGTAATGTATCCTTGAGTTTTAATAACGAAGTTGTGGGTCAACCTAAAGAATGTACAGATTCTCGTGCTTTGGTAATTGCACCTCAAAGTGCGCACTCTATTAATGAAGATTCACTGTTGGGGAATAACATGAGCCATAAATACAGATTTATTAATGAGCAAGCATTGAGGGAGCTGGAGGAATTAAATCCCACAGCTTATTCATTAATTCAGCAGGCATTTAATTTGTTGTCCACTCCTAATAAGGACTTAGTTCTGTGCTTCAAATCAGCTGGGGGAATGGAATTAATTCCAGTGTCTCCTCAGTCTCCAAAACCTTCTTTAGTTGATGGGGGAAAACCGCAACAAGGTTAAAAAATAGGCTGAATTGTGAATTAAATACCACGGCTTATCCAGTCCCCTCTCAATCATTGGAAGCTGATCCAGTTCAAGTCTATTCCTTGGGCCTTGAAGATTCATTACATGAAAGAAGTGACGATGAACATGATGCTGCCTCAATGTTGCGATGTGAGGATACTGCTGATGATGAACTTATTGAGAGTATGTCGTTGCAACCATTGAAAAGATGCAAAGCTGAAGGAAAATATTATTTTAGCTGATGGTCCTTTGAGTCCTGGCAGGCTGGAGATGGAAGAACATGATGAGGACTCAATAGCTCATAACTTTGAACAAGTTGCTCGGGAGGGTGATTTATCACCAAGGAACTTCAAGTCTTAGAAAAAGTTGATTTCTCCGGCACCTTTGGAAAAACCTGAGCCAACAAAGCAACAGAAACAGCTCCAAAGAAAGAATTACAATCAAGATCCAAATAAGACGCAGTCTTTGAGGTCTGCCTCAATAAAGAAGAATTAATTGATAGATAAGTTTCTTTTCTGGAATATCCGGTCAGTTAACACTCGGAATGCTTTTGAAAGGGTGATTACACTTAATCAAAGGAATCATTTTCAAATTATTGGGCTAATGGAACCTTTTCAAGGTGTTCATACAATTGATAGCTATAGAAGGAGGCTGGGAATGGGACAAAGTTTTTATAATCTGAATGGAAAGATTTGGGTTTTTGCTACTGATGACTTTTTAGTTACAGAGGTGATGAATGATGATCAACAAGTGACATTGAATTTTTATCATCAACAGCTTGACCAAGATCTGGTGGTTACTTTTGTTTATGGAAAAACAAGTGCAATGGAGAGAATTTTACTTCGGGATGCGCTCCAATATTTTGCAGCTGATAATGAAAAACCATGGTTGGTTGCTGGTGATTTCAATGTTATACTTTCAGATGATGAAAAATATGGTGGCTTGCCTGTGTTTATACCAGAATATGAGGAGTTTGCATACACTATTGCAAATTCTCATCTTATGGATCTTGGTTTTTCATCGGGTAGCATCTTTACTTGGTGGAATGGCAGAGTTGAGGATGCTTTTATTTTGAAGAGATTGGATAGATGTATGGGTAATCAGAAATTCCAGGAATATTTGATACTATTGAGGTGAATCATTTTGCTAGGGTGGGCTCAGATCACTCGCCCTTTCTAGTTAAATGTTCACAAAATAGTTCTGTGGTCATCAAGTCTTTCAAGTTCTTAAATTTTTGAATTGAGCATGAATCGTTTATGAATGTTGTTAGAGATCATTGGTCGATGGAGGTTCTAGGAGGTCCATTTGTGGTGTTTCATCAGATGCTCAAAGCTTTAAAGAAGAAATTGTCAGCTTGGAGTAGAGATACATATGGCAATATTTTCCATAGGGTGGCTTCCCTTGAAGATATTATACTAGCTCATGAATTTCAGCTTGAAAGTGCTCCAACTCTGGAAAATAGGGCAGCCCCGAAGCAAGCAGAAGCATAATTAAAGAGATATTTGTACCTGGAATCAGAATTCTGGAAGCAAAAGGTAGGGATGCAGTGGTTTAAGGAGGGGGACTCAAATTCCAAGTTTTTTCATTCTCATGTCAATGGTAAAAAGGATAAAACTTTATTTTCATAGAATTCACAACAGGGATGATGCATGGATTAATTCACATGAAGTAATGGCTAATGAGGCTCTTTAGTTTTTTGAGAGGCAATTTTTTTAGGAATCTCCTTCTTATAATTTTGATCTTCTTATTAATGTACTTGTTATGGTTTCTACGGATCAAAATGATGAGCTTATTGTGTTACCATGTGAAAAGGAGGTTAGAGCAGCTATGTTTGGTTTAAATGGTGATAGTGCAAGTGGTCCGGATGGGTGTAGGGCTAAGTTCTTTCAAGTGTGCTGGGACATAATTAAATCTGATTTGCTTATGGTGGTGAGAGCATTTTTTTGTGGGAGACCTTTACCTCAGTATATCACTCACACTAATTTGGTTCTTCTACCAAAGAAGCCAAATGTTACTACTTTTTCAGACTTCAGGCCTATTAGCTTAAGTAATTTTGTTAATAAGGTGCTGTCAAGAGTGGTGCATAATAGGTTAACAAAGATTTTTCCTTCTTTAATTTCACCGAATCAGGCAGAATTTGTTAAAGGAAGGAGTATAGTGAAAAATATTTTGTTAGCGTAGGAGATTATACATGATATCAATGAGAGAGGTTATGATGCTAATTTGGTAATTAAACTTGATATGATGAAGGCATATGATAGGGTTTCTTTATTTTTCTTAACCATAGTGCTGAGGAAAATAGGCTTTTGTACAGAATTTATTGATATTGTTTTCCAGTTGGTTTCCTCCAATTGGTATTCAGTCCTATTTAATGGCCAAAGTTATGGTTTTTCCCACTCCGCTCGAGGTCTTAAGCAGGGGATTCATTACCACATACTCTTTTTATTATCAATGCAGAGGTGCTTTCAAGGAGTTTGAATTCCTTGAATAGTCATGGGTTTTATAAAGGGTATGCAAAGCCTAAATGGAGTCTGTATGTCACACACTTGGCTTATGCTGATGATACCATCCTCTTTACATCATCGGATGAAGATTCCTTGCACCTGGTTATTGGGATTTTTAAGGCTTATGAAGAGGCATCAGGTTAGAAGAATAATAAAGAAAAAAGCGCACTTTATTTACATCATTCTGCTCCTTTTGATATGGTTGACAGAGTTGAAGGGATAACTCAAATTTCTAAAAATGAGTTTCCTTTCACATATCTTGGATGTCCTATTTTTTTATGGTAGGAGGAAGAAGGCTTATTATGAAGATTTGGTGGGGAAGATCTCGAATAGATTGAATGGATGGAGTGCAAAAATGCTTACCTTTGATAGAAGGGCTATTCTTATTAAGCATGTTTCCCAAAGTATTCCAATTTATATATTATCTGCAATGGACCCAATTGATACTGTGCTTCATCAAATTCATAGAATCTTTGCAAAAAAAATTTTGGGTAATTCTCAAGAAGGGTCGTGTAGGCACTGGGCGTCATTAAAAAATTTGTGTGTTCCAACAGATGAAGGAGGTATGGGCTTTAGATCTTTATTTGATATTTCTAAAGCTCTTTTTGTTAAATTATGGTGGAATTTTTGCACAAAAACTTCACTTTGGGGTACCTATATGGCAAATAAATATTGCAAGAAGATTCATGCTGCAATTGTGCCTTACAAGAGGGGTTCTTATGTCTGGAGGAAAATGTTGAAAGCAAGGGATGTAGCGGACCATGAGATTTATTGGCAGCCTAAATATGGTAATGCACATTTTTGGTATGATAATTGGATGGGGTTGGGACTGCTTTATTTTGTAGTGCCGAGGAGGTTTCAGTGTGATCATTGGTATAATTCGGTAAAGGATGTTGTTAGTGAGGGTCGTTGGAATGTTGAATTAATACATCGCCTTCTACCTGATGATATTGTTGTACATGTGATTGATAATGTTCAAGTGCCTATTCGTGATAAAGGAAGAGATATCTCTTGGTGGTGTTTGACCTCAAGTGGTAAATTCACAGTAAGTAGTACATGGGAATATGTTAGATATAATCTTAACAGGTTTAATCTTGCTAGGTTTATTTGGGTGAAGGGCATTGCTTATTAAAGTGTCATTTATGATGTGGCGTATGTACAAGTATAAGCTGCCTTTGGATGATGAGTTAAAGAGAATGGGTTATAATTTTGCTTCTAGATAAAGGTGTTATGAGCATCCAAATTTGGAGACGCGACGTCATTTGTTTTTGAATAGTCCTATTGCGCTTATTATTTTTCTAGAGCTGCTGGTTTTCTTACGGAACAAGGTACCATTCATGCTGCTTGTTTCAAATGGTGGATGTCATGGCCAAAGCCATGGGTGAAAGCTGTCTACCATACGGTACCATTCTTCATAGTTTGGTCGTTGTGGAAGACACGAAATACAATACGCCATGGTGGATCTGTTTCCTATACAAGAATGCTGCATGAGGTTAGCTCTAATTTGTTTTACTTTATCAAGTGTAGGTTTCCTTGGATTCACTTACCATCGAACTCTTGGGATTAAGTTGTGCTAGCATTGGGAAATTATATCCCACGGCTTAAATTCACACGAGTTTCTTGGAAAAAGCCTGGAATGGGATTGCTAAAATGTAACACATAATGTTGTTCTTCGAAGTATTGGCAATAGCCAATACTTTGAAAGACTTCTTCTACAAGTTGCCCCCTTCCACTTGACCTTAAAGTGTTGGCTATTACCAACAGTTGCAGAGAATTTGGTAACATCACTTGGGTGGTGTTACCATTGAAAAAAGAAGTTGGTTTCTCGATTTGTCCAGTGATAAGTTCACCCTTAATGACGATGTTCACAACTTTAATTCAATCTTGTTTTATTTTTCTTGTGTTATATTCCACTTTAATTTCAAGAAGTCTGCGCAAGGTGCCCATTGCACCAGAGCTTCAACTCTTCGCAATAGCCAAGACTTGAATAGACTTTCTCTGCAAATTACCCACTGCAACAGGGCTTGAAGTCTTGACAATTGCGTAAAAATTTAGTGCAGGGGCCTGATTGGCGCGCGTTAATTGATTTGTAGCCGTCAAAAACAAATTCGCTGAGAAATAGCCACCTCCGGACAAATCCCAGTATAAATACTGGGGCTTTGAACAAAACTTGTTCAAAGCCCCAGTATTTATACTGGGAAGCTTCAGCACACTAACCCCAGTATTTATACTGGGGCTTTGAACAAGTTTTGTTCAAGGCCCCAGCATTTTGTTATGGGACTTTGTATAAAGCTTCAGTCCCATAACAAAATGCTGGGGCTGTGAACAAAACTTGTTCAAAGCCCCAGCATTGTTATGGGACTGAAGCTTTATATATAAAGTCCCATAACCCATAACAAAATACTGGGGCTGTGAACAAAACTTGTTCAAAGCCCCATCATTTTGTTATGGGACTGAAGCTTTATATATAAAGTCCCATAACAAATGGGACTAGTCTGGGGTGTTTTTCCAACGCTAATGGAGCTTAAGTGTGCGCGCGCGAATTTTGGGCTATTCTTCAATGAATTTTGAAACAGTGGATAGTCCCCATTGAACGCGTCCAAAAATGGCTAGTGATCAAAATTTCCCGACAATTGCCAAAAAGCCTGTGCAAGGTGCCCATTGCACCAAAGCTTGAACTCTTGGCAATAGCCAAGACTTGAAGAGACTTTCTCTGCAAATTACCCACTGCAACAGGGCTTGAAGTCTTGACAATTGCCAAGAAGTCAGTGCAAGGTACCCATTGCACCAGAGCTTGAACTCTTGGCAATAGCCAAGACTTGTAGAGACTTTCTCAGCAAATTGGCCACTACAGCAAGGCTTGAAGTCTTGGCAATTGCCAGGAAGTCTTTGTAAGGTGTCCATTAAACCAGATCTCAAACTCTTGGCAATAGCCAAGACTTGCAGAGAACAATAGGGCTTGAAGTCGTGGCAATTGCCAGGAAGTCTGTGTAAGGTGCCATTGCACCAGAGATTAAACTCTTGGCATAGCCAAGACTTGCAGAGACAAGTTGCCCATTGCAACAGGGCTTAAAATTTTCGCAATTGCCAAGAAGTCTGTGCAAGATGCCCATTACCATTGTGGATGTTTTTCTGTATTATCTGAAAAAGGTGTTTGTATCATTCTTTTGACGGTCGATTGAAATATACCATCACTTTGATCGTTGGTTTATGCAAGCGTTCAATGCTTTTAAGGAGAATGAGAGAATCTATAAAAGTTATGGGTTTTTAGGGATTGTAGATAGTGAATGGAGAAAAGGAAGGGAAGGGACTGGGTGGGTCCTTTTATTAGTAGTTAGGGGTATTTTTGTCCGAAATTTTTTTTATTAAACTAATGGAGGACATTTATGCTGAACCATTGTTAGCAAGGGTATTTTTGCAAACCAATGGCTCTCATGTCATATTTTTGCAAGTCAGCCCATAATTAGGCAGAGCGTCGATTTCTAACACCTATTTTTCGCGGTATTATCTCCAAAGCTTACTGATATTGCCTCTCTGCTGTCTACTTTGTATGAGCCTCAATAAAAATGGTTGTTTGATTTGAACTATTAAATACATTTCCAGGAGCTTCCTTCAGCTGTAATGGCACTGTCATCATTATATATAATAGATCTAGAACATGTTGCTTGTCTGATGCAATGGTTACAGCTTACAAGGATACTAAAGAAAAGAAAAAAGAAGGTGTTGAATATCTTGAAGACTCATTCCCTGTGACTTTTTATTAATTCGTCCGTCCAATCATCAACCTGTTGGTCTGTTGTTATCAGAAGGGAAATTACTAGATATTAGAAAAAAGCGTTGATACAGACAGTATGTTCTGTAAGTGAGTCTTCTTCACTTGTAATGTTTCCTAAGATTATACGTAGCACCAATAATATGTATATACGAGAAAATCCTTTCAAGTTTCTTGCACGAGATCAAAATTTGCGATGAACATCGTATAAAGCAAAACGTTCAATATAAGAGGTTAAAGCAGACTATTACTCTATTTTCCAAGGAACTCATTCAGACTTGATATGAACAGTTATTGTGGGTCAACTTAAGATTTTACTCAGTCATTGAGCAGAACATTAACTCATATAGCATTACTAGGACAGTTTGTTTATTCAGTAGGGACAACGCAGCATCACACGTCCAAATGACTAGTAAATCAATATTATGAAAACATATTGTCTTTCAATTGGAGAATCTAAGATGCACATGATTTGTTGGATTAACTAACGATTTCGCATGTGGTAACTAGGATCAAGTTGCAACCCTTTGATCCATATTTATAGGTCCCCGTCAATCACACGCTGCCATTCACATTCTCTGTTTTCTACAAATTCCCCTTGCAGCTTAATATCCTACCATCCTTTTTCTTCCTCTTCTTCTCTATACAACATGTCCTCAGTTATTAGTGAAGATCTTATATACATCAATGATGACTTTAGTAATATTGAGTTCTCAAGAACTGATACTGATATTCTCATGTCATTTCTTGAAGAACCACATATTAAGGAAGAAGATGAAGACATGATCAGAAGTGTGATCGAGTCTTTGGAATCAGAGCTTGCTCCTGTCCTGATTAATGATTCCAGTTCTTTACCGGATACAATAGAAGTTGATCACTTTTTGAAGGATTTCCAATTCTCTGATTTGAGAGAAGTAGAGAGTTTTTTAACATCATCTGATCTTGAATTTGGATGGATTGACTCGGAGACCGAATGTTCTACTCCTAGTGGTGACCTCAGTTTATGGTCCATGGATTATTCTGCAGACGGGATTGAAGATGTTATTGAATTTATTAACACAAGAGGATTTTCTCAAATTTATGATGGAGTTTCATTAATGGAGGATCATGGTCAACATACCTTCTTGTTGGAAGAAAATTGTGAATATATGCTTTTATGAGTAGTCTTATAAATCATCTTTATGAAGCTGTATTGTGGTCTGTGTTAGCTTGAATAAGCTCGAAGTTTTAACTGATGACGAAGGAACAGATCGAAGGACTTGTTCCTTTATACTATGACAGCTGAATAAATAATATTACAAAATCAATTAAGCAGGGAATTAATTATTATCCTATTATCTAATATTTATCTTGATACTCATGCAGATTTGTACGTGATAAGAAAAGATTGCATAAGCTTAGGATAAGGCTTGGAGATAAGCAAGAAGTTCTATTAGGACTCAAACTCTTGGAAGCTTTGGAGTTCTAACTGCTCAAGACTTCTTGAGTTTTGGACTCAAACTCTTGGAAGCTTTGGAGTTCTAACAGCTCAAGACTTCTTGAGTTTTGGAAGCTATAAAAGCAGAAGTATTTCAGCTGTTGAAGTGTGCACAAATACAGAGAGAATCGAGCCATAACATTGAAAGAGTCTTTATCTTATTTGTGTAATCATTTAGCTACATGGAACTAAGTAAGAACCTGTTCCTTAGATTGAGTCTTGTAAAAGTTCAGTCCTAGTTCATCTGTAGTAGGATATATCAAGTTGTACTATTTGCTTTCATAGAAGTTCTGTAATAGTACTAGTCATTCAAGTCTTGTTACTTGGAGGAACTTTACTGATTGTGAAAGGGGTCACTATAGGATTAGAGTTAGTCCTAGGTTAGTAAGAGAGCAGTCTTGTAACCAAGTGAGTCTTTCAAATAGTGAAGTTGAAATCCTACTTGTGAAAGTAGGTCGTGGTTTTTTGATCCCAAGTTCAAGGGGTTTTTCCACGCTAAAATCATTATTCATTTACTCGTGTTTAACTTAATTCCGCAATTTACAAGTGAAGGAACACACAAAAGGAACTGGTCCTTCAGTGGTGACTCTTGGAAAAACAACAATCGGTATCAGAGCGGGTTATCCTTGAAAAGGCTAACACCTAGGATTAGAATGAGTACATCACAAGAGAATGGTGAGGGTCAGTCAATTGTTAGGGCACCTTTGTTCAATGGAAAATACTACTCATGGTGGAAGAAAAGAATGAGAGATCATCTTCAAGCCGAGGACTATGAGTTGTGGGACATAGTTACTGAAGGTCCTATGATTCCAATGAAGAAAGATGCTGAAGAAAATGATGTTCCCAAAACCAGAAGGGAATGCAATGCTGAAGACTTAAGACAGTGGGAGAAGAATGCCAAAGCAAGGAAGTGGCTTGTCTGTGGACTTAGTCCTGATGAGTGTGATGTTTGGCATTTTATGCCTATATTTCCTTAATATTTCCTCACGTTTCTAGTTGACGAATGTGATTTTGCACTGATTTAGTGTCGTGCGACTTGTAGGTTGTTATGAAGTGCAATTGGAGCTTTAAAGAGCATGATCGAGCAAGAAAAGGTTGGAATTTGATTGAGGATTGGATCGAGCACACGAAGGCATGACACGAAGCGAGCTGCGGAGCAAGGAGAAGCAGAAATTTGCTTGGCGCGGTTCGTGGCGGGCCGCGCCCCTATGGCGCCCAGCTTCTGGCGCATTTTTCAGCGCGGGGCGTGGCTAATGCGCGTGGATTTCGATGGGATCTGCCTAGTTGTGCGCATTCCGAGGCGCGGGGCGCCAGCTATAGCACCCCTGGAGCGTTTTTGGACTTCCTACTTCGTCTAGGCTTAGGCGTAACTGTTGCACCCAACGCACACGCAAGTATACGTGGTCGACAAGTAATAAAGTGATAAGTAGAGTATCGTTCCCACGAGGACTATTCAGACTGGACTCCTAACAAATAATTTCTAACTAACTATTCAGGGATCTTTTTCCAATGGTTGAGATTTTTACTAACTAAATGCAATAATTAAAACAAGTAACTGAAATCAAGTATTCGAGAGCAAACTATAGTTGTTATTAATAAAGAAGAAACGGTCCAGGGTCAGAGTTACAAACAATCCAGTTGAGTTTTCCAGTTGATTCTACTTCTTGATTTCCTAGATTGCTAACTAACAGGTTAATTGTACCCCTGAAAACCTTTCGATTCTTCATGGTCTATGCAGGCTACTCCAATCCCTATATGTCTATGGGGTTAATCACGTGCACGCATTAACGAATTCTGTATTTAGCTAAGCAAGGTGAATAGGTATAAGTCTATCTTACCCACAAATTGATTCCCCGATGCCCAGGTTCACAATCAAGCCCTATTCTTTCTTATGTGCGTTTACAAGATCCCTCTGTCGAGTTCAACCTGTGAACCATATATAGTGTTCAGTTATCAGGCTTCAATAACCTAACAATTAGGATCAAGAAAGACTAAACAATCTGTAATGGTAACTTAATAGGTAGAAATCAACTTTCAAACATCAACCTTCATGTATTTACTCTAACCCTAGAACGAACAAACTATAGAATTAAGGATAAGAATAAGAGAAAGAGAGAAAGAGTATTTATAGGGTTTACAAAGGCCTAGTAATAAGTTACACCTAAGCCTAGATGAAATAGGACTCCAAAATCCACTCCAGAGGCGCTGTAGCTGGCGCCCCGCGCCCCCGAACGCGCTGACATAAGCTGAACCCGTCGAAATCCAGGCGCTTTGGTCACGCCCCGCGGTGAGAACCGCGTCAGAAGGCTAAGCGCCTTTGGGGCGCGGCGCGCCACCCAGCGCGCCAGGTAAATTTTGCCTTTCCTTGCTCCGCATCTCGCGTCGTGTCATGCCTTCATGTGCTCGATCCAATCCTCAATCAAAATCAAATCTTTTCTTGCTCGATAATGCTCTTTAAAGATCCAATTGCACTTCATAACGACCTACAATCACACGACGTAAAATCAATGCAAAATCACATTCGTAAACTAGAAAACGTGCGAATAAAGTACTCAAACGTGAGGAAATATTAATGAAAATATAGGAATAAAATGCAAAACATCACCAAACTTGAGCCTTTGCTCGACCTCGAGCAATTACAACTAAATTCCCAACCTTGGTAAATAAGGTCTGCCTATGACTATGGTTGATACCGACCAACGAACAAATGCATACATGACTACTATGGGTCCAACAAACATGCCAACAATTTATCAAACTCAAAAACATGAGAACAACCACCCCAAGACAACTCAAATGCACAAACTCAACTCATTGCAACCATGCTCCCACAAAGACACACCTATCTACTCAACCAAGAATCCACGACTTCACTTATCTCATGCAACCCATGTACCCTCACCAAAATGAAGCAAGAGAGTGTCCCCCAAATATCACACACAACAATGAATATCAAGAATAGAACGGGGACAATAGCATAGAAAGAATTCACTCACTCTCATGAAAAGCTCACATATCACACACGATGTACCATAGGCTTGCCCGTAGTGTAGGACTCCACTAATGTAAGCTCACTCCAATCGGGATTAACTAGGACTTTAAAAAGGTTGTAATGTAGGCTAAGGGGCTGGCAGGATAATTATGGGTAATAGTGACTACCTCCCTAAGCACTTTAATACATCACAATACAAATTAAGCACAAATCTCATCAAAACCACCCATTCCATCAAACGAATAAATTTCACACACCTTTTTCAATAAGTAGCAATTTTTTTCTTTTAAGCACAACACTAGCAAGGATGGATATTCTTTTCTTTTCTCTTTTTTCAATTTTTTTCCAGCTTTTTTATTTTTTTTTCCATTTGTTTTCTTTTCTTTTTCTGTTCACTTCTTTCCAAACCTTGCCAATGCTCATAATCAACTACTACACAATTCATTACATATTTCTCTCATTGGTTCCACTCAAAAACCTCCCAATGTTTCAACCACAACTCCACAATAAGATCACATTATCAATTAAAGTGCTTAAGGAGTAAAGGGCCAAAAGAAAGCAATTTAGAACAAGTGGGTAGGCTTGGGGTGTGGGTGCCAACAAAAAGGTCAAAGAGATCACAACAATAAAGGGTGCATATAAGGGAAGGCAAATCAAGGTAAAAGGCTTATCCAAGAAGGCCTGTATCATCTCCCGACTAGAGCAAACCTAGGATTTCGCTTTGCACACACACGGGGCAAGTTCTAGACACCAATATGCAACATGGAGTACAATAAGAATATGCCTCACAACACACATTGCACAAGATCCACACAAAAAGGCTCCATCACAACTCTCAATCAAGCCTTTAGAGTGCAACTTGTGGAAAATTAAGCACTAATGCACAACGGTTCACGACAAGTCAAGTGAGAGGACTCAATCATCTCAAGGGGGTCGTTCCATTTTTTTTCTAGGCATCCGTCACAATTTTAAAACCAAAAGACACCACAAATAGCACATGCAGTAAGTTCAAGTCCACCGGTATCAAACGAATCAAAGGCACCTAGCATTCTACCTATTCCTTTCGTCTAGGGCCACCTACAACTAACTACTCTAATCCTAAAAAAAATAAAAAAACTACTCGGTTCAAAGGCCTCCCCGTGGAAAAGAACCGAGGCCATAAGAAAAACCATGGGGTGGATGACTGTACCACTAACTAAAACTAAAAATAAAATCTTTTGGAAATTTTCATTAATTTTCTATTTTTTTTTCATTCTTCTATATTTTAAAGCAAGAAACAAATAAAAATAACGTCAAGTGACAAAAATAAAAATTGCTAAAAAGAAATTCCTAATGGTACAATCATCCATAACCTCAAAAACTTGGGAAGTCCCCCACCCCACACTTAAAACTAAGCAATGTCCTCAGTGCGACAAAAAAAAAAAAATAAAGTACAAGAGGTAAAGGAACTTCCCTGAAGGCTCTAGTCCTTGGTGCTAGCATCCTCCAAGCTTCCGTATAGTATGAGGTACTCAGACTTCCCTCATCAGGTCAACAATATTAGGCAGGGGTGAGGACACCCCACACTTAAACTCGACATTACATGAACCTGTAATCCAAAGAATTACCCAAAGTAATATACAACCATAAAAATAATAATAAAAATAAATAAAAGTAAAGCAAGCAAATTGGGTTGCCTCCCAAGAAGCGCCTTAGTTTAACGTTGCGGCATGACGAAGACAACTTCATCACTTTTGCCTCCACCTTGAGCTTATGAATTGAATCCCCAACTTTGCCTCAAGCCTACGACTATGGTATTGGGGTGGTGGTAAAAATACAAACGAACCAATTAAACAATGTCGCATTTTACACTTCTTAGCCTTTAAAGGAGGGATGTCGTTTTGTCTTCTCGGCATAGCAAATTTCAAAATATAGGCACCTTGTTCCTCCTCCTTTGATTTCTTCATAGGCTCGGGTGGCTCAATTTTCATGTAACCATCCAAACACAATGTTAAAAAATGATTGGAATGAGGTCCAATGCGCTTCAATTCTAAAATTGCATTACTTTTGACACCCTCACTTGCACAAACAATAGAGTCCTCAAATATGATGTTTTCTATTTCCTCACTTGACTCTAATGCAATTTCCACAACTTCAGCATCATCAACTAATATTAGATCGAATGGTAGGAATTCCACTTTTTGCTCCTCAAATTGGCTTCTAAGCTCTTCTATCTCAAATCTACTATCCACGACAACTGATAATTGGGCATTAGACACCTCAATCATATCACTCAAATTTTCTTCTAGATCGTGAATAGCTAAGCCAAATTGATTAATTTCTTGTGTGAGCTACACTCTTTCTTCCATAAATTGTCTTTTCGTATTTATAAGGTCGCTCTTGAAATCCCCATAAGCTTCGAAGAGTTTGGCTTGCTCCATTAGCCAAGTTTCGCTAACAACTTGCACTTTATCGCTCCTGTCAAACTCACAAACATCATTAGAATCATCAAAAAAATTATTGGGGGAAGAAGCATGACACTTAGGACAATCATTCCACCGACCACCACACAATTTACAAAAATTCCAATCAAAGGTGGTAGAAAATTCACATAACCAGTCTCGTAGGGTTGAAAGAGTTGGACAATTTTTCCACAAGTGGGTTCCTCCACAAAGTAGACAGAGATCATCAAAATTTGAGCAATCATCATTCGACCAATTTTCATTAATAGATGCCATGATAAGACAAGTAACACAATACTAAACTAAACAAAAATAAACCTGAATAGAAAATAATAAATTGTTCAAAAGAAAACTGTCAATTATTTAGTCCCCGGCAACGGCGCCAAAAACTTGTTGCTCCCAACGCACACGCAAGTATACGTGGTCGACAAGTAATAAAGTGATAAGTAGAGTATCGTTCCCACGAGGACTATTCAGACTGGACTCCTAACAATTTCTAACTAACTTTTCAGGGATCTTTTTTCAATGGTTGAGATTTTTACTAACTAAATGCAATAATTAAAACAAGTAACTGAAATCAAGTATTCGAGAGCAAACTATAGTTGTTATTAATAAATAAGAAACGGTCCAGGGTCAGAGTTACAAACAATCCAGTTGAGTTTTCCAGTTGATTCTACTTCTTGATTTCCTAGATTGCTAACTAACAGGTTAATTGTACCCGTAAAAACCTTTCGATTCTTCACGGTCTATACAGGCTACTCCAATCCCTATATGTCTATGGGTTGAATCACGTGCATGCATTAACGAATTCTGTATTTGGCTAAGCAAGGTGAATAGGTATATGTCTATGCTATCCAAAAATTGATTCCCCGATGCCCAGGTTCACAATCAAGCCCTATTCTTTCTTATGTGCGTTTATAAGTTCCCTCTGTCGAGTTCAACTTGTGAACCATAGATAGTGTTCAATTATCAGGCCTCAATAACAAAACAATTAGGATCAAGAAAGAATAAACAATCTGTAATGGTAAATTAATAGGTAGAAATCAACTTTCAAACATCAACCTTCATGTATTTACTCTAACTCTAGAACGAACAAACTATAGAATTAAAGATAAGAATAAGAGAAAGAGAGAAAGAACTTGTTTAGAAGACATCTAGGGCTCCTCCCCTCTCCTCCAAAACTTGCTCCAAAGTCTCTACCCTCTGAAAAACGAAGTAAAAGAGTATTTATAGGGTTTACAAAGGCCTAGTAATAAGTTACACCTAAGCCTAGACGAAATAAGACCTCAAAACCCGCTCCAGGGGCGCTATTTCTGACACAAGCAGAACCCGTCGAAATCAAGGCGCTTTGGTCACGCCACACGCTGAGAACTGCGCCAGAAAGCTGGGCGCCTTTGGGGCGCGGCGCGCCACCCAGCGCGCCAGACAAATTTTGCCTTTCCTTGCTCCGCAGCTCGCGTCGTGTCATGCCTTCGTGTGCTCGATCCAATCCTCAATCAAACTCCAATCTTTTCTTGCTCGATCATGCTCTTTAAAGCTCCAATTGCACTTCATAACGACCTACAATCACACGATGTAAAATCAATGCAAAATCACATTCGTAAACTAGAAAACGTGCGAATAAAGTACTCAAACGTGAGGAAATATAGGCATAAAATGCCAAACATCACCACCCCACACTTGAACCTTTGCTTGCCCTCGAGCAATTACAACTAACATCCCAACCTAGGTAAAACAGGTCTGCCTATGACTATGGTTGATACCGACCATCGAACAAATGCATACATGACTACTATGAGTCCAACAAACATACCAACAATTTATCAAACTCAAAAACATGAGAACAACCACCCCAAGACAACTCAAATGCACAAACTCAACTCATTGCAACCATGCTCCCACAAAGTCACACCTATCTACTCAACCAAGAATCCACGACTTCACCTATCTCATGCAACCCATGTGCCCTCACCAAAATGAAGCAAGAGAGTGTCCCCCAAATATCATACACAACAATGAATATCAAGAATAGAACGGGGACAATAGCATAGAAAGAATTCACTCACTCTCATGAAATGCTCACATGTCACACACGATGTACCATAGGCTTGCCCGTAGTGTCGGACTCCACTAATATAAGCTCACTCCAATCGGGATTAACTAGGACTTTAAAAAGGTTGTAATGTAGGCTAAGGGGCTGGTAGGATAAATATGGGTAATAGTGACTACCTCCCTAAGCACTTTAATACATCACAATACAAATTAAGCACAAATCTCATCAAAACCACCCATTCCATCAAACCAATAAATTTCACACACCTTTTGCAACAAGTAGCAATTTTTTTCTTTTAAGCACAACACTAGCAAGGATGGATATTCTTTTCTTTTCTCTTTTTTTAATTTTTTTTTTCAGCTTTTTTATTTCTTTTCATTTGTTTTCTTTTCTTTTTCTATTCATTTCTTTCCAAACCTTGCCAATGCTCATAATCAACTACTACACAATTCATTACATATTTCTCTCATTGGTTCCACTCAAAAAGCTCCCAATATTTCAACCACAATTCCACAATAAGATCATATTATCAATTAAAGTGCTTAAGGAGTAAAGGGCCAAAAGAAAGCAATTTAGAACAAGTGGGTAGGCTTGGGGTGTGGGTGCCAACAAAAAGGTCAAAGAGATCACAACAATCAAGGGTGCATATAAGGGTAGGCAAATCAAGGTAAAAGGCTTATCCAAGAAGGCCTGTATCATCTCCCGACTAGAGAAAACCTAGGATTTTGCCTTGCACACACACGGGGCAAGTTCTAGACACCAATATGCAACATGGAGTACAATAATAATATGCCTCACAACACACATTGCACACGATCCACACAAAAAGGCTCCATCACAACTCTCAATCAAGCATTTAGAGTGCAACTTGTGGAAAATTAAGCACTAATGCACAAAGGTTCATGACAAGTCAAGTGAGTGGACTCAATCATCTCAAGGGGGTCGTTCCATTTTTTTTCTAGGCACGCATCACAATTTTAAAACCAAAAGACACCACAAATAGCACATGCAATAAGTTCAAGTCCACCGGTATCAAACGAATCAAAGGCACCTAGCATTCTACCTATTCCATGTGTTGCATATTGGTGTCTAGAACTTGCCCCGTGTGTGTGCAAAGCGAAATCCTAGGTTTGCTCTAGTCGGGAGATGATACAGGCCTTCTCTTGATTTGCCTGCCCTTATATATACACCTTGGACTTGATTGTTGTGATCTCTTTGACCTTTTGTTGGCACCTACACCGCAAGCCTACCCACTTGTTCTAAATTGCTTTCTTTTGACCCTTTACTCCTTAAGCACTTTAAGTGATAATTTTATATTATGTGGAGTTGTGGTTGAATGTTGGGAGGTTTTTGAGTGGAACCAATGAGGGGAATATTTGAGAAGATTGTGAAGTAGTTGAAGGAGCATTGGCAAGGAAAAATTGCTACTTGTTGAAAAAGGTGTGTGTGTGAAAATTTGTTGGTTGGGTGAAGTGGTTGTTGGCTTTGATGAGATATGTGCTTAAATTGAATGTGATGTATTAAAGTGCTTAGGGAGGTAGTCACTATTACCTATATTTATCCTACCAGCCCCTTAGCCTACATTACAACCCTTTAAAGTCCTAGTTAATCCCGATTGGAGTGAGCTTACATTAGCGGAGTCCTACACTACGGGCAAGCCTATGGTACATCGTGTGAGACATGTGAGCTTTTCATGAGAGTGAGTGAATTCTTTCAAAGCTATTGTCCCCGTTCTATTCTTCATATTCATTGTTGTGTGTGATATTTGGGGGACACTCTCTTGCTTCATTGTGGTGAGGGCGCATGGTTTACGTGAGATAGGTGAAGTCGTGGCTTCTTGGTTGAGTAGGTAGGGGTGACTTTGTGGGAGCATGGTTGCAATGAGTTGAGTTTGTGCATTTGAATTGTCTTGTGGTAGTTGTTCTCATGTTTTGATGTTTGATAAATTGTTGGCATGTTTGTTGGACCCATTGTAGTCATGTATGCATTTGTTCAATGGTCGGTATCAACCATAGTCATAGGTAGACCTGTTCTACCTAGGTGGGGAAGTTATTTGTGATTGCTCGAAGGCGAGCAAAGGTTCAAGTGTGGGGTGGTGATGTTTGGCATTTTATGCCTATATTTCCTTAATATTTCCTCACGTTTGGATACTTTATTCGCACGTTTTCTAGTTGACGAATGTGATTTTGCACTGATTTTGTGTCGTGTGACTTGTAGGTTGTTATGAAGTGCAATTGGAGCTTTAAAGAGCATCATGGAGCAAGAAAAGTTTCGAATTTGATTGAGGATTGGATCGAGCACACGAAGGCATGACACGAAGCGAGCTGCGGAGCAAGGAGAAGCAGAAATTTGCTTGGCGCGGCGCGCCGCGCACCTATTGCGCCCAGCTTCTGGCACGTTTTTCAGCACAGGGCGTGGCTAATGCGCGTGGATTTCGACGGGATCTGCCTAGTTGTGCGCGTTCCGAGGCGCGGGGCGCCAGCTATAGCGCCCCTGGAGCGTTTTTGGACTTCCTACTTCGTTTAGGCTTAGGCGTAACTTATTACTAGGCTTTTGTAAACACTATAAATACTCTTTTACTTAGTTTTTCAAAGGTGTTCAGACTTTGGAGCAAGTTTTGGAGAAGAGGGGAGGAGCCCTAGATGTCTTCTAACCAAGTTTTTTCTCTCTTTCTCTTATTCTTCTCCTTAATTCTACAGTTTGTTCGTTCTAGGGTTAGAGCAAATACATGAAGGTTGATGTTTGAAAGTTGACTTCTTCCTATTGATTGACCATTACAGATTGTTTATTCTTTCTTGATCCTAATTGTTTGGTTATTGAGGCCTGATAATTGAACACTATCTATGGTTCGCAAGTTGAACTCAACAGAGGGAACTTGTGAACGCACATAAGAAAGAATAGGGCTTGATTGTGAACCTGGGCATCAGGGAATCAATTTGTGGGTAGGATAGACATATACCTATTCGCCTAGCTTAACTAATCACAGAATTCATTAATGCGTGCACGTGATTCAACCCATAGACATATAGGGATTGGAGTAGCCTGCATAGACAGTGAAGAATCGAAAGGTTTTCACGGGTACATTTAACCTCTTAGTTAGCAATCTAGGAAATCAAGAAGTAGAATCAACTAGAAAACTCAACTGGATTGTTCGTAGCTGTGACCCTGGACCGTTTCTCTTCCATTGATAACAACTTAGAATTTGCTCTACTACTTGATCGCAATTACTTGCATTTAATTATTGTTTGCTTACTTAGTAAATTACAAACCATCTTCCAAAAAGATCCCCGAATAGTTTTTAGGAAATTGTTTGCTAGGATTCAGTCGTAACAATAGTCCTCGTGGGAACGATACTCTACTTATCACTTTATTACTTGTCGACCACGTATACTTGCGTGTGTTTTTGGAGCAACAAGTTTTTGGCGCCGTTGCCGTGGACTAAATAATTGACTGTTTTCTTTTGAACAATTTTTTATTTTCTATTCAGGTTTAATTTTTTTTTTAGTTTAGTATTGTGTTACTTGTCTTATCATGGCATCTATTAATGAAACTTGGTCGAATGATGATTGCTCAAATTTTAATGATCTCTGTCTACTTTGTGGAGGAACCCACTTGTGGGAAAAAATGTCCAACTCTTTCAACCCTACGAGACTGGTTATGTGAATTTTCTACCACCTTTGATTGGAATTTTTGTAAATTGTGTGGTGGTCGGTGGAATGATTGTCCTAAGTGTCATGTTCCTTCCCCCAATAATTTTTGTGATGATTCTAATGATGTTTGTGAGTTTGACAGGAGCGATAAGGTGCAGGTTGTTAGCGAAACTTGGCTAATGGAGCAAGCCAAACTCTTAGAAGCTTATGGGGATTTCAGAAGTGAACTAACAAATATGATGAGGCAACTTATGGAAGAAAGAGTGGAGCTCGGACAAGAGATCGACCAATTTGGCTTGACTATTCACGACTTGGAGGCGAATTTGAGTGATATGGTTGAGGTGTCTAATGCCCAATTATCAGTTGTCGTGGATAGTAGATTTGAGATAGAAGAGCTTAGAAGCCAATTTGAGGACCAAAAAGTGGAATTCCTACCATTCGACCTAATATTAGTTGATGATGCCGAAGTTGAGGAAATTACATTAGAGTCAAGTGAGGAAATAGAAAATATCATATTTGAGGACTCTAGTGTTTGTGCAAGTGAGGGTTACAAAAGTAATACAATTTTAGAATTGAAGCGCATTGGACCTCATTCCAATCATTTTTCAACATTGTGTTTGGATGGTGACATGAAAATTGAGCCACCCGAGCCTATGAAGAAACCAAAGGAGGAGGAACAAGGTGCGTATATTTTAAAGTTTGTGATGTCGAGGAGACAAAATGACATCCCTCATTTAAAGGCTAAGAAGTGTAAAATGCGACAATGGTTACTTGGTCCTTCTATATTTTTGCCACCACCCCAATACCATAGTCATAAGCTTGAGGCAAAGTTGGGGATTCAATTCATAAGTTCAAGGTGGAGGAAAAAGTGCTGAAGTTGTCTTCGTCGTGCCGCGACGTTAAATCAGGCGCTTCTTGGGAGGCAACCTGATAAGACCCAAACCGAGCAACCATCCGAAGACATCATCCAAGGCCAAGGAAGAGCGTATGCATTGGAACGCCATGGAACGAGGAGCCTTAGAGACACATTTCGGCGCATTTCAAGTGCCCAGGAGAGTAGGCGGACCGCCTAGTCAAAAGGGGCGGCCGCCCACTTTTGGATCACTCTCTGGATCTGAGGGCCGCCTAGTGCAGAGGCGGAGGCCTAGACAGAGTAGGCGGACCGCCTAGATGAAACAGGCGGGGCGCCTAGTGCTGAACAAGCTGCGGGAGTTCCTAGTTTTTAGCCTATGTAATTTCTATTATGCCCCTACGTGGCTTATGTCTTTAGAACTTACTTAAGGGTACTTTAGGCCTTTCACTATGTATTAAATGAGGCCTATAAATACTCCATAGCTTAACATTATTCCTTAGTTAGCTAATTTTGAAGATAGAATTGAGAAGATAGAATAGGCTTGGCCTTTCTTGGTATCATCTTGGTATCAGAGCAAGGCTCGGGTTTTGTTTGTACAAACCCCCGACCCTTGATTCTTCGTGCCTAGGTCGATTCTATCTTTAGTTTTCTTGTTGTTATTATTAAAAGGAGAAAAACACAATAAAATTGAAAATTGAAAAAAATCCAAAAATTTGTTCTATCTTGTGTTTTGGAATGATTCGTGATATGGGTGTTGTAGATTCGTGATCGTGGTTGAAACCCCGTTATTTTGATCCCAAAAACACTTGGATTGGTGAAGTTTGGAAAGTTGAAACCCTAATTGCCCTTAAACCCTTGATGAACTTGTTCTTGATGATTTTTGGCTTGATTCTTGGGTTGGGTTGATGTTGGATTGAAAATTGTTATTGGGGATTGATCTTCTGTGAAAAACAAACGATTTGGTACCAATTTTGTGGGAATTGAACATGTATAACACCTACTTTGATGAATCACAATCCTTGATAAACCCCTTTTGAAAAACCCCTTGTTCTTGAGTTCTTGACATTGAATTTGAACTTGATTGATTGTTTGGATGTTAATTTGACTGGGGTTTGATCTGTGAGCTTGAAACAACGTTTGGGTACCCTCGGATTGGTAAAACAACATTGGAATTGTCGGATTTTTGGGTGCCAAAGGCAAGAAAGACGAGTTTGAACAGTGCTGGAAATTGCACTAGGCGGGGCGCCTAGTAGAAGGGGCGGACCGCCTGTTTCTTGTTCACTCTCTGGATTTTACAGAGGCGGACCGCCTGAATTAGTAGGCTGACCGCCTACTTCAAGTAGGCTGACCGCCTACTCCCCCATACAGAGAACCAGGCGGACCACCTACTCAAAACAGGTGGGGCGCCTACTTTCTGAAAGTTAGGAATTGGGTAGTTCTTCTAGGTTTTCGTGTTTTGTTGATTGCATTGCTTCCGGTTAGTGCTATTAGAGTATAATCCTACTCGATTAGTGCTAATTACTTTGAGCTATTAGGATCATCGTGCCATAGAAAGGAGACTAGACTTCAAAGAAGACCCGTAGTATCTTTTGATTCCGGTCCTCATTTAAAGTGCTTAGCGTTCCAATCGAGTCCCAATAACTCCACTCACCCGGAGAGCATTGGACTTGATAAGTTTAGTGATTGAGAAATGGTTCGTTGATCAACTACTTGAAGCTTTTAGACTCAAACTTGTGTGAAAAAGCCATCCCCCACTAAACACGAGCGAGCCGAGTGAAACACTTGTGAGGGAGTGGGTGAGGTATTTTGCTAACGTTGTTGCTTTTTGTAGGTACGATGGCCGACGAAGGACAAGATTTCATAAAGGAGGCCTTGGCTAACCTTCTTGCCAAGATGGACCTCATGAACCAAAAGATTGGAAATCTTGAGAAGATGACATCTATTGCTCTAGTAAAGCAAGGGACCCCGAGTGTCCAAGTAAAGCAAGGGACCCCGAGTGTCCAAGGCAAAGCCGGAGAAGGCACAAGTGGTTCAACCTTTACCCCAGAACAAGTTGTTGAATTACTTAGTCAACAATGGGTAAAAGAAGACCGTGAAAGAAAGGAGCAAGTGTTGGGCAATCCCCAACAAGTGGGCAATCCCCACCCTTTGGGCAATCCCCAAAGGACTACTCCACCTCCAAAACCCACTCGAAATGATCTATCTATGGATGATGTGGAGGAGGATATGGTTGAAGAGGATGATCCTCATGTTTCCCTAGTTGTGAGAAGGAGCTTAGGAGCCATGATTGTGGAGGACGGCAAAACCTTGCAAAGAGAAAACCTATTCCATGCTAGGTGTCGCGTCAAAGGTGTTGTGTGCTCTATGATCATTGACTCCGGGAGTTGCACTAATGTGGTGAGTCAATCTCTTATAACCCAATTGAAGTTTCCTACCATGAAACACCCAAAGCCATATCGATTGCAATGGCATAGTGAATGTGGGGAGTTAAAGGTAGTGGAACAAGCAATGATCAAGTTTAAAATGGGTAGTTATGAGGATGAACACTTGTTCGACGTTGTGCCAATGCAAGCTTGCCACCTACTCTTTGGAAGGCCTTGGCAATTTGATCGACAAGTGGTCCATGATGGACGTGTCAACACTTACACGCTCCAACATGAAGGAAGGAAATTTGTGTTGAAGCCCCTAACTCCCAAACAAGTGAGTAATGACTACAAGCGGATGAGGGAGTTGAGGGAAGCGGCTAAAGCCAAGTCACCCATTGTACTTGAACCCGAGGCAAACAATCTTGTTGTCTTGCCAAAGAATGATCAAAATGAGAGTCACTCCACTTCAAATGAGAGAGAAAAGATAGAGAGAAGTGAGGGAGTGATCGGTGACAATCCAAGAGAGCAAAAAGGAGAGGCTTTGAGGAGTGATGTGAGGGGATTGTCACCAAAAACTACACTTGACCAAGAGGTAAAATTGAGAGAGATGAGAGGTGAGGAAGGAAAAATTGAGAGTGAGAGCACCCATTGTTCTAACCCTTCTTTATCTTCTATCTTTTCTTGTGAAAGTTCTTGTGTAGGTACATTTGAAGATAAGCCGTTGGAGCCTCAATGTGAGCTTCATGAAGGAGAAGTTGCATATGACACTTCAAACCTTGTGAGTGATCAAGGAAGTACTACAAATGTAAGTGTTGCTTCACCTTTTCATGAGCCTACTAGCTATTTGTCTTGTGATGACTCAACACTAGTTGGTGGTTTTGATCCATCTAGTGAGTATGCCACTAGTGAAGAGTCTACTTGTCAACTTGAGCTTGATTGTGAAACACTAGTTGGAAGGGATGCTATGCCACATCATGATGTGAGCTCGTTGTTCATTGAACCCCTCCCTAGTGTAGATTTGATAGTTGGCCATGATTGTGACCTTTGCTATGACACCCCACCAATCTTTGACATAGGGAAAGATGAGGTAGTTGACCATTCCCTAATTGATATGCTTCTATTTGGTGAACCAATGTGTTGTGGTTAGGATGGTCTTGACCTTGAGGAGTCCAAATCGCATGAATTGGACAAGGTTGTCTATGATGACTCCTCAAGTGAACCTAGTCTTGATAACTTGTCTATGCTTAATCATGATATTGAGATGCATGCTTATACTAATCCATTATTTGAAGACATCCTCATTAGTGGTAAGGACTTGTATCGAACTAGGGTGAGTAGCCAAATGGAACCTCCATGGTGTGAAGGGTTTGATTCCCTAGGCAATCCATTGTTTGCGAATTTGGGTGAGGTAGATGGTACTTTGAGTGACCCGGCTATTGCTTGTTTGGGTTATGATGAAGAAGAGTCCATTATCAATACCTTTCTTGAAAGCTTGTCTTTTGAGAAGGATTGCTTAGGAGATGAAATTGGAGGGGAAGAGGAATCCCTTGGTGTGAGTACGTATGCTCTAAAGAAGGGGAGTGGAGTGCTTGATCCTACTTGTAGGTTGGGCTATTTGTTTCACTCCACTCCACATGTTGCTCACACCTCGAGGATTGATTGGTATGTTGATTTTGAGCTTAAGGTCCAAGAGGGTTTTGATAGCTTGATCTTGCATTTTTCATGCCCACATGACCTATTTGCTCATTATCTTGTTGAATGCATGTTGATTTTTAACCAAGTGCTAATGGTTCTCTTTGGAGACTTGATATTTATGATTGTTATTGACGCTTGGCTATATCACAAGAGTGTGTTTTCCACACCTCTTGCACTAACCTACTTTCAAAGTAGGAAGTTTGTGTGTTTTTGCTTGTCGTTGCTTGTAGGTTCTAAGCTCCATGCTAAGGCGGAGGAGATCTTGGAAGAAGCCTATATCAAAGTGACGATCAAGAGGGATAAAGAAGGAGCGCTTTGGCCACCCCGAGGAGTTGTTGATGCTATGAGAGACCAAGCCTCGATTTCGAGGACGAAATCTTCTCAAGAAGGGGAGGATGATAAGACCCAATCCGAGCAACCATCCGAAGACATCATCCAAGGCCAAGGAAGAGCGTATGCATTGGAACGCCATGGAACGAGGAGCCTTAGAGACACATTTCGGCGCGTTTCAAGTGCCCAGGAGAGTAGGCGGACCGCCTAGTCAAAAGGGGCGGCCGCCCACTTTTGGATCACTCTCTGGATCTTAGGGCCGCCTAGTGCAGAGGCGGAGGCCTAGACAGAGTAGGCAGACCGCCTAGATGAAACAGGCGGGGCGCCTAGTGCTGAACAAGCTGCGGGAGTTCCTAGTTTTTAGCCTATGTAATTTCTATTATGCCCCTACGTGGCTTATGTCTTTAGAACTTACTTAAGGGTACTTTAGGCCTTTCACTATGTATTAAATGAGGCCTATAAATACTCCATAGCTTAGCATTATTCCTTAGTTAGCTATTATGATGAATGATTGATTGAATGTCAATGACAATGTTCAAGAGTGGATTCTCTTTGAATGAAAACCTTTGAGCCGGTTTGAGTTTACTAGTGGATTCTAGTTGAACCCCAAACCACCCCCGACCATTCTACTTGCGAGTCCGTTGTCGTCTCGAGGGTAGTTGCCTAGCGTAGGTGTTCTTGGCCTTCTCCCGGGGTGTAACGGAACTAGTTCTCCGTTGCTACTTGGGATTAGTGATCGAGTTACGTCTCGTTCCTATCTTTTATCTTTCCGTGTTTTTGATTCTTATCACAACCCAATTTGCTTGCTTTACTTTTATTTATTTTTATTATTATTTTTATGGTTGTATATTACTTTGGGTGATTCTTTGGATTGCAGGTTCATGTAATGTCGATTTTAAGTGTGGGGTGTCCTCACCCCTGCCTTATATTGATGACCTGTTGGGGGATGTCTGAGTACCTCATACTATACGGAAGCTTGGAGGATGCTAGCACCAAGGACTAGAGCCTTCGGGGAAGTTCTTCTACCCCTTGTACTTTATTTTTTGTCGCACTGAGGACATTGCTTAGTTTTAAGTGTGGGGTGGGGAACTCCCCTTTATTTTTGAGGCTAGGGATGCATGTACCGTTAGGATTTTCTTTGTCACTTGACTTTATTTTTATTTGTTTCTTGCTTTAATATATGAAAAAAAAAATTATTTGTTTCTTGCTTTAATATATAAAAAATGAAAAAAAATTAGAAAACTAATGAAAAATTCTAAAAAGATTTTCTTTTTAGTCTTTATTAGTGGTACATGTCATCCACCCCGTGGTTTTCTTATGGCCTCGGTTCTTTTCCACGGGGAGGCCTTTGAACCGGGTAGTTTTTATTTTTAGGATTATAGTATTAGTTGTTAGGTGGCCCTAGACGAAAGAATTAGGTAGAATGCTAGGTGCCTTTGATATGTTTGATACCGGTGTACTTGGACTTGAGCATATGCTATTTGTGGTGTCTTTTGGTTTTAAATTGTGATGCATGCCTAGAAAAAATGGAATGACCCCCTTGAGATGGTTGAGTCCATTCACTTGACTTTGTTGTGAACCTTTGTGCATTAGTGTTTAATTTTCCACAAGTTGCACTCTATTTGCTTGATTGAGAGTTGTGATGGAGCCATTTTGTGTGGATCGTGTCTAGAACTTGCCCCGTGTGTGTGCAAAGCGAAATCCTAGGTTTGCTCTAGTCGGGAGATAATACAGGCCTTCTCTAGATTTGCCTACCCTTATATATACACCTTGGACTTGATTGTTGTGATCTCTTTAACCTTTTATTGGCACCCACACCGCAAGCCTACCCACTTGTTCTAAATTGCTTTCTTTTGACCCTTTACTCCTTAAGCACTTTAAGTGATAATTTGATATTATGTGGAGTTGTGGTTGAATGTTGGGAGGTTTCACTATATTACTTGTCGACCACGTATACTTGCGTGTGCGTTGGGTGCAATAGAGTGTACTAGAATTAGAGGGTATACCACTGCAAAGGAAATTTGGGATGCTCTACAGGTTGCTCATGAAGGGACAAGTCAGGTTAAGAGATCTAGAGGTACACTTCTTTTTGCTGAATACGAAAGCTTTAAAATGAAAGAAGGAGAATCTATTTCTGAAATGTACAATAGGTTTTATGTTATTTCATCTCAACTTATTTCTTTAGGAAGGGTTTTAACTGTTGAAGATATAGTTGAAAAAATCCTAACTAGAGTTCTTCCCGATTCTTGGGAGATTAAGGCTTGTGCCATCATAGAAAGCAAGGATCTTACTACTTTATCCTTATATGATCTTATAGGTAATTTGAAAACTTTTGAACTAAGGAAAAAGGTTAAGAACATAGGTGAACCAGTTAAAACTGAACCTAACCTAGCCTTAACTACTGCTGATAAGCCTGTTGATGATAAGGAACTGGTCCTTATAGCTAAAAGTGTCCAAAGATACTTGAATAAGAAAAAGGGGGTTAGTGGACATGGTAGGTCTTCTAACATGAAAAAGGCTGGAGAATGCTTCAAGTGTGGAAGCATGGAGCACTACATCAGCAAATCTCCAGTTATGGAAGGAGAATGGAGAAAGAGATATTTTGAGGAAAGAAGAAAGGCTAGGGAACAGGTCCGCAAGAAAAGCGGAAATCCCAAAGCAATGGTTGCTGGCTTGCAAGATAGTGAATATGAACAATTTGATGATGATCTAGATGATGATCTTGCTCTAATGGTTCTTGAAGACTCAGATAATGAAGAAGATGCTGAGGTATTTGTCTCTAAACTTAAAGAAGATGTGAAAAGCATGCCTAGAGAGACATTAGTTAAATTATTTCATACTATGCTAAATGAGTTTAAATCTCTAAGGGATGGTAAAGATCAACTGCATGATGAAATTGAAAGTTTAGAAACAGAATATAAAAAGGCAGTAATTAAAAATAACTCTCTGAAAAGGAAAATTAGCATGCTAGAGGAACATCTCCTCACACTTGAATCAACTATTCAGGAACTGGAAAATGAAAAATTAAAAGTTAAAACAGTTGAAAATGGTAAGGGTATTGCCAATTCTCATCAGATCATTGCTGAAGAGAAATTGAAAGTCACAGTTGATGAACTGTGCAAGAAAGATGAAAAGATAAGATCTTTGGAAGAGGACTTAGTTAAAATAAAAATGGAGTTAGGAAAAACGGTGAAATGGAACAAGTCCTCTGAAGCACTAGAATGGTTACGGAAAAATCATAGTAGTAACAGGAAGGGTATTGGATTCATGAAATCTCAGTCTTCACCCAAATGGGATCCAAAGAGTAAGTATCTAACACTTCCTGAAAATTGGTTATGCACTCATTGTGGGAACACTGGTCACTTAGAAGGAAACTGCCAATCTCTAAAAATGGCTGCACAGAGGTACAGGTCCTATAAACCAGTTCAAAACTCTGTGACAAAGAAAACTGTTCACACAAAGAAATCATTACCATTCTGGGCTAAGAGAGATCTGATTCATCCTTTTTCTCAAGTAAAGGAACCCAAACTAGTTTTGGTTCTTAAAATTAATCCCTAGTTTTCTTTTGCAGGCTAGAGTGAAGGAGAAGAACCAAAAATGGTACATGTGTAGTAGTTGCTCAAGGCATATGACAGGACATAAGGAACAGTTCCTTTCACTCTCAGCCTTTCAAGGAGGAAGTGTTTCCTACGGTAATGGTAAAAAAGGAGAAATTATTGGCATTGGAAAGGTAGGTAGGTCTGATTCACACAGTATAGACAATGTGTTTCTAGTAGATAGGTTGAAGCATTGCTTATTGGGTATATCTCAATTGTGTGACAAAGGTAATAATGTTAATTTCTAATCTAGTGGGTGCACTGTGACTAACCAAACTTCTGGAGAGATTATTTTGCAGGGAAATAGATATGGAAATATCTACAAGGTAGATCTATTGACACTATCTGATGGAAGCATGAGTTGTCTATGTGTAGTACAAAATGATCCTCTCCTATGGCACAAAAGACTTGGCCATGCCAGTCTCTCACAATTGAACAAGCTTGTTTCTTAGGATTTGGTGATAAGTCTTCCTAACATCAAATTCAAGGATGAAAAGGTATGTGAAGCTTGTACCAGGGGGAAGCAGGTAAAATCCTCCTTCAAACCAAAGAAATAGGTAAGTACTACCAAACCTTTGGAACTGGTCCATATGGATCTGTGTGGACCAATGAGAATAATGAGCCGTGGAGGTAAGAAGTATGTTATGGTATTAGTTGATAATTACTCCAGATTTACATGGACTATATTTCTTGCATCTAAGGAAGAAGCTTTTAATGCATTTTCAATTTTTGCTAAGAAACCTCAAAGGACTCTAGGTAGTCACATTGTTGCCATTAGATCAGATCATGGAACTGAATTTGAAAATCATATATTTTTCTATTTTTGTAATGAAAATAACATTAATCACAATTTCTCCTCACCTAGAACTCCACAACAAAATGGTGTAGTTGAAAGGAAAAATTGGACCCTAGAGAAAATGGCTAAGACTATGCTAATATCTAGTAATCTTCCACGAAGCTTTTGGGCTGAGGCTATTAACACTGCATGCTATATAATCAATAGATGTATGACAAGGCCACTGATAGAAAAGACACCATATGAGTTGCTTAAAGGAAGAAAACAGAATATTTCTCATCTTAGGGCTTTTGGTTGCAAATATTTCATACATAACAATAGAAAGGATGCCTTAGGAAAATTTGATCCTAGAAGTGATGAGGGAATCTTTGTTGGTTATTCTTCAAATAGTAAATCTTATAGAGTCTTTATCAAGAAAACATTGAAAATTGAAGAAAGCATGTATGTTAAATTTGATGAAACTAACAGTTTGACTCAAGAACAGGTATATGAATATGAAGAGATTGGAATGCTGAAAGATGGTGAAACTGATCCTCCACAAATGCAGACATTAGATGGGAATAATGTGAGAAGTGAACCGCAAGGAACTGTTACACAGGACAGAACTGAGAAGTGTAACACAAAAGCAGGGGGAACAAATGATGAATCCACCTCACAAACTGGCAGTGCTACTCCCTCAGGAACTGTTCCTCAGCAACGGACTTCTGAAAATGGCCTGATACTCAAGCCTTACAAGTATCAAGGTTCACATCCTGTGGATCAGATAATCTCAGATAAGGCTGCTGGAATTCAAACTAGATTAGCAGTTAAAAATCACAATTTGTGTGCCTTTAGTGCCTTCTTATCTCTTGTTGAACCCAAAAATGTGAAAGAGGCACTGAAGGACGTAGATTGGATCAATGCTATGCAGGAGGAGTTGAATGAATTCCAAAGAAGTCAAGTTTGGCATCTGGAACCCAAGCCAAGGAACAGGTCCATTATAGGAACAAAATGGGTTTTCAGGAACAAACTTGATGAGGATGGCATGGTAACCAGAAATTAGGCTAGATTAGTAGTTCAGGGGTATAGTCAAGAGGAGGGCATCGACTATGATGAGACTTTTGCTCCATTTGTAAGATTGGAAGCAATAAGACTTCTTATAGCCTTTGCTACATTTGTGGAATTTACTCTACATCAAATGGATGTTAAGAGTGCATTTCTGAATGGTTGCTTAAAGGAAGAAGTCTATGTCAAGCAACCTCCAGGTTTTGAGAATGAACAGTTCCCTAATCATGTGTACAAGTTAGACAAGGCCTTGTATGGACTCAAGCAGGCACCAAGAGCTTGGTATGAACGTCTATCAAAATTCCTACTTCAGCATGGGTATAAAAGAAGTAAAATTGATAACACTCTATTTTTGAAAGAAAAAGGTAAGCATCACTTAGTTGTTCAAATTTATGTAGATGATATAATCTTTGGTGCTACTTGTGAGAATCTAAGTAAGGAATTTGCAAATTTGATGGGGAGTGAGTTTGAGATGAGCATGATGGGTGAACTCAATTTCTTTTTTGGTTCACAAATTAAGCAATACCTCAAATGGAACTATGATCCATCAACAAAAATATGTTAAGGAATTACTTAAAAGGTTTGATATGGACAATGCGAAGGAAATTGATACACCTATTGCAATTGCCACAAAATTAGATCTTGATGAACATGGTAATTCAGTTGATCAAAAAATGTAGAGAGGCATGATTGGTTCTTTGCTTTACTTAACTGCTAGTAGGCCTGACATTGTGTTTAGTGTTGGTTTATGTGCTAGATTTTAGTTAGATCCTAAAGAATCTCATTTGAAAGCTGTTAAAAGAATTTTGAGATACTTGAAAGGAACAGGTTCCTTGGGACTTTGGTATCCAAAAGGTGGTAATTTTAATCTTATTGGATATACTGATGATGACTATGCAGGTTTCCTTGTTGTTAGGAAGAGTACCTCAGGTATGGCACACTTCCTTGGTGAGTGTTTGGTTTCATGGGGAACCAAGAAATAAAACTGAGTGGCACTTTCCACTGCTGAGGCTGAATATGTGGCAGCAGCCACATGTTGTTCACAATTATTATGGATAAAACAGCAATTACAAGTTTTTGGTGTGGATGTAGGAACTGTTGCTATTTACTGTGATAACACTAGTGCTATAAACGGGCTACAGGTATGTACTCCTTTATTATTCAAAAAATAATAGAGTTTGAGAAGTGTATGTAACTAGATAAGCTTAAATCCCACTCAACCTCTATTTTCTGCACACCAGTCCCTTCAAGGAACCGTCCCGCGATTAGACTCCCACTTGGACTCATCATTATAACGGCTAATTATTTAAAACGTTCGAGATACCTAGAACAACTACACTTCTTCCTGATCAAAAACTGCAAATGGGCAAAGAACAAGACTCCTTCTCTACCACAAATTCTTTTCTTATATAAATACATAATTCCCATTCATATTTTCAAATTCAGTTTTTCAAAATTTCAGAAAGAATTGTGAATTTTCTCCTTAAGCAGATATTAGCCATGTCTCTTTCCCACAACACTGATTCAAACCCTACTACTGATCAACCATCTTCACCAATGCAAACTCACAATCCCCAAAGTTCTGAAACTCATAACACCTCATCTTCACCCATGCAAACCACTGTTAACCCTGAAAATCCTAAGAATCCAGAGCCTGAACACCAAATTCAGGGGGAAGGATCAGTTCCTGTTACTGAAACAGAATCTGAGTCTCAAACTCAGGGGGAAGGATCCGTTCCTACAGCTGAATCCATACTTGAACAAATGGAGGATTTATCGAGGGCAATGATTCTTTATGAATTCAAGGTAAATTATGCTGAACCTATTAATGTTGTTGAGCTGGATGATACTGAGTCTAATCTAGATATTGTTAAGGTGTCTGAAAAACAAAGGGAAGATGTAAGTATGGGGGAGGCTGGATCACCCATGGCTGCTCCTAGAGCCCCCATGGATGATGATGACATGCTGGATGTCTTTGAAAGTGACAGTGAGGATGAGACTCTTATAATTAATTTGCTGAATTTGAAAAGGGTGAAAAAGAGGTTGAAGAAAAAAGGGTTAAGTGATCCTAAAGTGGCAGCTGATATTAATGCCAAATTGAAGAAAATTAGTGAAAGTTATAAACCTACCCTTAGGAAAACACAAGGTGAAAGTTCTGCTAAAAAGAAGGAACTTGTTCCTTCTACTAGAGCCACTAGAGCAAGTGCTAGGTTGGCTGATGAGAGGTTGCATGCTGCAATGGAGAGAAGTAGAAAGGGAAAAGGGAAACATGTAGTTGATTCTGACGAAATAGAGGAACCTGTGACTGTAGAAAAGGAAACTTTGGCTGTGGAGAGTGATTCTCCTGTTGAAGAGGAAATTAGTGCTCCTCTATCTAAAAAAATAAAAACATCTCAGAGAAGGACCCCCAAGAGAACTGTGGTTGCTTCCAGGACTGGTCAGTCTGCTAAAAGGACCAGGTCCTCCAGGAGAGCTTTGATTAATGAAAGCTCAGAGTCTGATTCTGAAAAATCTACTGGGGAGGATAGTGAGAGTGATTATGAAAGAGTTGTAGAAACAGGTGATCAACCTGTTGTGCATGATGACTTTATGACCAGGAATGTGGTTAAAGGAAGAGTGATGTCTGACTTAGGAGAAGAAGGAATGGTTTGGCTTGTTCAGAAACTAGAAGCTCAGGGGTGGAAGGACATGGTCCTTCAGATCACAGGAAAGTGTTCAAAGACCATGGTTAGAGAATTCTTCTTTAATTATTCCACTAGTGATGATAGGTTCACCACCTCTGTGAATGGTAAGGACATCAGTTTTGACACCAAGGAACTAGGTAAACTGCTTGGTATCCCTTCACGGGGATATAGTGATTATATCAAGCTAGTTTGCCCTGATCTAACTAGTCTCCCAACTGATTTGGAAATAACAAGGAAGTTTTCAGAAAATCCCAATGAAGCAAAGTCTAGGGCTGTGTAGAAAAGTGAGATGCATCAACAGCACCAACTCTTGTTTGAATTTTTGAACAAAATCCTGTTTTCTCGATAGGAAAAGAGAGGCATAGCCAGCTTCATGGACCTCGTCCTTATGGAGCTGTTGGACACAGAAAAATTGATTAACTGGCCTAGGTTCATAATTCATCTGATAACAAGGGTGGTTACTGGAAAGAAAAAGCATTCTCTGTCTTTTGGCTTTCTTCTCACTGACCTGTTTGCTAAGCTTGGAATTCCCTTGGTTGATGTGAAATCGGCCACTAAAAATGAAAGACTGGGAGTGGCTACTTTGCTAAGTTGTGATATACATGTTTAGGCTGAACTTCCCACAGCTGGTGGTAGTAAGCAGCCTCTGAACAGTAAAGTGAGGGCTTTAAGGCAACAAGTGAACATGCATGCTGCTGAAATTGCCCGTTTGGAGACTGAAAGGGATTTCTAGAAGGCTGAAGCTACCAAGGCAAAGGAGATGAATGAGGGGATGTGTTGAGGAAAGGTTTTGAAGAATGACAAACGAGAAGGACCCAGTGGTTCCGGAGGAGAACCTGGTCCTTGTATAGAAGGGCACGATTGATCGAAAAGATTTGAAGGTTGCAAATCCCTGCGGAACTAGGAGTAGTGGCGCGTGAACGAGTATGCATCCTAGTCAGACTAAAAGAGGCTGTGTCTTCGAAGTACAAATACGAGTTGGACTTGAACTAGGAAACAGACACAAGGAATCTTTTCTTACCATAATTACAAGGTTTCCTTGTGGAACTCAGCTAGGGTTCTGATGTCCATATAAATAGGAGTAGTTGAGGCAGCAGTAATTCAGTTATTCACAAATAGAGAGTTGAGAGCATACAAAGGCGATTCAGCAACTTTCAACGTGAGATAACTGAACAAGACAACTGGTGGAGTCAAGTAGTTGGAGTCTAGATATTTTGTCTAGGTTCTTGGTTTGTAAGTTGTCTTGTTATATTCTTTCATTGTTATTACCTATCATCTTATTGTAGAAGCAATTGTGCTAGGTGAACTTCTGAGAGATTGCTTTGTAAAGCTAGAGGTTAGCTTTGTTGAATGATTAGGGTCTAGAGTATAGCCACTTGGTTACAGAGTCCTGTAATCAGAAACTTGCTCTTTGTGTTAGTGGATTGGTTCGAAAATCCCAGAGTGTTGGTCGTGGTTTTTCTTCCTTGAGCAAAGAGTTTTCCACGTAAAAACACTGTGTTCCTTGTACCTTTTGTTTTTATGTGTTGCGGTGTCGAAATGCAAACTATTAACTCAAGAACAAGGTTCTTGACTCAGAAGAATCGAGTCCTTGCAAAGAAAAATCGGTAGACACTATTCAACCCCCCTTCTAGTGTCCTTAGGAGGTGCTTAGATTATAACAAGTGGTATCAGAGCAGGTCTTCTCGTGCTAGGTTAACACCTTGAGAAGGATCGGAATCATGAGTACACCACCTACCATCACTGAAGGACGGTCAGTTCTAAGGCCCTCACAGTTCAATGGGCAGTATTATGCTTGGTAGAAGAACATGATGGAAAATTACATATGTGCTGAAGACTACCGACTATGGCTTATAGTATCTGAAGGAAACTTGACCCCTACCAAAATAGTTGGTGAAGGAGCCACTGCCAAAGAAGAACCTAAGTCAAAAGAGGAGTTTAATGAGGCGGACTATAAGATGATTGAAAAGAACCACAAAGCCAAACGTCTGGTAATTTGTGGTCTTGGCCCTGAGGAGTTTAATAGAATATCATCTTATAAGACTGCTAAGGAAATCTGGGATGCACTACAAGTTGCACATGAAGGAACCACTGAAGTGAAGGACTCCAAGAGAAGAATGCTTAAGAGACAATTTGAGTTGTTCTCTATGGGAGAGAAGGAATCAATCCAGGATATGATGACCAGGCTGACCATTATCACTAAGGAGATGAGATCCCTGGATATGGAGTTGCCTAAAGTAGAGATGGTGGATAAGGTTCTGAATGTGTTACCTAAGGCTTGGGAACCCAAGATGACTGCCATCAGTGAGTCTAAACCTCTCAGATCCATCAAACTTGAAGAACTAGTTGGAAGTTTAAACACACATGAGATGATGAAAGATTCAAAAACTAAACCAGCTCTCAAGAAGGACAAGACCCTTGCACTCGAAGCAACTGATGAAACTGAGGACTATGTTGATTTGCAATCAGTTGAAGCAGCAATGGTTAGTGCCATGAGACAGAAGTTTAACTTGGGAAAGTTCAAAGGCTTCAAAAGAAATAACAAAGAGAATTCTGGAAGGAAGAACATAGTTTACAGCCCTGATTATTCAGGATGCTTCAAGTGTTTCAAGAAGGATCATGTTTTCATGGATTGTCCAATGTGGAAAGTAGAATGGATGAAGAGTAGAGCAACAAAGGAGAAGGAAAAGGAGGTGTCAAAGGAGAATGACAAAGATAAGAAGAAAGTGAGACAACCTCCAAACTTCAGAGCAGAAAGAAGAAAGAGAAAGGAAGCTTTCTATGCTACATGGGGACCCACTGACAGTGAATCTGATCATGAAAAGGAATCTGGAGATGAATCTCCACTAGCACTGATGGGGTTGTCAGATGTTGGTTCAGATGAGGAAGATCCTCGGGAGTTCAGAGGAGGAAGAGATCCCTCAAAGCCACGTGTGTTTAACGGGACAAACTACAAGTGTTGAAAGAAACAGATGAAAAACTTTCTTCAAGCAATGGATTACAGTCTCTGGTTGATTGTGAAAAGAGTACCCCATGTTCCTGTAAAGAGAGCAGCAAACAGAGTTCTGGTTCCAAAGTTGGTAGAAGAACTAGATCCGCAAGACCTAGATTGGTTACAGGCAAATTCCAAAGCTGAATTGTACCTGAAGAGAGGGCTGACTACTGATGTGTTAGCAAGGATACTTGAATGCAAGTCTGCTAAAGAAGTGTGGGAAAAGCTGAAAGAGATGTACACAGAAGATGACCAAAAGAAGGACTCAGCTCTTATGGCAACTGATGGAGAAGAAGCTGCTCATTCAGCAGAGGTATGTCTTCTATCTGATCTTAATGAAAATTTGCATTCATACTCTACTGAAAATTTGATTTTAATTACTTCCATTTTGATTGAGGTTTATGAAAAGGAGAAAATTGAGAAAGATAAATTAACTGAAGATATAAGTGATCTCAGAACTAAACACAAAAGTCTTCAAGAACAAAACATTGAACTGGAAGAAATCAATGCCATTTTGAAAGGGCAGACTCTTGTGTCAAACTCTAAGATCACAGAACTGGAATTAGAACTAAATTAGTTAAAGGAGAGTGTTAATGGTAAGCAAGTAATAAGTGAAGTTCAAACCTTTCATGAAAATGAACTTAAAAGAACAAATGAGATCTTGTACCAGGAAAATGAAAAAAACAGGATTTTGAATCAAAAGGTTGAAAAATCTGACTATGAGCTTACCAGATTAACAAAATGGAATAAGTCTTCTGAGGCAATGAACTGGGTCCTTGAAAATCAGAACAAGAGAAAACAAGGGCTAGGATTCAAGAAACCACTGCCTCCATATAATCCTAAAAGCAAATATGTGGGTTTGCCTTGTAACATGTTGTGTACCTTTTGTGGTGAAACCGGACATTACAGAAAAAGGTGCATGAATGCAAGCAAGGCAAAGACCAAGAATAAAAGAAGTGTTCTACCTCAATAGGCTAAAAAGAATTTGATTTATCCATTTTCTCATAAGAAGGGACCCAAGCTTGTCTGGGTTCCTAAAGCTAACCCTTAATCTGTTTTGCAGGCTAGAGTGAGGGAGAACAACCCAAGCTGGATTCTTGATAGCGGTTGTTCAAGGCACATGACAGGAGATTGAAGAAACTTTCTCTCACTCGCAGCATTTCAAGGAGGCAGTGTAGCCTTCGGAGGAGGAAAAAGTGGTCAGAACGTAGGAATTGGAAAAGTTGAGAGAACTCTGGATCATGCAATTGATAATGTGTACTGTGTCGATGGTCTCAGACACAACCTGCTGAGTATCTCTCAACTGTGTGATAGAGGGAATGAAGTGAGCTTCTCCTCTATAGGATGTATTGTGAAGAACCTACAGAGTGGAGAAATTGTTATGGAAGGAAAAAGGGTGAACAATGTATACAAAGCATCACTGAAATCACTGCCTGAAAACAAGTTAACATGCCTGAATGCGCAAGAAAGTGATTCTCAGTTGTGGCACAAAAGAATGGGTCATGCAAGTCTCTCTCAGCTCAACAAGCTAGTATCAAAGGAGCTAGTTCGTGGACTGCCTAGCAAGAGATTTGAAAACATAAAAATGTGTGATACTTGTGTGAGAGGGAAGCATGTGAGATCATCCTTTAAATCAAAGAAGGTGGTGAGTACATAAAAACCACTGGAATTAATACATATGGATCTGTGTGGACCTATGAGAGTCGGGAGCAGAGGAGGAAAGAGGTTCGTGTTCGTCATTGTTGATGACTACTCTAGGTATACATGGACCCTGTTCTTGGCATCCAAAGATGAAGCCTTTGATAGCTTCAAAGATTGGACTGGTGTTGTGCAGAAAAGGTTGAGCCTGGAACTTGTCAGCATTAAATCTGATCATGGAACAGAGTTTGAAAACTCAAAATTTTCTGATTATTGTGCAAAATACAGCATTGATTATAATTTCTCTGCACCAAGAACTCCACAGCAGAATGGAGTAGTTGAAAGGAAGAACAGGTCTCTGGAGGATATGGCAAGGACTATGCTGCTTTCATGTGGTCATGCAAGAAACTTCTGGGTTGAAGCAATAAACACTGCATGCTATTTGCTGAACAGATGCTCCATAAGAGCTATTCTTGACAAGACCCCATATGAGCTGCTCAGAGGAAGGAAACCAAATATTGCACACCTGAGACCCTTTAGTTGTAAGTGTTTTGTCGACAACAACGGAAAGGAACCATTGGGGAAATTTGATGCTAGAAGTGATGAGGCAATATTCCTTGGCTATTCCACTCAAAGCAAGGCATACAAAGTGTTTAATAAAAGAACACAAACAGTGGAGGAAAGCATGCATGTGGTAAATGATTAATCCGATAAGGCAGTAGATGAAAATGAAGTAGATGATCAAGCAATTGGCCTTACTCGAGAAGATGGTGTAGCTAACTCTGAAGATCCAGAAGACAGGAAAGAATCATGTGAGGATTCAACTTCACTAGAACAAGGAGTCAATATGACAGGGGGAGCATCAGATGAAGTTAATGATTCAACAAGTCAGGAAGAACCTACCCAAAGTGATGCTGAAGGTTCTCCTCGTCATATCCAGCCCAGGCCATGGAAGCACCAAAGTTCTCATCCCTTGGAGAATGTACTATCTGAATTGGTACTGGAATTATGACCAGATCGGCCTTGAAGAACTTTTGTGCATTCTTTGCTTTCCTATCATCTTTGAAACCAAATAATGTAAAAGAAGCCTTAGAAGATCCAGATTGGGTTTTAGCCATGCAGGATGTATTACATCAGTTTGAAAGAAGCAAAGTGTGGCACCTGGTTCCTAAGCCAAAGGACAGATTAATAATTGGAACAAAGTGGGTGTTACAGAAACAAACTGGATGAGCATGGTATAGTAACAAGAAACAAGGCTAGAATTGTAGTCCAAGGATACAGTCAGGAAGAAGGAATTGACTACGATGAAACTATTGCACCAGTGGCAAGGATGGAAGCCATCAGAATGTTGATTGCCTTTGCTACATACATGGAGTTCACATTGTATCAGATGGATGTGAAGAGTGCCTTCTTGAATGGGTATCTGAATGAAAAAGTCTATGTAATACAGCCACCAGGTTTTGTGAACATTGAATTTCCTGATCATGTTTACAAACTGGATAAGGCAGTCTATGGGTTGAAGCAAGCTCCAAGAGCCTGGTATGAAATACTATCAGGGTTCTTACTGAAGAATGGTTTTACAAGAGGGAAGATTGATAACACACTATTCTTAAAGAAGAAAGGAAATGATCTATTGGTGGTTCAGGTATATGTTGATGATATCATTTTTGGAGACACTAATGAGGAGCTATGTAAAGGATTTGCTGAATTAATGGGCAGTGAATATGAAATGAGCATGATGGGAGAACTTAATTTCTTCCTAGGATTGCAGATAAAACAGACGCCTGAAGGAACCATGATTCATCAACAAAAATATGTCAAGGAACTTCTGAAGAAATTTGACATGGAAGGAGCAAAAGAAATGACTACTCCTATTGCTCCTGGAACCAAGATGGATATGGATGAACTAGGTCCTTCTACAAATGAGACAAAATATAGAGGGATTAAAGGTTCACTCCTCTATCTCACAGCCAGTCGACTTGATATTGTATACAGTGTGGGACAGTGTGTTAGATTTCAGTCCAAGCCTAAGGAATCACATTTGACAGCTGTGAAGAGGATCTTGAGATACTTGAAAGGAACTCAGGATCTATGTTTATGGTACCCAAGGGGAGGTACTTTTGAACTAATTGATTTTGCTGATGCAGATTATGCAGGTCACTTGGTGGACAGGAAGAGCACTTCAAGAATGGCACACTTTCTTGGTCCCTGCTTAGTTTCTTAGGCAACAAAGAAGGAGAACTCAGTAGCCTTATCTACTGTAGAAGCTGAGTATGTAGCAGCTGCATCATGTTGCTCACAATTGCTATGGATCAAACAGCAGTTGGAAGACTTTGGAATTAAATGTGGAGTTGTGCCCATTTTCTGTGATAACACAAGTGCAGTGAAAATTGCCAAGAACCCAGTCCAACATAAAAGAACAAAGCACATTGATATTAGACACCATTTTCTTAGAGATAATGTAGAAAAGGGTCTGATTACTATAAATTCGTGCAAGACTGAAGAATAAATTGCTGACATATTTACCAAAGCACTGAACAAAGTTCAGTTTGTGAGGAACAGGTCTGAGTTAGGGATGACCAAAATACACGGATGACTCAGCATTTGTTCCCCAATGATTGGTTAGTTAAGTGTTCAGCAACCTGTTTGTAACTATTGTTATTATTGTCCAGCCTAAATTTTGTACTTTATCCAATATACTTGTTCAGCTGATTAGCACCAGGTTGGGCTAATGTGTTCCCATGAAAGAACCTACAACGTACGTAGAAGGAACCAGGGCAAGAATGAGGAACCATGTCCAGGTACAGCTACACAAGCTATTTATGTTAAGTGTCATAACTGAAATTGATTGTTAATTATACGTGTGTCAAGGAAGTCTTTCCATGTTCTTGTAACCGTCCTAAATTATAGGAACAAATTCCTTTTTTGGTTAGACTTCTACTAGACTTTACCAGACCCTACTTATTTAAAAAGACCTTATTTGGGTATGTCTATGTAACCATCAAATCAGTACTTTTCCTGGTTCTCAAAACTTCAAAAAGCTGCTTTTTACTTTTTAGTCATCATTAGCACCTTTCCCTAGTGAAAACCTCTGAACCCATTACTTCTTCCCATTTATACAATTGATAGAGATAGAAACACATACTTGCAAAATCCCTCTTTACACGGTCTTTTTTCTCTCTCTAAAATCGAAGAAAAATTGCTTTCATTCTCTTCCAGAAACCCTAACCAAATTTCGCCATGTCTCAAGCACAATCCTCTTCTGCTTCTCCTACTAAAACCTCAGAGACTCAAACATCCAAGAAATCTACTCCGAAACCCCCCCCCCCTCTACTCTCGCATAGAGAATTTTCAGAGCTAGGGCAAAATTCCTCAAAAAGGGAGGAAAGAAAGGTGTCAAGAAGACGGTTGTCAGATCCTCGTCTCCTCCGCCGGCAGAACCAGTTTCCTCTGAAAAACCAGTTGAGGTAACAGATGACTCTACTCTATCTTATTCTACTACTTTAGAAGTTGTAAAAAGTCCTGGAAAATTGAGTACTGAAACATTGGTTAAAGGACTTGATGAAATAGTAGAAAAGGTAGAGACTAGGGGAGTGACTGATAGGGGGAATGTTGGGGAGAACCTACAGGTTGTTGAAGAGGAATCTGCGCCTGAATCTAGGTTAAATGTGCCCTTAGTGACTGAGAATATGTTAGAGGTTGATGTAGTTGAAAAAGTGCTGGGAAGACTGAGAGACGAGGATTCTACTGAATCCCAAAAGGAACATGTCAGCAAACCTAGTTTGGAGGCTGGTCTTATTGAGAGAATTCATGGGATGTCTGTACCTGAAGGTCCAGTTGTTGGAGGACCTAGTTCTGCTGAGGCTGCAAAGGACTTGAGAGAAGAACCTGGTTCTCGCTCAGATCCTATTGTGGCTGATAATGCAGAACTAAAGTGGACAGATTCTGATGAGGAAAAGGATGAGGAAATTTTAGAAAGAAATGGGGAAAGTGAGAAAGTTGTAGAGAATGTTGAGGAAACAAAAAGAAAAAGTGTAAAAAGAAGTTAGGAGAGGAAGATGAAAAATTGTTGAATGAGGGTGAAGACGAAGAAGTTGTGTTTATAAGTAAGACAAGAGTTGAGACTGACAAGAGGAGAAGGTTAGTGAAGGGGGAAAGTTTGTGCCCAAGAGCAGACTGGTGGATGAAAGTAGTGAGGACTCTCAGGAGGAGAGGATTGAAAGTGATGACACAATTGCTGCACAGCCAGCACCAAGAAGAGTAGCAACCAGGTCTGCTCTGAAGCAGCAGTTAGTGAAAGTGGGGAAGCTAGAAAAGACAGTCCAGAATGTGAGGGATGGAAAACTGGAGGAAAAGAAGAAGCATGAGAAAAAGGCTTTTGAGGCCAAAGAGGAAAGTGATGAAGCTGGAAGCTTTGTGGAACCCAGTGATTTAGAAACAGATAGTGAGCTGGAGAGCAAGAAAAAGAGAAAAGACTCTGAGGAAGAGGTTGACAGAACAACCTTCTTTGCTAGACACCAGCTACTGGCTAGGAGCATCCTTGGTGATGTGAAGGAGCACCATATGAAACCTTTACTCAGGAAGGTAGAGGATCAAGGGTGGTTAGGTCTATTTGCCAAGAAAGACAGGCTATTGTTTTCTGATGAAGTTAGGGAGTTCTATACAAATTGCAGAGTTGCTACTAGAAGGGTGTTTTCTATTGTGAAGGGAATTGAAATTGAGTTTGGGAGAACTGAGTTAGGAGTGATACTTGATGTACCTGCTGAGGGTTATTGCAGGTATATTAAGTTGAAATGGCCAAAAAAAACTGATGGAGTGACTCCCCTGAGTGTTGTGAAGAAATTCTCAGGGAAAACAAAGCTCAGGAAAGAGAGGATGGTTGACAAGAAGGAAATGGAGTCGGCTCATCAGTTGCTTTTTAATTTTGTTCATCGGTTTCTACTGCCAAGGGGAGAAAGGAACAGTGAGGCTAGTGCCCTTGACTTAACCTACATGGACCTGCTGGACAGAGGAGTGAAAATTAATCTACCTTGTCTGATAATCAGACACATCAAAAGGATTGCAGACACTGATCAAAAGCCACATTCCTTAGTGAATTCCTACATCCTACAGCAGGTTCTTGAGCACTTTGGGGTTCCTTTGGAAGCAGGGAAAAAGCCCACCATTCATCAAATGTTTGGGCCAATGTGCTGAAAAATTGTGATTTCTTCAAAGAGAGGAGAGCTTCTAAGAAACCAGTGCAGGTTACGCAGGAGCACACTGAAGAAAGTAAGGACTATGGACCAGAGGAAGCTATTGCAGCAGTAAGAGAACTGGAGCATCATGTTCTTGAAGTCAATAGAGAGAATGCTGAGCTGCAAAGGAATCTGGAGTTGAAGGATCAAGAAATTGATCGCTTGAAAATTGAGTGTCACAAGTATGAGGCCGAGTTGGTGATGAAAAGGGCCAAGAATACAAAGAACCTTAAGGCACTAGTCAGGCACTTCAACTTGAAGCCCTGAGTCCTACCTTTCTTCCTCCTTGTCCTTGATAAATACCCACCCTTATCTCTCCCTGTCCCTCCTTGATTTGTGACTTTCAGATAATCTTTTTAAGTTGTGTACTTTAATAGGGCTGTGTGGCTTGTCACGCCCTGGATGAATGGTTTTAAATTTCTTTTGCTTGCTTTGGGTCTGTTCTATAATATCTGATTCTATTAAGGCCCTTAGCCTTATTTCTGTGTGGTTACATTTTAGCTGACTTGTTTGCCTTGTGCTCTAGACTGGATAGTACTAACTGGTTCCTGCAGGTGCTTGCATCTTTTCGATGATGCCGAAAGGTGGAAGAAGGAAATGTTAGGGTGTTTGTGACCTAACTCATCTATTTTAAAATTTTCAAACTGTATTTTTATTTTTTTGTTATTGGTAACTTTGTCTGATCAGGTTCTTTGGCAACATTTGTTTGTCATCATCAAAAAGGGGGAATTTGTTGAGGAAAGGTTTTGAAGAATGACAAACGAGAAGGACCCAGTGGTTCCGGAGGAGAACCTGGTCCTTGTATAGAAGGGCACGATTGATCGAAAAGATTTGAGGGTTGCAAATCCCTGCGGAACTAGGAGTAGTGGCACGTGAGCGAGTATGCATCCTAGTCAGACTAAAAGAGGCTGTGTCTTCGAAGTACAAATACGAGTTGGACTTGAACTAGGAAAGAGACACAAGGAATCTTTTCTTACCATAATTACAAGGTTTCCTTGTGGAACTCAACTAGGGTTCTGATGCCCATATAAATACAAGTAGTTGAGGCAGCCGTAATTCAGTTATTCACAAATAGAGAGTTGAGAGCATACAAAGGCGATTCAGCAACTTTCAACGTGAGATAACTGAACAAGACAACTGGTGAAGTTAAGTAGTTGGAGTCTAGATATTTTGCCTAGGTTCCTGGTTTGTAAGTTGTCTTGTTATATGCTTTCATTGTTATTATCTATCAGCTTATTGTAGAAGCAATTGTGCTAGGTGAACTTCTGATAGATTGTTTTGTAAAGCTAGAGGTTAGCTTTGTTGAGTGATTAGGGTCTAGAGTGTAGCCCCTTGGTTACAGAGTCTTGTAATCCGAAACTTGCTCTTTGTGTTAGTGGATTGGTTCGAAAATCCCAGAGTGTGGGTCGTGGTTTTTCTCCCTTGAGCAAGGAGTTTTCCACATAAAAACACCGTGTTCCTTGTGCCTTTTGTTTGTGTGTGTTGTGGTGTCGAAGTGCAAACTGTTAAGTCAAGAACCAGAAGAATCGAGTCCTTGCAAAGAAAAATTGGTAGACACTATTCAACCCCCCCTTCTAGTGTCCTTATGAGGTGCTCAGATTATAACAGGATGCTTAAGCAGATGTTTGAAATGATGAAGGGTACCCTTCCAGGAACTGGTCCTTCCAACACCTGACCCCCCAAAGCCATTAGCCATCCATTTACCTAGTGGGATTTAGCTTAGTTTTAGCTGCTACTCTTTGAACTCTTTAGTTTTTGGTTAGTTTAGTCGTATTTTCATGTACCCCTGGTGTTAATTTTTTTTGCTGATAATGAATTATCTTGGATGGCTAATATTATCTTTATGCAGTCCTTCTTGTTACATTATGTTTTGCCTTCTGAGTTGCCTACATTGGCTATGAGTTGCTGATTCTTTTGATATGTACTATTCTAACTTATGCAACCTTTTCAATGATGCCAAAAGGGGGAAGAATAAGGATGATTTTTTGCTTGTGAAATTTATTAACCTGCTCCTTAATGATAACATTGATTTCTACTAATTGGGCTTTTAAGTTGAAAATTATGACTCAGGACATTAAGGACATGCAACAAAGTTTTAGGGGTTTGTCATCATCAAAAAGGTGGAAAATGTTAGCTTGAATAAGCTCGAAGTTTTGCCTGATGACGAAGGAACAGATCGAAGGACTTGTTCCTTTATACTACGGCAGCTGAATAAATAATATTGCAAAATCAATTAAGCAGGGAATTATTATTATCCTATTATCTAATGTTTATCTTGATACTCATGCAAATTTTTACGTGATAAGAAAAGATTGCATAAGCTTAGGATAAGGCTTGAAGATAAGCAAGGAGTTCTAGTATGACTCAAACTCTTGGAAGCTTTGGAGTTTTAACTGCTCAAGACTTCGTGCATTTTGGAAGCTATAAAAGCAGAAGTATTTCAGCTGTTGAAGTGTGCACAAATACAGAGAGAATCGAGCCATAGCATTGAAAGAGTCTTATTCTTATTTCTGTAGTCATTAAGCTACAGGGAACTAAGTAAGAACCTGTTCCTTAGATTGAGTCTTGTCAAAGTTCAGTCCTAGTTCATCTGTTGTAGGATATATCAAGTTGTACTATTTGCTTTCATAGAAGTTCTGTAATAGTACTCGTCATTCAAGTCTTGTTACTTGGAAGAACTTCACAGATTGTGAAAGGGGTCACTATAGGATTAGAGTTAGCCCTAGATTAGTAAGAGAGCAGTCTTGTAATCAAGTGAGTCATTCAAATAGTGAAGTTGAAATCCTACTTGAGAAATTAGGTCGTGGTTTTCTGATTCCAAGTTCAAGAGGTTTTTCCACGCTAAAATCAGTGTTCATTTACTCGTGTTTAACTTAATTCCGCAATTTACAAGTAAAGGAACACACAGAATGAACTAGTCCTTCAGTGGTAACTCTTGGAAAAACAACTGTTTGTAAATCTAAATTCCATAAAATTACTTTAGGTGTCACGACGTCTATTTCTTTCTGTTGTATTGTAGCAAAGCTACTCTTGATGTGGAATTCTCCTCTTTTTGTTATTTTTTTCCGACGTGAAGATCTGATATACTATTTCTACTCATGCTGTTGGTTTTCAAGTACTGCAGTCACTTTTTCAATGCTTAATTCCATCATTCCAATAAGTAGAACTTTTACCTTCTTTAGATCATACAAAATCAAGAAAATGAAAAGATAGACTTAATAGACAACTGAGTTGATCCATGTGTAAAGCACCACCGCAATCACATTAAAAAGGATAGATAATTTATGACGCAAAAATCTCTAAGAAAATGTCTTTCATATTTATGTTAGTCCTGTCAAAAAATCAAGTAGTGCATACGCTTATGAAGGCTGTACCTAGTGACTCTCAGCTCATCATGAAACAAGTTGGGCATCAAAGCCATTTATGCAACAACATTAGTGGGAATGTGGAATGTTGACATGAGCTGATAAACATTTGTTTAAACACAGAATGAAAAGAACATTTATTTCTCTCCTACCCTTTATATATTCTGTGATGCGGGGCAAATCGAGCCTAAAGCACTTACCATCAAGAGCCGGGATTGGAGGATGCAAAGGACTAGAGACTGAAGGCAATGGAGAAGATTTGAAGGCACATCCTAAATATTCGAAAAAGGGCGGAGCGTCCAAGGCCAAGGGAGAGCATCACAAGTCCAAGGAGGAGTTCCCCAAGGCAGCCCAGAAAGAGGCGGACCGCGCACAGCTTTAGATGGACCGCCTACTCAAGTCCCAGCTCTCAGGAACTCAAGGAGGCGGACCGCCCACCCTCCATTGATTCCCAGCATGCTACAAAGAGGCGGAGCACCTAGTTCCAAGGGGCGGACCGCCCACTACTGTTTTGCCTAGACGGGTATTCTACTTATTTTGCTATGTATTTCAAACTATAGCCCTATGTGGTTTCTATTATTTTAACCCACTTTGGGGGTATTTAGGACATTACATTAGGCATAGAAGAAGACTATAAAAGTCTTCCTTAGGTCTTTCATTTCATTACACACATCACCTTGGATATTGAAAAACATGAGCTATGCTCTCTTTAAAACCCTTGTATGGGCTTGAATTCAATTGGTCGAATCTAATTTGAACTTCATCCGTCTTTGATCATTCTATTTTAAAGAGTTAGGTATCTCTTGAGGATAGTTGTAGAGCGTAGGTGATTCCTTGACATTCAGTTGAGGTGTAGCGAGACAAATTCCTCGTTGCTACTTAGGTAATCGTTCGAGTCTCGTCTCGCTCTTATCTTTACTTGATCGCTTCCGTATTTTCTGCTGCATCAGTTGGTATCAGAGCACAGATAGGTTTTGTTCTTACAAACCATCGATCGTGCCTAGTATTTTTACTTTATTGTGTTCTTGTTGTTCATGTTGTTCTTATTTGAAAAAGAAGAAAAAAATTAAAAAGTTTCAAAAAAAATTCATAGAACGGATTGGATTTGATTCCCCAAGTGTTTAAAGTTATTGGGGATTGTTCTAAATCGTATTTCTGTTGTTCTTTTGCTTCGGAACTTCTTGGTTAGTGTTTCTAGGTTAATTGGCCTACTCGAAAGACACTAACTCTTGATCGTTTAGGATCCTCGTGCTTAGTGGTGACTAGAAATCAAAGAAGACTCGTAGTACATTTTACTTCAAGTGCTCACCTATATAGCCTTGCGTTCATCGAGTCCCATAAACTCCACTCTTCCCGAAGAGTATTTGGTTCTTGTGAATTTGATTGGTTATTGAGGAAGTTGTTCAACTACGAGGAAGCCTTTTGAAGTCAAGCTTGAGTGATCCTACCCCGCCACTAAATTGAGTGTACCCGAGTGACATTCAAAGTGAGGGAGCGAGTGAGGTTTTTACTCTAACCTCTTTCTTTAGCCTTTGTTTTTGTAGGTACATGGTCGGAGACGTGGATGATACCATTAAGGTCCCGGTAAGCCTCTTGGCCGCTCTATTGGCCGAGGTGAGATCAATAAGTGCGAGGCTTGAGAGCATTGAAAAAGAAGAGACCCCGAGTGTCTCAAAAGATGCCAGGGAAGACACTTGTGATAATGTGTTGGGAACTCCCCAACCATTGGGCATTCCCAAACAAGTGGGCACTTCCCAAAACGTGGGCATTCCCCAAAGCGTAGCCCGTGAAGATTGGGCGTTGGGCATTCCCCAACAAGTGGGCATTTCCCACAACTTGGGCAATCCCTAAATGAAACAAGTGAAGGGTCACTTTACTCTAAATGAAGACGATCTTGAGTCTCATCCCATTGTACTTGAACATGAGAGATAAAAGAAAGAGAGGAGTGAGAGAGTGACCGGTGACAATCTTAGAGAGGAAAAAGGAGAGGAAAGACAAAATGAGAGTGAGGACACCCTTTCTTCTTCTTCTTCTTCTTCTTCTTCTTCTTCTTCTTCTTCTTCTTCTTCTTCTTCTTCTTCTTGTATTGGCTCTTGTGTAGGTACTCTTGGAGGAGAGCTAATGGAGCCTCAACCATGTGCCTTGGAAGGAAGGCAAGGAAATGAAGATGTTAATTGTGAGCTTCATGAAGAAGAGGTTGAACATGATACTTCAAGTGCTATGAGTGCCCGAGGAAGCAACTCTAGTGTAAGTGTTTTTTTACCTTGTCATGAACATGTTAGTTCCTTGTCTTGTGAGGACTCAATGCTAGTTGGTGTTTGTAATGCATCTATTGAATTTGTACCTAGCATAAAGTCGACTAGTCAACTTGTGTGTGCATGTGAACCACTAGTTGAGAGGATTGATAAGTCCCATCATGATGTGAGCCCGATATTCAATAAACCTCTCTTTAGTGAAGAAGTGGTAGTTGACTATGCTTGCGAACCTTATTATGACACACCACCTATTTTTTATAAAGGGGAAGATGACTTGCTTGATCATGACCTTGTTGATATAATTGATTTGGGTGGATTTGTGTGTCGTAGTGGGAATCGTAGTGACTTTGAGGAGTCCTTAGTGGATGGGATGGATCAGATTATATTCGATGACTCCTCAAGTGTGGGTAATGAACCTAGTTTTGATACTTCACCTTTGCTTAAAAATCAAGTTGAGATGTCTACTTTTACTAATCCTTTGTTTGAGGGCATCTTTATTTGTCGTGGTGATTTGTATCGGACTAGAGTTGAGAATGAGTTAGAACCTCTGTGGTGTAAAGGATTTGACTCCTTAGACAACTCCTTGTTTGAGATATGAAGGATTTGACTCCTTAGACAACTCCTTGTTTGAGATTGTGAGTGAGGTGGATGGTTCTTCTAGTGACCCTACTCTTGGTTGTTTGGGTTATGATGATGAGGAAGCCATTATTAATGCCTTTCTTGAGAGTTTGCCTTGTGAGAAGGGTTGTCCTAGGGGTGAGTTCGGAGGTGCGGAGGTACCTCTTGGTGTGTGTAAGAGTGATTCTAAGAAGGGGAGTGAAGTAATTAATGCTAGTTGTAAGTTGAGTTATTTCGCTTACTCCATTCCATGTGTCGACCACACCTTGAGTGTTAAGCCTGCCAAAGCCATTGTGCCTCAATGTGGTGAAAATGCGTTGAAGGTTTGGTGTGTTGGTAATGAGCTTAGGGATCATAGGATTTCTACTAGTTTGATCTTGCATTTTCTATGTCCTAATGATCTTTTTGCTTGTTCTTTTGTTGAGTGCATATCTTTACTAAGTCAAGTACTTGTCGTTTCCTTGGGAGACGTGAGCTTTCTCATTATCATTGATACTTGGCTATACCATAAGAGTGTGTTTCCATACGGTTTGCATTAACCTACTTCCGTAGTAGGAAGTTTTGTTTGTGTTTGTGGTGCAAGCAAAGCCGAGGTTAAGCTAATACGAAGGAAAACGCGGAAAATAACAAGAACAAGATAGAAGCAAGACAAATCTTGCTTCGATTCAAAAGAACATTGAGGAACTTGTCTCAAGCTCG